>JBAMBO010001944.1:0-302619 GCA_037044535.1 Lordiphosa magnipectinata
AATGTGAAAATTTTTGAATATTTTAAAGTCACTTAATTCCGCCAGCAAAATATTCTAAGCGAAAATATGTCAGCGGAATTATGTCGCTCTACCAATTTAATTCCCAAATCGCAAAATTTGTACTTTACTATACTCTTCTCTCTTATCCATAGGATATCATGAATCGTGAAAAAGAAGATGAGCTGCCCATGATGCAGGTTAACTTTATAGATTCCATTTGCTTGCCCATCTATGAGGTAAGTTTCTCCTAAAATTCCACACACTTTTTGGACAAATGTTTAACTGGAATTTCATTTTCTCCAGGCCTTTGCCACCCTCTCGGATAAGCTGGAGCCACTAGTCGAGGGTGTCAGAGATAATCGCGGCCATTGGATCGATCTGGCCGATGGGGTAAAAACCAAAACTAGTCAGGATCAGCAACAAATTGTGATAGCAAATGGCGATGGAAAGGTGTTGATGAGTGATGATATTGTTGATGTTGATAAGGAGCCGCAATTAAGCTTAAATGGCACAGCTACTAACAACATTGCTGTTGTTGCTTCTCATTCCACCAGCATCCAGCCCAGTGATGATGATGATGACGATGATTTTGTGGACGAGAATGGACTTGCTGACGATGCTGAAGTGCTGGCCTATCACTCAAACAGTAGCAGCTGTTTATCCTCAGTCACCTCCTCAACAGCCTCCAGTCGTCTCTCTACACCGCCACCCACAGGTGAAGATGACAGCACACCGGTGTCGCCCTCGAAAATACTGCAGGCCAAGCTGGTGACAGCCAATCTAAATGAACTGCAACGCAAAACCTCGGCACCTGCCGGGCAGGTACAGAAAATGCGTTGCAAAAGCTGTGAACACACACGCTGCGGCCTACAAGTGCGCAAGACCAGCTCCCTTAAGGGTGATCAGGAATTGGAGACCAAGAATGGTCTAAGTAATATAGATACGCTCTGCAAGAGCTCACCGGTGATCAATCATCAGCATAACCACAATCATTATCACCATCATCATCATCATCATCATCAGCAGCATCAGCATCACATAATTGGTGGCGGCATTGGCAGTGCCAGCATAGGTGGCAGTGGCCTGATTACACTTACTGCCGCTGCATCGCCGCTGCTCAATTTGGAAAGTGATAAAATACCAAAAATTGTGGGTAAACTTGGAAATCTCGATGGTCTGTCATTTGCAGCCAATGGCTTGGCCTGCTATCAGAATCATCAGCATCAGCATCATCCTCATCTGTTGGCGCGTCGTCATTCGGAAGCAAATAGTAATGGCTCTACAGCCTTGGCAGCTGATAAATAAATAAGCATTCAGCTTTTAGAGTTTGGGTGGGGTAAAATGGGATTGTTGATATTTTGAGCTTATTCCAAATTTTTAACTATTTAACTTTTTGCGGAAGTAAAAATTGAGGAAATTAATTTAAGCGCAGATATGTCGGCGGAATTATGTCGCTATGCGAATTTGATTGCTACTTTGCAAAGTAAAAATGGAATAATTTTTTTAAAAGCGGCATTATTCCGCCAGCTTGGTAATGGGATTTCAATGATTTCAATGGGATTTCAAATAATTGTCAAATTCTTCTAAAGGTTTAGTTCGGAGATTAGATCATATTGAAGCTGTTAATAGTCTGCGTTTAAAGCTATATATTCGTACACTTCGCACATGAGTAAACGCATTTCTTTCAAATTTGGTACTTTGGTCCTTTACGGAATCATTTACATTTTATGAGGTCAAATATCAGAGGATGCTGGCTTAGATCAGAGGTTCAAAGAAGTTTTAAGCTGAAGTTATGGATGCAACAGATACCTTAAGTACCTCGAATACGGTATTCATCTATTAGGAAAAAGAATCAATCTTTCAATCTTTTCCGAAAAGTTGGTTAGGGAATGAGTTATTTACTTATTATTTACGCATTATGAAGTACGGTTAAGGTTAACACAAGAGATTGAGAGAAGCTTGGCCCTGGCCCTCCTGGTGGTGCTGTTTGAACCAATTTTACTTTACTAAGGTTAACACTCGGAGCCCGCTGAGCTCGTTAAAGATGTATACACAAACGAAAAAATGCAAAAGCACTCGTGTATTTAAGGATCATTGTATACTCGAGCTCGTGTATTTGCAAGAACGAATACCCGCGCTGACTCGTAGCTTCAGCCACAAGTCGCCGCGAGTTCTTGTTGCCAAAATCATAGATCTACTGCGTGCTGTGGGCGATCACAGCTCGTACACGAGTAATTGTACAACTTGTGAGAGCAAAAGAGCAAGCCGCGAGTGTTTAAGTGTCTAACTCGCTTAATACTCACCCTACCCCTGGCTACCATAAATCTAGCTGGAAAACGTATAGCCGACAGCTTTACCAAACTTGTTCAACACGAGTAATAGTGTGAAAAGAAAGCTTACCTGTTCTGACTCAAAGTGCTTGCGCTCAATTCGTGTGTATCAAATTAAAGCGGCGAGCACAAACAAGCCGAGAGAATAAAGTGCTCGTTGCAGGTCTCTTATGTATATGTATAGAACCAAGTTCTTTGATATCTCGGAAACTGTTTATCTGTAATCGCAACCGTTTTCCCGACTCAACCGTTTCAAAGGAAGTTCAGATGAACTGAACCGAAGTGTTTTCTTTAGCGGTTTTGGTGTCGCTTCAATATTTTTTAAATGTCGCCGTTCCGGTTCTTCTTTAAGACTTTGTTCTTTTTAATTGTGCTAATTTCTTAGTTCTATTCAGTCTTCTTCCTAATTCCACTTACTATTAAAGAACAATTTCTAAGCAATTCAGCAAAAGTTTATATTTTTGTGTTCGTCTTTTTGATTTCTGAAATTGCTTCGGAATGACTTTAATGAACAAATAGTTTCAGGGTTGCTTATCGATTGATTATAGTGAAATAACAGTTATTGTTTTCAACTCACCAAGAACCGATAATGCAATTAGTCTAAGGTAAAGCAATTTCGCATGCTCGAACTTGCCAAATTCAGGGTTACACAGACGTAGAAGGCACGCGAACACTTCAGTTCGATATACCGGATTGCAAACTTGAATCATCAAATCAATTCCGACTGAGTATATCGAAGCTAGGCAATGCGTCACCTTCTATATTTACATCAGGGCAAGAACATAATTATTACTAGATGAACTGCAAACCAATTATTTTACAAAAATTTACTCTTACTAAAGTTATAAATCTGAAGAAAAGTTGCTCATAAAGTCCTTGAAAGCTCCGAAGTCAAACATTGAATTACAATTTATTGTATGAGCTAGAGCACTGCTTGAATGGGGTCATAGTGCCGTTCGAATGGCAAGCAAAGTCCACAACGCGTGGTAAACAAAGTCCACAACTTTTGAAAAGAAGACTCATGTTAATAATGACTTCAACCAGATCAAGCTCCAAATAGATCAAGCTCAAATAGTTCATGCCCCAAACAGATCCAGCTCCAAACATATCAAGCTTCTGTGGTTCCTTATATCAAGACAAAACAGAAAATGAGGTCACGTATAAAATATGCAGCAAACAAATTGGAAAATGATAGACTCAGAGAAAGCCGGTTGAAGGGGACGACCGAAACTGAGATGAGAAAGCCAGCTGCGGCAAAGACAAGACATTGCCAAGCATGGTGTAAATAGCTGAAGTCTCCTCGAGCGAAACATAATCGATTGGCGAGAAGAAGAAGAAATGGGTCTTTATCGGTTCCCCACCAGTTTCACATTTCATCAGTGAATTTGCTCTCACAGTTCGTATATGCCACCATTTTACAATTAACTAATCAGTTGAGGTTACTCGTTTTTCATCCCATTTTAATAGTTCTTCTGGTCAGTAATCACTTTGGCATCTTCTAAGCAGCTTTCTAAAGTCTATTTGAAGTTTGCACCTGCTCAATAGTCAATTGTATATTAAATAAATTTCATCATCATTTATACCCTTGCAAAGGGAATTATAATTGTGCCCAAAAGTTTGCAACACATTGAAATATTCATTTCCGACCCCATAAACTATATATATTCTCGATCAGGGCGATCGAGCTGAGTCGTTTGAGCTTTGTGCGTCCGTCTGTCTGTTTCTACGCAAACTAGTCTGTCAGTTTTAAAGCAATCAAGCTGAAATTTTGCACAGGGTCTTCTTTTAACTGCACGCTGCTAATATGTCGGAACCGACCGGATCGGATGACTATATCTTATAGCTGTCATAGGAACCATCGTTCAGAAAATGGGTCTTACTAGAGCATGAGATTAATATTGTTTTGACTTTTACAATGTTAGCTAGCTCGCTCAAACTCGTCCCTTATTAAGTAGCTTTCTAATGACTATTCAAACAGATTTGCAAACTTTGGTCAATAATCGGATGACTATAAAATAAACTTCATCAAGCTGCCATAGGACCGATGCGGTCAGTACAAATGGTAGTCTTAGAACATCGAATGAAAACTTGTTTTGTTTCTCAAGATAAATCATTCTGACAGGTCCAGTCACATTCATTAACTATTAGCACGCAGTTGTCAAACTAGCTCTCCGTGAAAAAGCTTGATCGACATCGGGTGACCTATCATCTTATGCGATTGCCATAGGCACACGCATCGGGAGATTAAAAGAAACTCAACTTTGGTCTCTTTGAGCTAAGTAAAGCTATTTGTGTGTTTTTAATGTTAGCGTCCTATACAACACACTGATTAACCTAGTTGGCGCTATGGGCTTTTATGAAGTATATTCGTCAAAATTTGGTCGATAAGTTTTCCTGTATGACAATATATCTTGAAACATTTAGGCTGTCCACTAGGACTCGAAAATGCGCAATCGGTAAAATACACGTAACTTAGTGAGCGACCCCATGTGAACCAGCTGTTTTTGATAGGTTGTAAATTGCTGTTAATTGAGACTTAATACTTACTAGTTACGGCGATTGTTAACTTGATATGTTTTAAAAAGATTCGCGAAATTTGGTCGAAATCAGATGCTTATCTGTCGGAAAATGGGTTTTAGTTACAAAAATGTTTGCTTACATAAAAGCGTTCTTAAACTCTGACATTTCAAAAACAGCATTTGCAAGGGTATAAAAACTTCGGCCCAGACGAAGTTAGCTTGGTCTTCTCGATTTAACCTGTTGGCGGTTTCCCTTTCATGGAGTCTAGGCGGCTTATAAGCTTTCTATTTCAAAACATTGTTGGTCCACGCATCTATTTTTAGGCTATATCAAACTGGGCTACAAGCTGTACCATGGTATTACCAAACTTCTCTACTCCCATATCTCCAATCAATTAAAAATTTCGAGCATTTTCCACTGCCTCGCGATTTCGACCGCATGTTTTTAACATTAAGTTTAAGAGCTATTTGAGTTGAGCATGATCTAGTTGCTTTGTTGAGCTGATCTGAGGTGAATCATTTCAATCAGATCATATTGATCATGGCTTATGTTAAAAAATGTATCAATAATTTTGTGAGCTTTGAGTAGAAGTTCATAGATATCATTCAAATTCAGATCAGATCAGAAACGAAGCCACGAGAAACTTTCATTCAATTCATTCTAGTATGAACACTAGACTGAACATAATCGTATGGGAATTTTTTTTGTTTGAAATGTTCTTTTCCTCAATGAGCAAAAAATTCGTAATAATTTCTAATGAAAAACCAAAATTCGAAACTTTGAAGGTTTAATAGCTCCGCCATGGCTTTAAAGTTTCTGCATGAAATTTCAATTTTCCCCTATTATCATTTTACTATTTCAACAAAGTAACTTTTGAGATGCCAAACTTTGTTGAATTAAACAACTTATTTTTAAAAATATTTTGTGCAATGCAAAATGTAGCGTTTATATGATTCGAAGCGCGTTGTGGGCAGAGCTGGATTTAGCAAAGCTACCGTCAAGAAAAGATGTCTTGGCTTTTCTTCTGCATAATAAAAGAGTACAAAAGTTCTTTTTAAGGGACAGCTTAAACCGCACTGTCCTTCAAATTGATGATGTATTGAAATCATTTGGGCTTACAATGAGCACAAGGCACTGCATATTTTTCTGAGGTAACTTTTCTGCACAACGAAAAAAAAAAGCACGGCCAGTCTAAATAAATTTTGGACTGGATTTTCTGTATTGTAAGGTATCCACAAATGTTGTAAACTAGTTTTAAGGGTCACAAGGGAAAGCAACTCGATTTTGTACAAAATTTATCAGGGTTTTAAGCATTTGTCAAACCTTTAACCAAAGATAGACGACTGTCTTTGCTGGAAATGTCTATAGAACTTGTAGGAACTTTTGCGAACACGAATCTTTGACGTTTTTGGTAGCCGTCTCGTTACTATTTTCAGATACCAAAAGATGCAAATTGTTCAAAGACATCATGATTTAATTTCATTTTGTGGATAATTTATGATTCCCCAAAACACTTTCAACTTAGTTGCGCTAAAACATGAATCAATTTCACTTTGGAAATAGTTTTGCGTAAGTGAAATTGAGAAGAAGGCTGATTGATCTTCTGTTTTTTAATCTAGATAGCAATATCGTATTCCAAGAATTTGAAAAGCTGTAATTTCACATATCTAAGTTCTCATATGAGTTAGTTTAAAAAATCCTAGTTATATATGACAGCTCAGATGGGCTATCAACAGAAACATTTTTGTGTTTAATATGAGCTTCTCAGATTGACTATAAGACTGTATTGGGACTTAACACGATGAAAACAAACTTCATGCAGTTTTCATAGTTGGCTTGAATATCAAGGGAATTCTACTAAATTTGTTGAACAAAATGTATAGAATCACACTTGTGTTTCTCGACTACAGAGAAAACTTCTTGAAGTTTATTTGAGCAACTCTCTCTTTGAGTTATTTGAGTTATTCATAAGAGAAATCCGAAAAGTGAAATAAAAACTTAAGTATTTCTCTTGAATATTTCGGACCATCGAAGGGTCCTTTTGACCAAGTGGTTGAAATTCAGTTCTTCAAGTCATTCAAAAAATATGCTAAAATATAAATGCTTTTTCTTTCCATTTTCGTTTTTCGTTTTAGTATGCGAAACAGGAGCAAAAGTTAGTAATGATATGATATCCCTAATTATGTATCCATATTTGACAACAGATCAAAATATCAACAATTCCAAACTCATCCCAAAACTGCAGCTTGTACATAGTTTACTATACACTTCATCCCACTTTCTCTCACTCATCTTGTATATAACATTTAATTTGAGCAACAGTATATCGCAAGTTAAGTAATCAAATCATTATAATAAAAAGTAAACAAAAGCAAAAAAACATACCATAAGCAAATTGTGGCACAGCAATTTGACAACCTCTACAACAAAATATGTAGCAAGATTCCTATAAACTTATAACAATTGTCTGTGTGTGCGTGTGTGTGTAACTTCAATTTTAGCATTAATTTAAAACATATTCTCTACTATTATAATGTATGATAAAGCAAAGAAGTCAAATTCTCTAGACGTTTAAGCACTTAAAAAAAACAAAACAAAACAAAACAAAAATGTACCAAAAAAGGCAGAGTAGTGAATTCGTTTGCTTAAAAGTAACAACGGCAGTTGAAACATAAACAAAAAAAAACAAACCAAGTATTGTTGTATATCCAGCCCCCCCTCCTCCCATAAAAGTTAGTGGAATTATCTATGGGTACCAAAAGTCTAACTTTAGTAGCATAAAACTTATAGCCGATGTCGAGTAACGATAAACTTAAACGAAACAAAAACACACTAAGCGCTTTGTATTGTTTTTCGGTGCGCTCTTTTTCGAATTTAATTAAACATAATTATAAGAAATGCAAATGTATTGTAGATGTGGAATACGGGCCTGTGTCTAACGTAGAAACCGAGTACATACATACATACATACTTGCAGATGCAAACATCCATTTATATATATATATATACAAACTATATAAAATATGAAAGAAATCTTCTTTATAGATTTTAAATTGTACTTTGTGAGTTTTGTTATTTATTGTCCATACATTTTAGATGCCCAACCTAGGCCAAGCCACTGAAGCTGACTGGAAGTCAATTTGAAAGCTTAAAGTTGCCTGACCTAAGCTGGGCTGAGAAAAAAACTTATCTAAAATACACAAATTATATTTGCTATAATGAAATCATGTTTGGAATACAAAACTAAATAAAGCAACAAACTATCTAAATATGATGCAGTATTCTATTGGAGTTGGGGTAGAGATCATGGGTTCAACGAATTTGCATTTACATATAGAGTGAAAAGTTAGGTGGGCACCAAAAGTAGCGGAAAGGGCACTGCTGCTACAACAACATCTTTTATTGTCATTTGCTTTCGATCAGCGAGCTGTTGTTGTAAAATTTACTGCATTGTGTATTGAGAGGAGTACATATACGATACGTAGCTTCTGCGCAATTCGGTCAACGGTTAAATCTTTCCTTCATTGAATACCGTATTCACACTGGTTGCAGCTTCGAAGAACTGCAAAAGTCAAGGTTAGGTTAGGTTGCGATGGCTAAGAACGAGAAGTCGCTCTCCCACTTAGGCCACTTTGGACCCATTGCGATGTCATATTTATCGCCTATTAACTCTTTTGAATACTGAGGGGGAGCCTCGTTAGTAGAACCATTCTGTGGACATAATGAATTTGAGTAGAGCTGGGATCTGTAGCCCGGATGTCTCCGAGGAGGTTGAGTAGCAGAGGTTGACCAAGTGTCTTGAGTCTGCTTCTACTCAAGGCGGGGCAATGGCAAAGAAGGTGTTGTACCGATTCCTCCTCTTCTTCGTATCCGCAACTTCTGCAGAAGTCTTGGTAAGTGACGCCTAGGCGTGCTGCGTGTCTGCCAATAAGGCAGTGACCCATGAGGGCCCCCACCAGAAGTGATATGTGGTCCCTTCTGCGACGTAAAAGTGTGGTAGTACGTTTTTAGTCGAATGTTGGCCCCATACGCCTCGCTACTGCACAGGAGGAAAGGTTTTTCCATCGATTCGTTGCCATAGGCATCCCTATCGTGCTCTTCTCTAGAAAAGAGCTCGATAATGGTACCTATTCTGGCCAGTTTGTCCGCATAGTCATGGTGGTTGGCAATTGGTCGATGAATCTTACTAGCGGCACATCTGCTCCCACTTATGTCAAGGCTGAGGTGATGGCGTTAGGTTGGGCGTTATTAAAGGCACCCTCTTTGTGAAGAAATTCTACTAAACTAGACTTCTCCTCTTACTTCAAGTGATCTTTCAATCCTTGAGACCAGCAGTAAGTGCAAGGCGGTTTCAGTAGACCTTAAGTGTTGAGTGTGAACTACATGTAGCAGGATTTATAGTTTGCCTCAGCGTGTGCTTCTAGTTAGTCTCTCAAGAGTTTTAAGAAGAAACCAGGATAGGCTGATTGGCCTATAATCGTTTGCTTTCACATGTGAAGCTTTGCCCGCTTTCGGTATGAATACCACTTTAGTTTCTCTCCACCTAGTGGGGATGTAGGTGACCTTAAGACAGCTTACACAGATTGTGTATAGCCAGGTCATTGTATGCCCAATGGTTTGCTGTAGTTAGGCAGGAAATATTTTATCGAGACCTGGCGACTTAAATGGTTCGAATGAATCGATGGCCCATTTAGTTCTGCTCTCCGTGACAATTGTTTTGTCGTATTGCTTAGAAAGGTCGGTTGGCCTAATCTGAGGTGCTAAGTAAAGGAAGCATTCAGGAAAGTGAGTGCTTAGCAGAAGATTTAGAGATATTTCTACAATAATGGGTCCATGAGGAGCGTTTTGCCCTCCTGGTAGCTTTCTTATAAGTACCTCGCTTTTGTTTTTATATCTCCCGAGCGGTTGTTTTGTGGTTATATTTGGCTACGTGAAATGTATGTCTACATTCCTTTCTGAGCTGATCCAGCTCTGCAGACCAATGTGGTTTAATGGTAAATTTTATTTTTCTAGGGGGCAGCCAAAGCTGCAAGAATTTTTCTCATTGGAAATATTTAGGCATGTTGACATCACGCAAAATTGGCTTCATTCACCGGTCCAGAACAAAGACCCACTGAACTAGATCGTTTTAGGTTTTTTGGGGTTTTTGAACCGATTGATTAACCAATCATTCTATTTGATTTTAAAGACCTGCCGAACCTGAAAACATAAATATAAAGCTTTTCAAAAATGTCAACTTCAGGCAGATCGGACGTCTATATCATATATATCATTTGAAAAGCTTTATAAATATAAAGCACACTTGCAAAGATTCAATTACATTGCAAGCTTTATTTAAGGACATATTTTTAATTGTAAATAACTTCAAAAATTAATATCTTTTAAACTTTAAAAGTCTCCATCATTTTTTTTTCATTTTATTCGTTTTTGACGATTTTTGAAATTGAATATAAAATTAACAAAATTTGTGTTTGCAAAACCGAAAATCACGTTTTGGTGGGAGTGTCGAGAGCTAATTTCGGATTTTTTTTTATTTTAATCAAAAATGGTGAATTTTAAAACCAAAATTTTTGTAGAAATGGAATTGAGAACATTTCTGATAAATTTATAATTAAGTTTCCTCAACTTCTTTTGATCTGAATAATAGTGACAGCTTTTACGACCTTTATTATAATCAAACTAGCATGTTTTATCCAGGTCAAAGTCATGCTATGTTTCCACATTAGGCTGTCTTCACACTGAGATCATGTTCATGATACACGAGACATGATAGCCTAGTAGGCCTGCATTTTATCATAATTCTACCATGAATTTGACAAACTATTGATCCTCAAGGGCATGCGATATCGACGAAAATAAATAGTAGTCAGTAGGGGCAAGTCTGGGCTGTACGGTATGCTTTGACCAGCTGCGCCACATGTGGCAGAGCGTTAACATGTTGCGAAATTACCTTGTCATGCCTTTGCCCTTACTCCGGATATTTTTGCTTCAATTCTCGACTTAAACGCATCAATTGAGTTCGGTAGAGTTGCCCTGCGATTGTTTCACCCGGTTGTAGTAGCTCACAGTACACCATGCCCAATTGGGCCCACCAAATACAGAGCATGACCTTGCCACCGTAAATGTTTGGCTTTGGCGTCGATTTTGGCGTATGGCCGGGCGGCCCGTATGATTTTTTCGCTTGAAGCATGTTACCCTTAAACTTCTTTTTGCATTCGATGGCCTTCAATTGCAGTTTTCTTCAAATGAAAGCAGAAAAGTAAACTTTCAAGCAAATTATGGATTGTTGGCACAAAAGTTGACGTATTCGGAGCCCACAAAAACTACACAGAGAAAAAAAAAACATGTTCAGAAAATAAGTTGCCTTCAACTTTAAGGTAGGTATTTAGGAAAACATTTTCAAAATTTCAATTTTTTTTTTGGCTTAAATCATGCGTTATAATGTTAAAAATATCCCTTGAAATTTTTGAGCAAAATAAAAATATATATTTGAAATATTTTCATTTTTGCACAGGTAAGCACAGGGCGCAAAATCATTTGCTGTTGAGCGTTTACTTCGTTTGTTTTGCTTGTTTTGTTTGCCTGTTGAAAAGTGAGTTGAAAAAGGGATTTTAAATCAGTTTTAGAACCTCACATTAATAAAACTTTCATTTCTTATTTTCAAAAACTAAAATACGTAAATAAAACAAAAAACAAATAAAATAAAAGTTTTACATTACTTTTTGATCAACCCCTTTTCCAATTTTTTCCCCTTCCAGATTATGTTTCCAAAGAAACATCAAAAGCCCTAAAAAAAAGTCATTAAAAACTAGCTTATACCCGAAAAATATAAAAATTGTGCAAAATCAATACTTTTCACTTTTTTGGTTGTAATTATACCCTGTCCTGGCGCACTCTTTCCAAATTTCTCGAGAAGTTCTTGACCGATTTTTATTAAACCTTTTTTTCCGTGAAAACTAACAGCCAAATTCAACTAATCGATGCCTAAAACCTATAAAATTTTTTAAATTTTATTTTAGAGAAAAATGTTGTCGAAACTTTAATGCGATTATCTCGGAACCACTTTTTGCAACCTGGTGGCACAGATTGCGAGGCCATTTGTTGACCGATTTTCTTATTCTTTTTTTTGAATTGCTCGTAATAGCCGCCGCTATGGCCTGAACTAGGATATTTTTGATCGGTCCATAAATAGCGAAGTTTTAGGGGTAAAAATAGGTAAATTTTCGAAAAATTGACTTTGAGAACCCCTTAATCCCCCATATATAGACCGATCCCAGATATCCTAGTTCAGGCCATAGCCACATCAATTCCCAACAAAACCTCATTTAAAAATTTAAAATCCAATAAAGCGTTCTCTGGGAATCAATGACACCATGCACATATGTTTTTAAAAATGGGCCAATTTTGAAGCGGGCTACAACAACAACAAAAAAATTTTGAATTTTAGTTTGATCAATTATCTATCGAACAAAAAAAACGCTTGTCGATATATGTTAAACTTTTCGAGTAATAAATTTTTTTGTAAACACTTACTATCGGGCCGTTTTTCCTAAACACCTACCTTAAATAAGAATAAGATGTCAAAATTCTTGACAACAAATGTTCCTGGAATGAGCAAAGTTTTTTGCTCTATACAACACCAGAATCGGTTTTCGGCAAAGAGAGAGAGCGAGTTGGCTCTATTTTGATCTCTCTCTTGTCTGTTTTCAACTTAACTTCTTGTTAGCTCAACCAAGTATAACTAGCCCTAGATAGTAGATAGTAGCTCTAGATGTGAATCCGCAAATGCTAGCGCGTCTTTCCATACGTTGCGCGTTAAGTGCAGAAGGTACCGGGTTAATTTTTTTTTCTTATTTATTTTGTTTCTAAGTTTTCTGTCACCTTGTGTAAATTTGGCAACTTAATTTAGATTGTGTAGATATTCTCCTAACTTGTCTGTTTATGTAAGTTTGATTGCAGGTGTAATGTGTCTGATTATGAGCGAGTGGTTTTGTGATGATATAAAATATGTTTGGTGTCACGTTTATTGAATGGGTGGTAGTTGCTAAGTTAGTATATTTGTCTGTTGGGAAGCTCCCTAGGGAAAAGTTTTTTGAGACGTCGTCTTACTCTACTGCCTGCTTTCTTTCGTCTGCGCAGGAGTCTTCTGGCTAGTGTGTTGGGGAGACTTCTTAGACTCTCCACGTAATCACCCGCCTGTGTTCAAGTTTAAAGTTTGTTGTATAGCTATGTCTCTGATCCTTTGGAATTATAATGGATGAAGGAAGAAAAGCAGCAGCACTATCCTCCATCGCTTGCACATATTAGTTGCCGCCTTCTACCATTTCAATCCAGTGAGGTATCCAAGCGGTGCACATTACGGAATCGAAATCGAGCACCTCTTAAACACTTCGAAGTCTGTGAGCCATACAGCGTCGATTACCACTCAGTATACTTTTACATTAGCATGGCCGCTTTGTGGACTGCTAGCTTTCGAAACCTCTTTACTTGTAATCGACATGTGGGATATAGCCGAACGCTTTTCGGAGCTCCATTACTACTGCATATACTTATCTAAGAAATGTAATCGACGTTGTGCATGGGCCGTCCACTAAACGATACACATAGTATGCGCTATTGTAATGTAGATACTTTATGACTTATACGCTGTTTACACTGCGGTCGTACGACCTTTTTTGGTATTTTTTGCCTGAGACTGGTCGTCCGGCCATACAAAATTATGGCAGTTAACTTTGAATTTTGGACGGTCGTAGACTCTACGGGCTGCCAGACCGTATTTAACACAAAAATGTGGCAGCCTTGTGCAATTCTTATCTATAGCTATCGGAATAAACACCTGCGAGCATTCGAAAAAAATCTGTAAATTGGACAGAAGTTGCCTTGGGCACGGCAGCCTTCCAAAAACACGAAAATTTTCTTCAAATGAAAAATACAATAGATTAGCTAATGATTCATTAAAATGGGAATTATTGTTGTTACATGGAGCCACAAAGCTCTTAGAATTGGCTCACATAGCTGGTGGCTAATGTGATGCAGTGCCAGATTACGGTTCGCCACCCTGGGTACTCGTCGCATTCGGCTTAATCTGGCTGGATTTGGCTCATGCTCCTCATCCGACTCGGTGGTCTCACGGATTAGCTGCAGAGGCGTCAACAGCTGGCGTAGATATCACTGTTCTCATTATAGGCATAAACATGATGGCCAACTCCAATAACGATTTTTTTTTCTGCCCCGTTGGAATTTGATCATCTCGTCCGAAGAGGAGTTGATCCAATAGCGAAAGCCGTATATGTAAAGTGATGGGTCTATCTCTACGCACATCTTTGTTGCTATTGATCATAGGGTGCTTGGTCTAGCAGAAGGATTGCTTCATGGTGTGGAATGCGGATTCGCCGGTTGGGTGCTGTGAATAGCATTGATGGATATACTGTGGCAGCACATTGATGTCCTCCTGAACTGTGCTGTGGAATTCACGCATTATGGCTGTGATTAGATGACGATTGCAATTGTTCCCATTCCATTTAAATGACGATTTATCAGATTTTTCAAAAGCATTTCATCCTCTCTAGACATGCTGTCAATTATATCCATTGCTAATTTCCATTTTAACACCGAAATTCCAATTAAATTTTAAGTAAACAAAAAACAGCTGATTGACGTTTGCGACTATTTGCGACTGTTCGCTCAATGTAAACACCTAAAAGGTCGTAGCCCCAAAAGAAGTCGTACGACCGCAGTGTAAATTCGGTATTAGTGTACTATGGAGTAAAAGGTATATAGACTGATAATTCGGTTGAAGCACTGATCCTCGTGCGGTATGCTTTGTTAGTTATAAGTCAGTGTGCTCGCCTCATTTAGCTGTACGCCGTGGTAACGTTTGTGCACATCTTGCTTTCGGTTTTTTCCCTCTATGTATGTTGTTTCAGCGAAACGACTCATACTGTTAAAGAAAGCCTAACGATGAGGCTTCACAGTGAAATTGGTTGCAACATTGTCGGATTCACTTTAAGACTTTAAGAGACGCCATCTCTTAAAAATCCTTTAAAACTTTTTTGTATAGGTAATATTATCCCAGCAATGGATTTGATCGCAATCTTATCTCCCTTATGGAATAATGTGGCACTCTGCAATACTTCTGGATGGTAAGACAAGGTGAGGCAAGTAACGGAAACGGAAAATAATCAGTGGAATAATAAGGCGATACACCAAATTTCGTCTTCAAAAAAAGTGTTTTTTGAAATCTTCAACTTTTTAGACAGCCCCTTAAACACTTTCTCAATATCCTGAATTGTGTTAACAGAATCAAGTTTAATTTCTAGTTTTGTTTATTAGACTTACATACATAAAACTTGTTGCTTCGTACGTATGTTTTAGTTGTAAAATATATAAAAATACATAGAAATGCTAATGAATTAGTTGTGGCTTAAGTTACGTTTAACATAATTATTTGGGAACCTAACCAGAAATGGTTTTTTTTTGCCAAGTGTAAGAAGCGGCGCGGCGGTTGGCAGTTGATGATGGGCCGTACATATGTATGGGCTATATATGTGTGTGTGTGTGTGTGTGTGTGCATTGGACAAGTCTTTAAGATTAAGAAACTTATGTACAAACGCAAAGGTTATTTACAAAATCCTGCTTGCTCTGCCCGTAAATCTACAACGAGGCAATAAATGGCGTCAAGTCGGGAAATTTGAAGAGGTTCTGATTGCGGGAACGGGTGACACGTGGCTGTGCCTGACCCTGACGCTGCTGGGGATTGAAACCGCTGGACTGTTGGCCATTCAGATAAATGCCACACTGCGAATTGCACACCTCGTCACGAAGAATGGCCTCCTTGGGCCACTGACGAATGAGCTGGCCACAGTCGGTGATGCGCAGCGAAGCGCATTGGGCCTAGAAATGGCGAAAAAGTAAATTCCTGAGAATTCTGGTAAAAGCTTGAGAATAACTTACCCCCTCGGAGGAGCAGACACAGCTGGTGCAGGGCGAAGGGAAGGCCGACTCACCCACACGCACCTGACGATTGCCAATCAGACAGCCCTGGACATTCTCACGCCAGGCATTCAAATCGATTTGTGGCATGGAGGCGCAAGGCACACGTGGATTGCTAAGAAGGTAATGAGAATTATGTTATTTAAAGAAGAAAAGAAGATTTCTCCAATGCTTACAGAAAATTGCTGGGCAAATCGAAGGCCGCACGCTGCATATCTCCGGTGATCTCCAGATTCTCGCACACAATCTTTGCCAAAGTCACCTTACGTATCTCAGCCAGCTGAGCTTCGGTAAATTTGACCTCCGGACTCTGATTCTCATACCAGAAACGATCACATTTGCGCAACTGACGGAACTGAATGCCAATGATGCAGGCCAAAGTGGGTCCCACGAGGCCACCCTGCAAAGGACGCTCCGTCATGGCACCAGGGAATAGATCAATATCATCCACACTGGCATAGACCTTCTGGAAGCGATTAATAACTTCGGTGGGAATTTCACGGCTCAAATCGTTCCAATTGGTGGCACGTTTCAGATTGCAGAGAGCACGATAGTTGTTGTACGATGGAATACCATGATCACGAGCTGGAAAGAAGGGGAAATTTAATAAGCCGTATACAGAAAAAAAATAGATGCGAAATCGATCATTTTAAGATCCATTGGATGAAGAACTAAAATCAATTTAATATCCTTTTTACATGAAAAAGCTCCAAAGGAATGCGAATTAGTGTCAAATTGATCTGTTTTTGGTTTAAGTATCAAATATTTTTAACTAGCAAATCAAGTATGAGCGTTACTGCTGAAGAGAAATACTGCGCAAGGCTTCACTGGCACATTGCAATTCGAATTTCGCTATTGTCTTGAACGCTGCTTCATTTGAAGAAAAAAAATTGAAGAGACCGCACGACCTAGTGCGCAGTGTTAAGATTTAAGTGAAAATTAAGTGTAATTTAGTTAGAAAAAAGTGAAATAATAAGCAAATACATACATATATCAAGTAAATGATTTGTACATGTACTCAAATTTTTGTATTTGATGATATTGAATATGTTTAACTAAAGAGGCACAACTCAAAATTGATAAACTGGTGAAACATTTATCATAAATGAATGTTGTTTATTTATAAAAAAGGTAAGGTTGATGGGTTGTGTGTGGAATGGAATGGTTTGAGGGGGGAAAGTGGGGGTGGGAAGAGTGGATGCCTTAAGGTCAAATTGTGAATTATATTTCTTTGACAGTGACTTAACAGTGGCCTGACAGCGATTTAACAGTTAGTTGACAGTGACTTTACATTGACTTAACAGTGACTTGACACTGACTTGATAGTGACTTGACACAAAAAGTGTCATTTTGCCAGTACTCAAATTAACAATCGGAAAGAGCTTCGCTCGTATCGGGCGTCCCATGACAACCACTCTTTTTTGTTGACTTTGACTGCGGTACATAGGATTTTATAGGATTTTTTTGCAGTTTAGATTACTTTTTATCAGAATTTTCTGGCTTGATGCCTTTTTAATTTAGGGTATTCACTATGTTGCACACATAGGCACTTGGGCAAGTTTGCCTGACTAATATTGTGAGCATCCCTCTGTGCACGAAATTTGTGCTCAATGACGTTTGACGTTTGAGCAGGCGGGACTGCTATGTTTTTGAGATTTGTTGAGAAAAAAAATTATTTAAATAGAAATGCCATCTAAACCCGCTAGGGATATTCTTCTGGAACGGAAAGCAAGCGAATTGAATAGCGAAGCTGAAATGGTTGAAGAGTCGTATTCTGCTATTAATAATATTGTTGCCGACTTTTGCAGATGTATGTCCACAAGACCAGCTTGATTTAGCAATGAACGAATTGTTGGATGACTTTATGGACGACTGCATATATTCTTGCCGTCGAGGACAAATCTGTTACATGTCCAAACCAAAACTAATGGCGGAATAACATCCTTTCTTGATTGAAAGAGAATTGTTTTAACTTATGTTACGCGTGTCTGAGAAGTAATTTGAAATATTGCTTAAATTGATTAAGAAAGTCAAGGAATCGCAATGTCTGCGGTTTTTGTCCAGTTCACCGGTGTGAACACCACACTTTAACGAAGGGCTGATAAATCAACAGTCTGTTTTTAACCTTAATTTTTCACTGCGTCGCAGAGTCGGTAATAGATTTTTGTAATTGTTTTATTTAATTGTTGTCGCAGTTGTCATTGGCGGAGTTTTTTTGACTGTGGTGGGTACCCAGCCGGACTCTTCACTTTGTGAGGGGGGGGGGGTCACCAACGAAGAGAAGTGAGTCGACTTGAGGCGCAGGAAGCCAGTATCGTGATAGGTTCGCCACGTAGAACAGGTCAGCAACTTCACCCAACTACTTTCGCCCCATTAGGTCCTTTAGGTCAATGTCTAGAATTTTGGTATTTTTGGTAGAGAATACTGAAAAATATTAAAAAAAAAAATATTCCTCGATGGGCCTCGAATTAACCTTTGGCTAACATGTATTTTAAATGTCAATAGATATAAAAAAGATTTTTTCCTCAATAGACCGCGATTTTCAATGACGTTTCGTGAAGATATGATTTGGGAGTCATTCATGGTTCTTGCCCAGAAGTTTGCAACGCATAGAAATATTCATTTCCGACCCCATAAACTATATATATTCTTGATCAGGGCGACGAGCTGAGTCGATTGAGCTTTGTCCGTCCGTCTGTCTGTCCGTCTGTCTGTCCGTTTGTCTGTCCGTCTGTCTGTCCGTCTGTCTGTCCGTCTGTCTGTCCGTCTGTCTGTCCGTCTGTCTGTCTGTCCGTCTGTTTCTACGCAAACTAGTCTCTCAGTTTTAAAGCTATCGAGCTGAAATTTTGCACAGAGTCTTCTTTTTACTGCACGCTGCTAATATGTCGGAACCGACCGGATCGGATGACTATATCTTATAGCTGCCATAGGAACCATCGGTCAAAAAATGGGTCTTAGTGAGAAAAACTTTTTTGTTCTCAATGTTAGCGGCCTTAAACTCGGCCATTATTAATATTATATGCTTTCAAACAGATTTGCAAATTTTGGTCAAGATCGGATGACCATATCTTATATGGTCGGACCTATCGGAAAATAGGTCTTAGTAAAAAAAACTTTTTTGTTTTCAATGCTAGCGTCATAAAACTCGGCCATAATTAATATTATATGCTATTAAACAGATTTGCAAATTTTGGTCAAAATCGGATTACTATATCTTATAGCTGCCATAGGACCGATCGGTCGGAAAATGGGTCTTAGTGAAAAAAACTTTTTTATTTTCAAGTAAATCGTTCTTAAAGTCGGTAATTCTTAATATTAAACGCTTTCAAACTAATTTGAAAAAGTTGATCGACATCGGGTGGCTATATCTTATGGTTCCCATAGGACCGATTGGTCGGAAAATAAGTCTTAGTGAGAAAAAACTTTTCTGTTTTAAATTTTATCTTTCTTAAACTCCGCGATTGTTAATTTGATATGTTTTCAAAAAGACTCGCAAAATTTGGTCGATTTTAGTTAACAAATTTTTAGATTTTTATGTAAGCGTTCTTAAACTCTGACATTTCAATAACAGCATTTGCAAGGGTATAAAAACTTCGGCACAGACGAAGTTAGCTTGGCCTTCTCGTTTTAAATTCGCGCTTTCTTCATACAATGTGCATATACATACGTTTGATCACACATTCTTTTCAAAATAAGTTTGGGCACAAGTAACCGACTTTTAATAGGTCTGGGTCGAGCAAGCTGTGCACAATTTGTTCAGAGTAAATTGTTGTTGGAAATGCTTAGACTTTTGCCCAACTGCCTATGTGCACAACAAAATGAATACCCTTATTATGTTTTGATTTCGGATGTATTGTCAGAGGAAAAACTGAAAGAACTTTTTAAAGTTACATTTTTACATGTTAACATTATTCTTCAAAATTTTCTTGAAAAGAGTCGTCAAGAGATTTGTCAGTATGTCACACAAGCTTCTCGCATGAGATCTCCTAAGGCGAACTTGTCTTCAGAAATCCATTCCGAAGTAAATCCACTTAGGAATCAATCATAACTGCAAAAACTAGTTCTTACAAATCGTTTAGAGTGTCAGAACTCAAAAAACCTTAATTTTCTTATTACAAATATGTTTAAACTAATACTGAAAAAATTGGTTGATATTGCAAATTATTGTTACTATAGTTCACAACTTTTACACAACGGGTCTTACATTTTTTGTCTACACTCTGGTATTGCTGTACGATTTGGGCAGGCTTGTGGTTATCCTAAACAGACTACCGGATGGTTAACGCAATTGCCCATTCCGATGGTTGGCTCAAATCGCCAGGCGGATGGCTGACATGACGGATGGTTGACATTTCAAGTGTAATCTCTGGTATTGTTGTGCCGATTGGCCTGTCCGATGGTTACCCATAACTGGGTATGTTCCGGTGTTTCTGTGCTAATCGGCCAGGCCGATGTTAACCCTTAGCAAGACTGCCTTATGGTATGAGCGTCTGGGAGTATTGTGCCGAACGGGTCACCGGATGCTTTGCTTTCGCCAGCACCAGGCACAAAAAAAAAATAACGGGAAACTCCAAAATCGATAAATTTGTACTTCTAAACGCAACATCTTCTTACACATTCTGAGGAACGACCCTTTCAATGTTCCCAATGCTCGAAGGCCTTTAGCCAAAGGAAATATCTTACGGATCACCTTCGAATACATACTGGAGAAAAGCCCTTTGAGTGTTCCCACTGCTCCAAGACATTTAGACAAAAGAGTTCTCTAAAGAATCACCTTTTCATTCATGCTACGGAACGATCCTTCAAGTGTTCCCAATGCTCAAAGAGCTTTAGCCAAAAGAGTAATCTGACGAAACACCTTCGTATTCACACTGTGGTCCGACCCTGCGACACAAGTACACAAGTAAATCTAGAAGATCACCTTTGCAATGAAGAAAGTTTAAAGATCCTTAAGCTAAAAAGTTCACTTGAGCAACACAGTTGCCTTCCTGATGACGTAAACCCTCTTAAATGCACCCATAATCTACCCGAATACTTTCGTATTCATACAGACGAACGGCCCTACGGATGTAATCTCTGCTCGAAGACCTTTATAAGAAAGGTAAATCTTGAGGATCACCTTCGCACTCACACTGGAGAAAGACAATTTAAATGTGTCCACTGCTTAAAGACTTTTAATCTAAAAAGTTCTTTGGGAAAACACCTACTTACCCATTCGGGCGAAAGACCCTTCGGATGTTCCCAATGCACAAAGACCTTTAGCCAAAAGGGTAATCTAACAGAGCACCTTCGTACTCATACTGGTGAACGACCCTTTAAGTGCACTCACTGCACGAAGCGATTTGTTACAAAATGCGCTCTGAAGAATCACCTTCGCACTCATACTGCAGAGCGACCATTTCAGTGTTCCCAGTGTTCGGCGACCTTTGGACAAAAGCGCACTTTACAGAACCACCTACGCACTCATCATAATGACAAATGAACGCGGATGTAACTATGAAGGCAGCAGAAATGTTGAATAAATAGTCTCTTATCAAAGTAGTACAAAAGTATTTAACGAACCTTAATCAGTTAAGGAGTCACATCTTCAATATATACGATCAATTACAACAATTTTGTTCGTCAAATTAGCACTATTTGGCATTTATGCGGGAAGATCAAGACAGCTTAAACTATTTGACACAACAAAAAATATAAATTTTTTGGCACTTTCCAGCCTAGTTGCCATGACATCATGAAGAAATATTTGATATTTGACAGCAAAGTAAAGTATAGTATAAACCTATCTTTATTATGCTGGTAGATATGTATGTATATGATGAAAAGCTTTAAGAAGTAAACTCGAAAATGCCAAATTTTAAGCTTTTCCTCTTGAGTTAAACACGTGCGATATGTACTTTTTTGGACTGTTTCCTGAAAAGCCACACATTTTTGGAATTAGCTCAATATAATGGAAGCTCAATTCATACTAAACGGAAAATATTTAAAATCTTTTTCATTGGAACCTTTCAATGAAATTTAAAGTCAAAGATGACAGCCTTAATAGTAAGTTCTTATATTTTTCATGTGAATTTTTGCTAAGTTGCCTTTAAGGTAATAATAAAATTGAAAAAATTATACAAAAATGTCAGATCCCTGTGATATGTCATTAAGATCAAATGCATATTTCTAAAAGATCAAATGGACATTAAGAATTAAAAATTTTTTAAAGATCAAATGGATATTTCATACAGATCAAATAGAAATGAAAAAAAATTATAAAAAACAGTTCAAATTTTAACAGTTTTAAATTAAGGATCCCAAAAATATCCAATGTCCAAATGGATATCGAAAAATGATCCATCGAATCACCAAAAACTATTCTATCTATTAGCTACAATTCCACTCACCTCTCTGTATATTCAAAGCAATCAAATCGATGCCCGAGAAGGGTATCTTGCGATCCTCAAACAAATGATTGGTCACCTCTCCCGTTATAAACTGATCCAGTGTCTCCATGGGTGTGGCCACCAAACCGCGCATTATCTCATCTATTATACCAGGCTGCAGTAGAATATCCATGCGGAAGAAGCCATCACGCAACAGTAGAGGTGGATCCACGGGCTGATGTTGTACACTCAAGCGTGGTATATGTGGACGCAGCAGGGAGTGACCAATGCGGAAAGCAGCGGCCGCAAATTCATTGAACACAATGGGACTGCATGAGGGATTGTAATCCTTGTAATAGCCCTGCGGCAGCAGCTTCAAACCATACAGATTCACCGCATTCCAGCTGAGTATGCGGGGCAGGAACTCATTGAACACAATATGCTGCACTTGGGCACTGACAATGCGACGCGCATGATGGTACAGTTGCTCGCCATTCCAGTGGGGATTCACCCCACGTAGACCCTCAACTATGCGATTATGCTCACGCAGAAAAGTGGTGTGTATGGCCGTCAATCCTGGCTGCTCGGAGGCACGATCATCGCCGCCTATAAAGCACAGACCATTCCTACTCTTGCACTCCGGATGGGTGGCACTTTGCGGCAACAATTCCTTGCCGCGTATGGGATGCACTGTGCTGTTCATGCGACCCGAGAAGCCCCTCAGATTATTCGACTGACACACATTCTCACCATAAACCATCGACGCATCCAGGAAGTGAGTATTCTGATTGATTTGATCACGTGGTCCCAGCGACTGTTGACCCGGCAAAGATCTCATCGAAGGGAAGCAGAATCGCTCACCACTTGTCACATTCACCTCGGGATAATAGAAATCTCCACTGGGCACCGGGAAGGGATTACATTCGGGATGCACTGTCTGGCGGGAATTGCAGGGACGACAGCTGGGTATGGACTCATGGAAACCCTTGTGTATGGGCGTCAAGGTCAAGTCGTGATCCACAAACTGCGCAAACTGCATCACCATCAGCGAGTAGCGTGTGTGCAGATTCGATATATCCGGATGTATGGTAGTGGAAATGGTACGAGGATTGGGCAATGGTGTACCAGTGACACCGCTGACACGTGGTGCCGAAATGCCATCCTCATACTGGGCGGGCAACAGGCGAGAGAAAGTCGTCAAGGACTTGCCCCAGTTGGGATTACGCAAATTGTTGCATTTACCGGACAAACTGCGGAACGGAGTGTTGGCATCACACTGAGTCGACGGCTCGGGACACTCATCCAAAGGTTGCTGCTGAGACCCACCAATCAGGGAGCTAATGTCCACTGTCTGCAGCGTATCGGTCAGTTCATTACGATTAAAGGCATTCTGATTGGGATTGAAGATTTGACGCTTGCGTCGAGTGATGTGATTGAGTGACTTGACTATCTCATTGGAGGCCAGTTCGAAGATAAGTGAAGAGTTGGCCATGTTGAGGGCAGCCAAATTGGCCTTGCTGAAGGAGGCGGCGGTGCCATCGGGCGAACGGGCGCTGATACCACCCTCTGGAAAGGAAAAGAAGAGAGAGAGAGAGAAGATATTAATACTTTTTTCTTGGTTTCTGAGGACTAGCCGAGATTGTAATCCGAAACTAGGTCGTTTGCAAAACGAACGGATCTAACCTGGCGGTGATCAATGATCATTGGCGGAACTTTGACGTAAGTAAATACTAACTCAAGTCGGCGGTATTATGTCGCCAACTGTTTGACTCTTTTCTATGGTATGGTATTACCAAGCTCTCTTGACATCTAGTTGTCAGATCGTAACGATATATTGACATTTCAATATTTGTTGGATAGGCTTTGTTCAATCATTATATTTCTTAAGCTATATATGTAATCGTTAATCACAAAAGAATTTTAACGATGACCTCATTGTTATTCACTTTTTTAATGAATATTAAAGCAATGGACTATTCTGTCTGATTCTAAAAGGTTTTTGTATGATTTCAACTACCAATCGAACAGACCACAAAAATCAAACAAGATCCATCGATTTTCTAGTCATCGATTTATGCCAGTGAACACGACCATTGACAGTCATGAAGGGTTGATAGTCCGTATTTGTACAAATGATCTTTAGATGGACTACAAGAAAATATTTCCAGATCATTGAAATTTTTCGGACTTTCATTACAAATCCCACAGACTTGTGAGGACGTTTCTGAAATAGAGTTGAATGCCTTTCCATCAATCATTGTTAAATGAAACTCGTGGTTGACTTGGAAATGATCTAACGATGTTGGAAGAATCTCTTGAATTTGATTTTCCACATAAGCGACCTCTTCTCGAATTAGATCTGCGGACTCTTTCTGGAATTTTATTTTTATGGGTCTACAAAAGCGAGTGGATGAGGGACGCTCGTTTTGCCACAGAATTCTATTATTCCTGCCCAAAATCTGCAACGGTACCAAGCAAACAGATAAAATATGGTCGTCAACTATGCCAACTTCGGTGTCTGAAAATCGCTGACGGTAAGTGGAACTACTACACTACACTACTGCCATCACACCTCCATTTATAAATGGCTTTCAATTCAAAAAAAGGTGAAAAGTTCTCCATTTCATTAAAAGCTGCTTCATTTCCTTGAATTATCCTGGAAACAGTGTGGTCAACCAAAGTTTGCAAATTTACTTCAGCTGAAGTTTCCGATATTTGGATGCCGTTTGGATAGCACGCTTTTTTCGCAACTCTCAACATATCGTAGCACGGAAAAATTTTTGATCCATGTTCTTTTACGGAGCTCTGCATCAAACGGTATGCATTTTTAGTAAAGTCTCCATCAACAAAAAATGATAAAGCTTCCTCTTGGGTAAAATTTGTTGGGTTTGCAGACTCTGTCTTATTTAGCTTTGCAGGGCTTTCTGATAGTACTCGAGAACCACTCCTTTTTCCACAATTATACATGCTCACCCGAGCGGCTACCATTAATTCTTCGCACGGTGTTGCCTTCACTATATGAGATACTCTTTGAAGTTGTCAATTGTTTGTGCAAGCTGAGAACGATTTAGCCGGACGACCAGGCTTATTGATTGTGCATGGTTCAATTAGCATTATTAAACCGTTTAATCATTCAGCATTTGATTTTTCAAAATATGCCAGTGATCTGTTACACTTCCTCCACTTCATTGTAAGCTTGGCAGCAAAGTTGTCTAGTTTTTTATTAACTGAAAGGCGCTCCTCTTCCGTACAATTGTTGTTCCCGATTATCTCAGTGAAAACATAGGTTTTAAGAGCTTCAACTTTTTTTGCTTACTCTGCTTCCTTGTGCCATATTGCAAAAAGTGCTTTTATTGATGCAGACATTATACCTATAAAATAATCTGTACATGTGAGTGGCAAGTATTGGCAGCTCATTTTGACACTGGACGATTCACAAAAGACCATTAGTATAAATAAAAAAGAGTTCCGGGCGAATACTTGCGAATATTAAAAGTTATATACTACAAAAGTTTTAGTACGTGAAAAAGATCATTCTATAGGATATGTTAACTTTAAAGATAGATTTCAGCTAATACACATAAACACTGGACACACACATATTTTTTACATCAAATACATACCAACTATGTGGGTTTGCAACACTATTTTCACCAAAATTATTAAAACTTAACTTTTCACAAGTTCAATCAGCTGGTCCAAAAAAGGCGGGAATAGTAGTGTTAGAGATGTGAAAAAATTTCAACATTGCGTGCTTACAACTTCGTGAGTATCGATAGGAAAAATATATAAAAATCGATTTTAATGTAGTAGAGATGTTTTATATCGATTCCATAAACAAAATTAGTAAAATTCCACAATTTATTTTTTGACTTATTGTGTGCCAACTTGTATGGCATCGCCCACTGTGCGGCACCGGGATTTTTATTTCGGTATTCCGGTACGTACCGGCATGAACCGGTAAAATATGAAAAAAAGAGCGGTCGTTGGTCGATCCGATTTCTTAGCGAAGACATAATAATTACACCCCAGAAAATATTTCGTTTTATAGCTTAGTACTCAGACAAACTAATTCCGATAGGGGTAGCGTAAGGTCCAGTGTGACTGTTCAACGCCAAAACACCACCGTTCATCAAAATAACACAAAATGTGAAACGGTTACACTGCATTGTCAGCTGTTGTTTTGCATTTTAATTTCATTTAATTACATTTTATTTGAAATGAAAGTATTTAATTATAAAAAATGGCAAAATATGACTAAGAACCCAGCATGTACTGGGCAAACTGCATCGAAATGCTTTTTATGCGTCCAAATCCCACAGGATGGAATGTATATGGACTGTCAAAATTAGCGCAATCTTTTCGTCAGCGTCGAATTGCGATAATCTGTTTTTATTTTCTGTTTTTTTTGCGCCAGACATGGTTGATGATATCTCTTTGGGTAGGTGTCGGAAAAAATACAAGAGCGTCGGAATTGAATCGGCCTGTGTCTGCCTGTTAATTAAGTAGGCGCCTGTCAAGTTAGCGGCGCATTAGTTTTCCGACACTCAGGAACGGAAATTTTAGTTTGTCTGAGTTCGACCGAGCGTAAGAGGCCTGTCGAAAGTTTACGAAAGCTTTTCGAAACCATTTTTTCTATATGGAGTTAACACCCGTCGGAATCGATTTAATTTGTCTGAGTACTAAGCTTAAATCTATCGAAATCAAGCCCATTCGTTGACAAAAGTAGAGTAATCCCGCTTTTTCTTTAACCATGAACAGTGGGTGTCATATTATGAACATTTTGTGCTTACTTTGTGAATGGTTTGGGCTTGTTTTAAGAACATTTTGTGCTCGCAATAAAAACGATGAATAAAAATAAGTTTATTTAAAATGTTTTCTTTTCTTTCAATAGTAAATTAATTTAAAATTTTATTTTAGTATAGTTTTCTTCTTAATTTACTTTTCTTTTTTTGTAACTTAATTTTCCTTCAGTAGGGATAAAAATCTAAACCCCACGCTGCTACTTAACAAGAGTCGGCATCTCAACCATCGCGGCTATCGACCTTACTCTACACGTTGCGGCGAAATGCTGTAAAGAACGCACACTGAAGGCAAAGCTTTGCCTTGTAAGTCGTAAGTTCGAGTCAGCGTTGTTGCTTTTGTTTATTATTGTTTTTAAACATTAATAATCATTGTAGAATGTAAAATATTTCTTAAGTGCTCTAAATTCGCACTTTGATTATGATTTGTGCCAGTTTTAGTAAGAAAGTTTTTTAGTGGTGTTTTTCTATGAACGTCGGGCTTGTTTTGTGAACGATGATAATTCACGAACGAAATCGTTCAAATAGGAGTTCGCTTGTGCTGGGTTTTGGAAGGTAGTTTTATTCTTAGTGTGGAAACTTTGTCCACCATTTAAATACATCATCTCTTTTTTATAAACGAGGGTTTTTCTGGTTAGCGGTTATTTATTTACACACTATAAAAACGGTTTTCTATTTACAAAAACTCTGTATACGGGTTGGTTTTTTCACGGTTTGTCGATACGGACTTATTTTTCTGGCTCTCTGTCTGTCTGACTATCATTTTATTAAAAAAAAGTCTGTCTTCATCCATCTTCTACTATCTACTGCGTTCTACTATCGGTTTCGTCATCGTCCATTCTCTAAACATCGGGACCAACATTTGATTTCTAAAATATCGATCCATCTATACATCTTGGCGGTCATTTTCAAATAATTCCAAAGAATTTAATTTTGAAAAAAAGTTTTAAGCTCAGGAAATTGATCATAACTGATGCCATTAAACAGTTTTGTCAAAATATTGAGCTATTTGTATTGTCCTGCTTCAAAAGTATTTGTGCTGCTTTTCTCATTAAGTGTAACTTGAACAGAAATGGAAAACATACGTACTTTTCTGTTCCGAGGACTTTATAATGAGAGTCTAAGAATATTGGATGCAATATTTTCAAAGAGTCTGGTCTCGTGTTTTTCTATTTTACAAATACAAAAGTTTTCATAGGCCAGACTCTTTTTTGGAAAAGTCCAGCCAGCTTTGCAGTCTAGTGTTTGCACTCAGAATCGAAACTGGGCCAGTGCAATGATTTGGTTCTTTGCGGTCTTTTAGGATCCAAAAACGTCGGTACTCGTTTACCGGTACACAAAAAATTTAAAATATTCTGGTTCTGGTTCTGAGTTTCTGCTCTCAATAATTCCTTTTCAGAAAACATAGCATACTTAAAAGGGCATTTAGCACAACAAATTTGGTGTGTATAAATGTAGCATTAGTTTACTAATATAAATTCGCACAATTTACTTGGGGCTTTAAAAAAATAATCGATATTTAATTGAGCTTATTTTTCAAAACTCAATTTGCTTTCCACCTGGTCTAAATTGTAACCGGGTCTGCTCTAGGTTCCAGTTCATAGATTCGATACTAAGAAACTTTTGAATAAGCAAACTGGATAAGTAGACTGGGCCAGCTGAGACATCTTTATCTTAACAACCAACTGGATACCATACTAAAGAGCTTGAATTTAATATTATTTGATATTACTTACGTGATCGCCACACCTCATACTCGAAACGTTTGCGCTGTTCTAACTCTTCTTTGGCACGTTCTACAGCAGCCTCTAGCAGCTCGGGACTTAGTTCGGCAATGGCTTCCTTGGTATCTGCCTCCACCTCCACATGATCCACACGTAGCTCATCTTCAGCATTGATTTGCCAAGGACGCAGATCAAAAACGGGCAGCTGAGTGCAGTCCAGCACAGAGTTTCTGTATGAAACATAAAAAGTAAAACTTTCTCTTAGCCAAAATTCTACCCTATACACTTACAGATAATTATCCTCCAGAATAAACGCCTTAGACTGGGCTATATTCACTTGATGAGAGCCACACAATAAGCCCGATAAACTGGTCTGTCGGATGCTCTTCAGTTGTTCCAAACTGAATGAGGAGGGAGGTATCTCATTCTCATACCAAAAACGATCGGTTTGCTTAATTTGCTCAAACTGCAAGGTCAACAGGCAGCTTATGGTGGGGCCAAATAGGGCACCCACGGCTGGATCTTCCATTAAGGCACCCACCAGCAAATCAATATCCTCCGCATTTCTGGAAGGAAATATAAAATGAAATATATGTTTTTTGTTTTTAATTTCGAGAAAACTCACTGATAAATATCCCTTAAATTCGTAATATGCTCCTCGGGTATATTGGTCCACTGATTCAGATTATCAAAGCTCACATTAGCCGAGCTCTTTTCGGCATAACGACGCTCGCACAGATCCAAGGCCTGCACATACGAGGCCACTCCATGATCACGTCCACGATGCACCGCCAAAGCCAACTCGGACCAACCCTCGGCATTAGTTTGACTGGGCACCAAAGACTTTTGCATGGCCGCTATCGATAGCAGTTCATGGGCAGACATTTTCTTGGCCAACATCTCGGGTGGATACATGATCCAGAAGGCTGGCATGGCACTGGTGGCAAACTCATTGTAGATACCCGCACGCACCGAACTCGAATAATTGCTGGCATGCTTCTCAGCGGTCAATCGCAGGCCCTCCTTCGCTGTGGTCTCCGGACCCAAAACCAATGGCAAGAATTCATTGTAGGTAATATGCTGTATGGTGGCTGTAATGATGCGTCTAGCCTCTAGGAAGACATCCTCCTCCGACCACTGAGGGTTGATGTGTGCCAATTGTTCGCCAATGTTGTTGTGTTGCTGCAACAGAGCACGATGTAGGGCCCCGGTGGCACCGGCCACTTGACAATGACGACAGGATTCTACCTTCACACCGCCACTAAGATAGGTACGCAACTGATCGAACTCATGTCGAGTGGAGCCATACAAACCAGAGCCATCTATGTATGCCGAGGCAATGTTCATCTGCTGGCGTACATCTGGGGAAAGAAAAAAGGTAGAGGAAAATTTAGAGGAATTATTTTGATGTAGGGGAATAAGATTGAGTTCAAGCCTCTTAAGAACATCTTTAGTGACTTCTTTAGACTTCTTAAGAGGAACCTTATAACATTTTAAAAGGAAGTAATCCCTAGAATTGAGCAAATGCTATCCTATTCTACACTGTCGGCTGTATTCCACAAGAATGTCTCTCTACCACGCCACCAAACTCTTTAAAAATTTATACCAACGGCTCGAAACTCAAATCCGAGTGGTTGGCTATGAAGTATTCCAAAGAACTCTGCATCTGTCATTCCTTAAACCAGGTGTAACCAGGCCCTTTGCGCACGCCGCACATTCGTTGTTGTTTTTCGCATAGGGATAGCCGCGTTGATGACCCAAACGCATTGCTTATGCGTAGTGCAACAACAACTTCATACATATGTGTTCTCTCTTCTCTTTCTCTCCGAGCGAAGATTTTGTTGTTGGCGGCGAATGATTTCGTGTGTGTCTGAAAGCCACATATACATACATAAAGAAAAATCATTTTCCTCTTTCTATTTCTTGTGCTTCTTGTTGTTTACAAATATTTGCTTTAAATTTATTGGTATCTACGCGGCCGTAAGCTGATTCTGGGCTCCTGACAAGCCACTGTAGCGTAATATGTCAATCAAAGCAGGGTTCCGGGTTCGAACCCGGAATTCCGTCTTTTTTTTTACTGTGAACCAAACCCTGAACCGAACCACGAGGACGGAAATAGATGAACCCGAACCCATATGCGCCAATCTTAACAGCTCGGTGCATGCTACTGCAGAAACATGTCAGCCGAATTGTCCAGCAACAAGAGTACATACATTCATACAAACAGAAGTGTGTGCCACAGGCAGCATTGCCAATTTAGCTATTTTTTTCCAACAGATATAGCTATTTAGTAAGCTCGAAAGCCGGAAACTATTCAGTTCTGCCGGGGCCAGCAATTCTAGCTAATTATTTGACATTGTTTAGCTATTTTAAATTAATCTCTGTAAAGTTTTAGCATTTTTAACAGTCGATATTTGGTGGGAAAAATAGCTAAATTGACAACACTAGCCACGCGCCAAAAATTGGAAGACATAAAGGCATTTTTGATTAAATCATTATGAAAAAAAGTTCCAAGTGTGGCGAATAAACACAAATCGATGCTCAATTTTGTGAGTGAAACACTGATAAAAGTGCTTTTGAGAAAGCATAATCAATATTTTGTAATATTATATTAAATATGTCTGTACATTCATGCACACAAACATTGTGTCAGTCATCTAGACTGCTCGATAATTGGCATAAATGTCCGAATTTTTTTAGAGGGCTTACTGAAGATTTATACACTAGCAATGAAGGAAGTCCATATTCAGCACACGAGCACCAATCTCACGTCATTTATAATCGACATCTTACAGTCTTACAATGTATTTATGCGTCAGGTATTGGGTAAAACTTGCAACGAACCAAGGTTCGAACCAAAACCAAAGCCCAAAAACCTCGACCCTCAAATTTCCGAACCTTAACCGTTGTTTAATTTTGTTTCGAACCTGCAAACCAGAGGATCCGAAAAAATTTTTGGGTTTGCAGCCCGGAATCAAAGTAACCCAATTATGTGCACAGTGCTCAGCTCGCACTCGGAGCCGCCAGAAAAGACCTTGGCTCAATATCATCCAACTCGGTATCGGAAATCGAACAGTCATTTGGGTCCTAGGACATAGGAACATCGAGGAAAATGAACTCGAGAGACAAGGCGCTGAAAGCGCTTATTAGACCTATGCAGCAGTGGTTAGGACACTGACAGGTGACTAACTAGTGAAAACCCTACATCAGACTAAATGCTGAAATTACGAAGAAAGAGGTAGAGTCTATAATACACTTATTCTGATCGTGCTTCGCCCTGAGCCGATGAAGATAGCAGTTTCTTTTTCTCTTACTCTTTGTCTGTTACTTCAGACCATGCGAACAGATCTCAGAGATAGTAAAAGATCAGAGTTCAAAGTGTACTTAATAAACACTTCTTATACTTGTAGGCAGATCAAGTCAAGTTTTGCACACCCAAAAAAAAATAGCATCTAAATTACACTATTAAGTCATCAATTTAATGCTATTGACTATCATTATCTCTTTAATACTCCAAGTAACAAGTTAACATTTTGAAAAGTATTGAAACTATATTTTTCAGAATATCAAATTGATAGCAACTTGTATCAGGCTGTTATTAATTTGATATTTCAGTTGTCGAACTTTTAGTACCATTTTGATAGCAGACTTAATCAATTAAAATTGATAAATATTTCCCTAAAATAATATGTCTTTATATTATAAAATAAAATAATTTGAAACGTGTATTTCAATTTTGTCCAGTAGTTTGCACGCATAAAAAGAACTATCTCCACATAAAGTATATATATTCGTACGTCTGTTCCTCTGTCTGTGTGTCTGCTTCTACGTTAACTAGTCCCTCTGTTTTGAAGCTATCGAGCTGAAATAGATAGATACATCAACTTGTACTTGAAATTAAGCCTGTCTGTGTGTTAAGTCGTATGTTAAGTCTGTCTGTCGGAATGAATGCGCAGATCTCAGTGATGGTAAGAGATTTTCATTAGGCAAGAAATTAGAAAAAGAAATTTGTCGTTTTCGAGCAAAAAAAATAGAATTTGTTTTAAATATTTCTGGTTGTTCCTATCAAACTACTTAACTGATTTGAAAACAATGTTGTATGCGATTATTGGAAATCCAATAACATTTCGATTTATTCCTTGCTTGTCTTTATCTAACGCAAATTTGGTTTAAAATGTAAGTGTTCCTACCAAAAAAAATATAAACAAATTTTACAAAATATTTAAAAAAGTTCCAATAAAACAAATTTTTGAAATCCATTTTCGATATAAGCTTTCCAAACTTTACGAAAAAATGATAATAGAATTGGGTCATGTTCATTTAATTTATGATATAAGCTTAAGAAATGCTGAGCAGGGCTGCAAACCCAAAACATTATTAAAGAGATCCGGCCCGACGCACAGTGGGAGATTTGGTACATTTAGGTCGAATTAATTCAAATTTCAAATTTGAAATGGCACCAATTTTTTTTTTTAATTAATGGCCAATACATCCCTGAGTCTAACGGTACTTAAAGTTTTTATGTGCTATCGATATTCGATCAGCTATGAGCTTTCAAATATGGCGTATGTGAAAGAACGTGCATTGAAATGCTTTTGAGCCTATTAGGAAGCAGCAGAAAAGCCAAAAAAAAAGGCATAAAACATTGAAGCTGATATAATTTTTGTTTTTAATTAAAGTTAAGAGGTATGTATGCGTTTAAAAAAGTATTTGTGAGTTCGTTGAGTATGTGTTTTAGTTGAATAAAGTGATGTATTTGAGAGTGCATCCATTTATGGAAAATATTTCACTTTTTAATGTTTCGTGGCTTAGAACTTGTGACTACAGCCTGCTTCAGCTGTGATTTTGTTTTAATTAATGAGTACGTCAATAGTGATACTAAAAAAACAAACATTAGTTGCGTTTTCCTGCCTAATTTTGTAAAAAAAAAATTTCAGGTATAATGATAAAAAAATCGACCTTACCATATATTTTTGATCTTTGTGCTCAAACTTGTTAACCGATTCGAAAGCGATGATACGATTTAATAACCTTTCGATTGGTATCTTGCTAGACTTAATCTGAAGTTCCTGAATTGAAATATGGCTTAAACAGTAAGTGTTCGTACCGAAAAAATTAAAAAAAAAAATATGTAAAAAAACGTTCGCATTGATTTTCTAGTTCAGCACTCCAAACTACTCAACATTTACCGATGGTCAGATGAGCATGGAGAAAGATTTCATCAGATTGCTGCTCCCCTAGAACATTGATACAGTGTTAAGAAGCTTGACTCGTGGCTTGCTGACTTATGTTGGAATTTGATGAACAAATGTTATGAATAATAAATAAAACATTGTACATAAATGCGTAACATACATTAATAACACGCACTACATACACATATTACAAATGTACACACAAATATAGTTACAATAAAAATGTTTTGAAAAATATAAAAATATTAATTTTTGTTACCTGTATATTTTTTAATGGTAGACTTTATCAAATTGATTTCTTTGGATAAGCTACATGGCTTTACAAAATCTACATTTTTGTATAAGCATTGGATACGAAAAATTGAATACTGGAGAAACATGAGCGAAAAATCGAACAAAAAAGGAAGTTTATATTCGATATTTCCGTCATATCGACTCGAAAGACCCCCAAAACCCCAGTATGGGGGATTAAAGTGTTCCCAAAATTTTTAGTCTGGAACATTTCAAGAAACTTTGCTGAAGAAAGTTAATCAAAAAAACTAACACTGTTCAAGTTAGAAACTGTCAAAAAATGTTTTATTCCCTTAAAAAAGGCAAAGTTGATGAAAAACTTAAAAAAAAAAGAATCGTATGAGGGCCTCGTGATAACTCAAAAAAGTAAAGATGCAGTTCGATTCCTGGAACCCGAATTGGGGGGAAACCGTTGAGTCCGTTCATGTCTATCACAGTGCACTATGTTGAATTTGACCCGTTTCCGTGGCCAAAACTCATTTCTCGCGAGTATGCAAATTTCCGTTTTTTCAATGTTACCATGTTAAGAAATGATCAAAATGCTATGTTACATACCTAAAATGTTAACTTAACAGTTTAGTGTTAAAATAACAGCTGTTAAAGTCAGCTGTTGCAAGCGAACAACACGTGCTGTCTTAAAGGTTAACTTTGCGGTGCAATTTCAAATTGGCATATCTCTGACAAAAAATCATTAAATAATCAAATTCAAAATGAATATTAATTCTTCAGGTTAGTACTATGTGTTGATACTAATATGTTGCGTGTTTCGTTCGTATTTTTCTAACAATTTGTATATTTAGCAAGTGGTGTCCCCTTGTCACTTTTGGAAAGATAGTTGAACTTTCCAAAGAGTTTAAAAACAAATTTCAAATTATTTCAGTGAGTGTCTATATACATGTTGTAGAGTTGTCAATTCTGAATTCAGAACTAGTAAGCACATTGTGCGCTTTTTGCGTTATTTCATTTATTAGGAAGCAACATCTTAATCAGCAATGCAGATCTGCTAGAAGTGTGGCGTAAACAAAGGAGCTTTTGTGAGAAACAAAATGCTATATACACTTTTATTAGTGACAAAATTGATGGCAGCGTTTTGGAAAAATATCATCGTTATTTAAAAGATAAAATCCTAAATTTTTCAGCAAATTTATGGCGAAATTGGCAAAAATGCTGTAGGAAGGTGGAAAGGTTCAAAAAGACATATTCAAATTGGATGGAAGGTTATATGAGCCTTAATTTAACTAGAGAAGAAGCCAAAGGAGAGGAAACAAAAAAACCAGTTGGACGTCCAAAAATGACATTCAATATTAAAGGTAGAAGAGCTCAAAGAAGGCAAGCAGCCGACCTCTCCGCGGGACAAAAACATAACGCAAGATTACTGACTCAAGCGGCAAGCATAGATGCTCGTAGGCGCGGGCTAGTTGATCTTGCTGTCCTATTAAGATTACTTGCATTAAGCCCTGGAAAAGCCGTCACTATTCGCAAAATGATAAACAAGCCCGTGGTACAGCCTTTGCGATCTTCCGCTGAAGAGGCGTTGGCTTTGATTCTGGATCAAGGTTTCACAACTGAACAATATTGCGCAATTCGAGAGGATGCAAATTGCAGGAAAGCTGATATATATCCCAATTATCATGATGTAAGTAAAAAAAAAAGGACTGCCGACCAGCCAATATTATTGTAACGGACACCGTAGCAAAAGTTTCTTTGCAAGACCTATTGAATCACACAACAAGTCGAATAGTGGATTATCAAAAAGAGGCACTAAACATCCAGCAGTCTGACTTTTTATCTGCCGAATTGATATTGAGTTATGGGTTTGATGGCAGCACGGGACAAGCTAACTATAATCAGCCTTACACTAACGGCCAGTCCCAAGATGCAGACTCTTCACTGTTTGCCACGACAGTTATGCCTCTTCGTCTGATCGATTCGTCCGGCAATATATTGTGGAACAATCAAACTCCGCAGAGTATACGTTTTTGCAGACCGTTAAAATTGGAGTTTCTTAAAGAATCCATAAAAGTTATTAAAGATGAGAACAAACGTATGGAAAGCGAAATCAGTGCATTAAATTCTATTAAAGTAGATCTCAATGAAAGGCAATGTATATATGTAAGGTTTAGCTTGTATTTGACTGTAATTGATTGTAATTGATTTTTTCTTATTGAATAACTTCTATATTTATTATGCGATCTGGAACAAATTTGCAGGACACATTTGAAATAGGACATTCATCCTGTGTTCCAAAATTGTCTCTAACTTTATAATTGCTTTACATTTTGACACGCCCACTTTTCTAAAATACCTTCCTATCAGTGTTGCCAAATCGGCTTTTTTCCCGTCAAATCTGGCTTTTTTCAAAGTCCAATTGCGGGAAAAAATCGAAAACAGCGGGCAGCGGGAATTCAGGCTTTTTTAAAAAATATTTTGCTTTTTTTCCGCTTTTTTACACTGAACAATTTTAAATATCGATTTTTTACACATCGACTGCTCGTATGTACAGAGTGCGACCCCCATCTCTAAGTTTTGCAAACTGTCATCTCTATGTTATAAGCTTAAGCTGCAATGTCATTACAATGCCTAAAGATTAGAACAAAAATGCCGGGATGAATGGCTAAACAGCCCGGAATTTAAAACCTTTAGGTTGCCGGATAAGTTTCAAATACTGAAGAATATTGATTTATTTTCATGCAAAAATATTTTGCGAGCATGCAAAAAGAATGTACTACCAATTCTGGAGTTCTTTAAAACAAAGAATATTGAAAATATTGAGCGTCAGTACAATGCTATCCATTTAATAAGTTGGGAAAATACTGAAGACACCACAAAGTTTTGGGCGGAGGTGTGTACCTACAAGGATTCTGGAGGAGCAAATAAATTCAAGGACGTGGCTACCCTTGCAATGGCATTATTGTCCTTGTCGTGGTCTAACGCTGAGGTGGAGAGAGTCTTTAGCCAGGTCAACATTATTAAAACAAAGCTGAGAAACAGAATGAATCTTGACATGCTAAACTCAATTTTATGTGTCTTTTATATAACTAGTATTTAAAAGTCAATAATGAAATGTATTTTATTTACAGATACGGGTTGCGTCGAATAAACAAATGCTGCCTTGATTATCAACTGCCCCAAAAGTATTTAAAGTTAATTGGAACTATGGAGGCCTATGACAAGGATCAAAACTACCATGAAATTGATGAAATTATAAACAATTTATAAAAATAACGTTTAACAAGTAAGAGCGTTGCATTCGAGTGACCCGACTTCAAAATATCCTGTACCAAGTAATGTTGTTCCTATGGCTTTGATTTCCTAAGTTAATATTGAGTTAACTTCTTCGGCTGAATAAATTTTCGTGTGGCTTGACATGCTTCTCATAATTTTGAATTTACTGTTTTTGATAGTCCTGATTTTTATTTTAAGATAATATAAATATATTACAAACAAATGGGGAGGCGCACTTGCATAACTTCAATGTTTTTGCTCTGATCTTATTGTTGTTTTCAGAATAGATAAATATTGGGCCTAACTTAATATATATATATATATATTAAGTCACGAGGCTCAAACAGAAAAATTATGGCTCTGACAGTTTTTCGCTGTTAAAAGGTGGAGGAGGGGGAATTTACGAAATCTGAAGCATACTTTATCTAGCTACTGTATACACCTACTTACATCCAAAACTTGTGGCTCTATCTATTATTGTCTCTGAGATCGACAAGTTCATACAGACAGACTGGCGGACTTGGCAATCAACTCTGCTGTTGATGCTAATCAAGAATATATATACTTTAAAGGGTCGGAGATGCTTCCTTCTGGCTGCTACATACATTTGCACAACTAAATGATCCCCTTTTACCAATTATTAATGGGTTCAGGGTATAAAAAGAAGACTGAAAACATCAGCTTTTTTCAGCTTTTTTGCCCAAAATTTCAGCTTTTTTGCAACTCCACCAAAATCAGCTTTTTTTGCTCAGAAGAAGTTGGCATCACTGCTTCCTATAGTCATAACCATCATTATACAAGAAACCTGCAGTGAAAAATCCTGTTAATTTCAAAAATTTTAATTTTGGCCACGGAAACGGGTCAAGTTCAACATAGTGCAGTGTTATGTGCCAAATGTGTCAGTTTTTTAGCTATCAACACTTTTTGTTAAACGAAAGCGACAATTTTGGTTCGGAACATATTCAGGTTCAGCTATTTTTCTCAGGTGTTTTGAATATAAAGTCGTAATTCCGAGCTCCAGCCGGTTCGGTTCAAAAACCCACATTTTTCCATTTTGCCGTTTTGAGATCCGTTCTTCTGTACATTCTAGCCATTACACGCCAAGCGTTAACGAGCTTGGCATTCCGAAATTTCAAACTAACATTTGATTACATTGTACAAGTGTGAGGAATAGAAGAAAACAGTAGTGTACCGTTTCAGCCGATATACTATTCTCTCTCTATTGAAAATTCCTTGCTGAAATTGGCCCTAACGCAGTGGTGTCCAAACTCACACAAGCAAGCATTGCATATGTGTGCGTAGCTGCGAAACACGAAGTAAGCATGTTGACATTTTCACATGAGCAACAAACAAACGATCAAATGTCTTGTGAGAGAACACAAAGCCGAACACGCGCATCGTAAGAGAGCCAGCCGCCGAGCGTGCTATTTATAGAACACACATATTCTCTCTCTCTATATATGTGTCGGCGCGACGCCGGCAGAATTTGGCTTGCCAACCACGCGTGGCTGCCTTTTCAAATTTTGGACATCGCTGCCCTAAAGAATAGCTAAAGACTTAATCAGTTCCCCAGTTGTTATTGTTTTTCATTTGCTACCAAAGGCGATCAAGAGCATTTCAAAATTGTTTATTTTTGAATCCCTTGGAAAAATTTTTTAAAATTTGTTTGAAACTTACGTTTTTGACACGCCTCCGCATCGAATCCGGGAGCCGATCGCTTATATTCCTTGCAATCAGTTCCAGCACGCACAAAGCATTGCTGCAGTTCGTTGGGATCTTTGACAGCCGTATCACGTTCACAGCATTTACCGCTAATGGGCAACTGACCCACCTCATACAAGTCATTGGCCAAGAGTTGACCCCAAGCGGGTAGCATGGCAGAGATATGCGGATGGCGTAATTCACTCTCGACATGACGCTGCAATTGCTCGATTACCAGCTCAGCGTCGGGTAGGGCATGAGTACCATGCGAACTACGCGGTTGGCTAACACCATCGGCATAGTCCGCCTGCAGAAGGCGTAGGAAAATGTCACCACGTGCTCCCCACTTGCGATGTGAGACATTATTGCACTCGGCTGTGGGTTGACGATATTTGCTCGGCGGGCAGACATCATAATCATTGGCCACACTCGATTCGCTCTCCGCATTATGGCATTGAGTCAAAGAACGAGCACGTTCTGAGCGCAAAGCATTGATGGCGCCATTTTCCAGATCTTCGGGTATGCGTAGGGTAAAACTGGGGGCAGCAAGGCACCTGGAGGGGGTAAGAAAAGATGTGACAAGGTGTTAGAAATTGAACTATAGGTAATCAATTAATACTAAAAAAAATCATCTAGAATCACCACCTAACCAGCTAACCGTAGAACAGTCCTAGCCATTTCTTTTCTTCTAAACTTTAAGGTCGGCTTAACTTCTCATTTGCTTCCCTGCTCTTCTCACCCTTAACATCTTTTATCACTTAATCAGTGTTTTTCCCTCATTTTGTCACATCCTGTGGGTATAACCAAACTCTACGATTTGCTATTTGTTCGTTTTTCCCCCATAATGATGGAAACATCATACAATTGCCCCACACTCCCAACAAAATGTGAACCCACACCTCTCTATAACTTGAGGCGTCTCCATAAAAATTACTCATGGAGTTGCTTGCATTTTCCGGCATTTAATTACCCGTTTTCTCACATCGCCATCGTTTGCTTATATTGTTTAATTAAATGAGGCGCATGCATGAATGAAACCTGTAACAAAACTAAAAAATATGAAAACGAAATGAGAAAAATGCTTAAGCATTTTGTTCGTTGTTGTTGTTGCTGTTGCTGTTGGTTTTTTGCCTAACCGGATATGAGAAACGTCTGTCGAACTAATCAATTTCAAATTATGAACAATCACGGCGGCTGTACGAGTGCCCCCAAAAGGCTAGTGACTGAATGACTGAGTGACTGACAAACTGACTGACTGTCTTATTAAGCCGATTGTTATACCCTGTCATTATGTTCTTCTCAATGGTTTTTTTTTGTTTGCCCATTGATTTTGGCTGGCTCACGTGATGAGGTTTCTTTTGTTGCATTGACATTAATTTTGTTTTTTTTTTTTTTTTGGGTGGAAGTCTTTTTCTGTCAACATAAATTTACGATTCATCGTGCATGGCAAAATTATGCAATATTGCCAAATGGCTGTGGGCGTAGAGGATCCGCTTTCAGAACTTGCCTAATGAGCTCATTCCAATGCGCAACTGACGCACTTTTAAATAGTCAAGATATCAGTATTGATAAATGTATAAAAGTGTGCCAAGAGTTAACTTACTGGTTTTTTTTTCTTGAAACATTTCGAGCAGTTTAATTGAAAAATTTGTGGTATTTGCTTGAGTGTTTTTTTTTTTTTGGGGTGATGTCTACAAGGTTGAATTTCAAATCTTAAATGTGACTGCCAGACAAATCCACACAAATTTGGATACCTCAAAATAGGCCTTCTCGTTACACAGATGAGCTCATCATTTCACTGAAATCTCTTTACACAGTTTTGTTTAGTTTTTTCCAGTCAACTCATTAGCTAACCATCTGATATAAAAAAAACTTACAGCAAATATTACTATAGGTAAAAGCGTTGCTGCGGTTTTTTTGCTTTGCCTTGTAACTTTGTACTTCGCCCTTGTAAATTATCTGTCTTTGAGACATCTTGAACTACTCTTTATATGCCAAGCATAATTATCGACCTTCAACGCAGTCATAAACCACACACGAAAAAGGTATACTCGAAGACGATTGACGAGGGATTGGCTATGATTCTGCTTACAAACGTTACAAAAATTCGAACAGTTGTCAATGGGGAAATAGTTCCAGTCTTATAAATACCAAGCCAAACATGAATTGTACCAAACGAACTAAAAACTTATCCAGTATATCGTAAGTTGCTAATCAAAAGTAACAAAAAAAGATGTGCAGGCTTCCCTGGTGCCCTTAAGAAAAATATATAATTTTTAGTCCGCAGATTCAAAGTTGAGTATCTGGTAATGATTTTTCCAACTGCTAAATCGTTCGATGATCATTCGAACGCGCTACGTGAAACCGAACCCAAAAATGTTCGCGGGTTCGAGCCCCGGAGTGAACCCCTGCCGATTTTTATGAGGTTTGCAGCCCTGATCAAAACTAACAAATTTTTGCAAATTTCGTGATTTTTATACTCTGTACCAAAGGTACACAAAGTATTTTAAGTTTGTGCAAAAGTATGTAACAGGGAGAAGGAATCGTTTCCAACCCTATAAAGTATATATATTCTTGATTAGCATCAACAGCCAAGTCGACATAGCCATGTCCGTCTGTCCGTTCGTCCGTCTGTCCGTCTGTCTGAACGCACAGATCTCAGAGATGGTGAGAGATAGAGGTTTGACATGTATGGCGCATATATTTCTTATACTTGCAGGCAGATCAAGTTTATTTTAAATTTTTGCCACGCCCACTCCCGCCTCCGCAATTTGGAAAAAACGTCATATCTCCCACAGTTTTCATGATACATGGTCCGTACTTTCTAGAAATATCTAGTAATCAAAATTATTTATCGATTTGCCGAAGGAATGATGAAGATCGGATGAACGATATTCAAGTTATGAGCAAAAATTGGCCAGTTGACACCCCCCACCCATAACCACAACTTTCCGTTCAAGAGAGGCAATCTTAGTGAGAGAGAGAGAGAGAGATAGGAAATCTTAGTGAGAGACGCGGTGCGCTCTCTAAGTTTCTATCTCTCTCTCTCACTAAGATTGCCTCTCTTGACTCGTGAGCAAATGCGAGGGTAGTAAGGGTACAGAGTATGTTATAGTCGGGCTTGACCGACTTTCTTTCTTGTTTAGTTCGTTTTTGTTCTTCATGTCAATCTAAACTCATTTATATAATTTTTGCAAATTTTCTATTTTTTTAAATCGATTGACTGACATTTCCTATTTACCAGTCTTCAATTGCCCACTTTTACATCTTTGCGAATTTCAAAACTCATAAAATTGAGAAAATTTCGGAATTGTTTTGGTCAGTCTGCTCTACACTTCCTATTAACAATCAAAATTATTATATGAATTTTTTAAACCGATTGACCGACACCTTACCCGTCATCAATTGCCAACTATTTTATCTTGATAAAAAGCTGTACTTATTAAAAAATTTCCCAAATTTTCACCCATCAATTTACCCGTCTTCATGATGGTCTAACTCATACGAAAATTTTGAAAATTTATACCTTTTTTAGACCATTTACGCGTCTACACTTGCCCCCTATCAAATCTTCATGATACCCGAAACTCATAAAAATTTCATACAATTCTGTTCGACGGTTCCGGTACCGGATTTTTATTTCGGTATACCGGTAAGTACCGGTATAAGTACTACCTTATTTTAAAATTGGAAAAATTAAATTCTGAGATAAATCTAATTCATTAATTTTTATTAACGCGAAATCTTATTATCAGAAAATGGGAATTTGAGACTCGCAATGGGCAGTCACCATTTTTCAAAATAATGCCTAGAATCTGCAAAAAATATAGAGAATACACTGTAATTGTTAGATACTGTTGCACCTAGCGTCATAGGAATATTTAAGAACTTTTCTTCGGTCTATTTTAATTGCTTCATTTGACTTAAAAACAGTCGGTAGTTGCGGTTCACAGAAAAAAATGGGTTTCGGATCATATGTGAACAAAAAAACCGCCATCCATGGTCCTCCAATACGCGTTTTTGTTAGACGTTGCTTATGATTATAAAAATTTTCTCTATGGTGAGTTATTCGCGGTTTTTTAGCCAACTAAATTTGACTAAATGACAACTAAATTTAAGCCTCAGTCTTTTAATACATTCTCTACGTGGTATTTTTGTTGTCAAATAATTCAAATCCAAATACGGAGTTAACGCCCAGGGGCTTTAAGTCCGGGCCTAAGGCCCAGGAAAGTTCTGAGTTATATCTCCAAGTTGTGATCGTGGGCTTTATGTCATGTCACATTTTTAGTTTTCAAATTTAACTTTGAATTTTATAAGTTCAAGTCTTATTTAACTAATATAGCATTCTTGTGATTTGTGATTGCAGTAAAATAATTGCATCGATAGTGGTTGAGTCCATACAACTTTATAGGGGACTAATTATAAATTTTCCGCTAGAGAATAGGCGTTATACGCTATCCTGCGTAGCTGGAACAGACTATTTGAAATCTCATACAATTCTGGGAACTTTGTGGAGGATTCTGGCCACCAGTTGAGAATGTTTTCATGGTTTCGAACACGTTTAAGTGCGAGAAAAGTCTTAATGGAATCAAGTAGCTGTTTTGAAAATGGAATGGAAATCGAAATGGAATTAAAATCACCCAAAACAAGATTTTCGTCTTGAAGTTTAATTGTGGCCACCTCCGCTGGTTCTAATATGCGTACAGTTTCGCGGACTGAGTCCCACACTTTCCGGTACAGTCTGCAGCCGCAAAACTGGGGCAAATGTTGAAAATGTCTTCCGATGCAAATATTTTAGCATCCTGTAGGTTGAGCTACAACTCGTGATTTTTTGGCTTTGGAAAACTATTTTTTGATATAGTTTTATATAACAAAACCTGGAGTAAGCTAGAAATCTGAAAAAAAATTGCGAGATTTTACCAATGGACTTGTTTAAAACGCTGATATTCTTCCAAGCTATGATGTATTGCGATCATCGAATATCAATTCGGTGTGTATTTTCTTCAAAAAGTGCGATTCTTAAGAAAAAAATATGTTGTTCTATTTTTTAATATTTTTTCTAGATGCTTAAAAAAGAAATTTCAAGCGGTTTTATTTGAAATAAATATTTTTTTCAAATATTTTTCAAACTATTCAAACTACTTTACCGATTCAAAAACAATGTTTTACGCGATTATTGAAAATTCAATAACCTTTTGATTCATACCTTGCTTGACTCCATCTAACGTTTCTGACTCGAGATTTGTCTCAAAGTGTAAGTGTACTTAACAAAAAAATTTAAAAAAACAAACTTGAACTTAAAAAAAAAATGCTTCTAAAATTTTTTTTTATTTTTTCATTTCTTTTATTCCAACTTTTAAAAAATTGAGGTTTTTATTTGAAATTAAAAAAAAAAAATTTTTGTTAAAAATTTTTTTATAAATTTAAAAAAAATAAAAAAAAATTGTATTAAAAACTTTTTTTTAATTTTTTATATTGATTTGATTCCAACCTTTAAGAAACAAAAAAACAGATGCCGATTATCTCTTTTAGTTTGGAAGATATTAATTTTGTTTCGCTAAATTGGTCATTTCGCCCACTGCGTTATGTCGTATATGTTAAAATAAAGTAGAAAGTGTGTACTAAAAGAAAGTATTAACCTTGTTTGCGGGTTTTTGCGGGTCTTGTGTTACTTTAAATTTCTAGATAAGCTTGAGTTCTGCCATGCAACGCTGCTGGATGTATGGATCGACCACGGTCGCACAAACTGGATATTTGCAAACTGGATATTTGGCCAACCAAAGGAATGCATATATGTAGAATAGGGTTTAAAAAATGGCAAGTAAGAAGCGAAAGTGACAAATTAGAAATGATTGCCAAAAAAAACATATACAAAGAAGATTGTGGCATGAAATGGGATTGCATGTGGATAAGCCAAAACAGAATGGGAGCGGAAACTCAAACGATGGCAACACTGCGAGAAAAGCTTTTTCGAATACGAAATTATTTGCATCAATTTTAGAACTCGACTTGGAGTTACTTGAGAGTCTGCATACTACTCTGATAGCTATTAACTGCGAATTTGCAGTCGATGCACTAAAATTTCAAAAGTTCTCAAATAAAACCATTCGATCATATGTACATGTTGCATTACCCATGGTATGCGATGTCACCAAATCTACATAAGATTCTGGTTCATGGATCACAGATAATTGCCGCGTCAGTGCTGCCAGTAGGCTGTCTTGGCGAAAATGCGTCAGAAGCGCTGAAACAAATTTTACAAGCGTGATAGGCAAATGCCTATCATGGATGTATTCCAGAGATCTATGGACTCCTCAGATCCCCTTATCTCAAGTATAGGTATAAAGAAAAGGGCAGCTCGACTTAAAAACCAAACTCTTCAACGAGATGTAATTGAGCTTTTAGAAGCACCCCATAATATTATTCCAAATAATGTGCAGTCTTCACTTAATGACTACAGTTTTGATCATGACTCGGATGACTCGGAATCAGATGAGATAAATCCATTTTCATTTGAACTAGCTGTAGAAGACAACTGAATGTAATAGATATAATATGGAGTAGTTGAACAGTAGAATAAATTGATGTAAATCTTTTCAAATTTAAGCTTTTTATTCACAGCTCTCAAAAATTTAATTTTTGATCACGTATACGCTATGTTGCCATATATAGGCGGTCAGGGAAGGCGTGGTCAAATTAACTTAAAATTTTGTTTCAATGCTTAGAGTGCTATGTTTAACAAATATACCAAGTTTGAGCTCGATATCTGTAATATTCGACTTCATACCACTTTTTTCGCGATTCTGACCAGTGTGCACTGTGCGATCGCCTGATTTAATCTTTCTTCTTGCTCTAGTTAAGCGATGGACATGCCTGGCCCGCAGGGGCCGAACACATTACGCTATTCACACCGACACGAGCCAAAAGAGAGCAAACAGCTTTTCAGTCGCTGGCCAGCGGTCGATGAAGTAATTCAGAACTGGTTTGCGTCGCTTTATTTTCGCACTTCAATACAGTATCAGTTTTCTAGTCACAGTGCTTTTTAATTGGCATCTCTGAGCAAATACAGAGAGAGAGAGATGCTTGAAATATTTTCAACTTTTTGCCATCAATCTCTTTGATGTGTGATCGCTGCTTTGCTTATCATCTCACCGCTTCATTTACATAAAATTGCCTTATCTCAATTTACTTTTCACTTTCGCACATTTCTCTTCATTAATTTGCCTAAAAATTTGCCTGGAGGCCTTAAAAAAAAGTTTTCACCATAAAAATAATTGCAAAGGTGCGTCGCCAATTCAAAGCATTTTTACATGTCGATTATGGCCATTAGATGTTGTCACTTTAATAGGCCATTTAGAGAGGCTCAATGGTTATGGCTCGACCTTGAGTAAAGTTAGCTTTAATAGAAAATCATTTCGATAGAAACTAAAGTTGATTGCTCCTCGAACTCGGATTGTTTACCAATATCAAGTTGTATGCACTTTCGCAATAAAAACGAAAGTTACGCCCCGCTGTGTGTGTGTGTGTGTGTGCGTGACTTGGCCAACATTAACATTTACACTTTCTTGCCTGACAGAGACAGAATTATGATCTTCACGCCTGTGTGACTCGCCACAGACATTCACTGGGGCTGGGCACTTGTATGACGTTGCATCATGTGCAACATCATCCTCCTCCTCAACATTGATTGTTTTGTTATGTTAATGAAGTGCACTTGAAATTTTTTTCCGAATGTAGGCCTACATAGCATGTTTCCTCATCACAAAATTTGATGCGGGTGTAGACCAAGGTAGTCAATCAAATGTTGTTTTTGCTGTCACGAGGGTTCTCCTTCTTTTTTTGTATGTCAGAGTATCTTAACCATCGGCTTAATGCAAATTCCTTTCGCTTTCTTGTTTTGTTTTATGCTTTTTTTTGCTGCAAACACAACAACAAAACATGTTTTTGCTGGTGTTGTGTGTGTGTTGGTGGTAGGAAATCATGTGCAAAGTCACATGACGATGACGTTACGTGCCTGGGTGTAATTGCAGCAAGAGACATAGACATGGATGACAATGGGGAGTCATGTGGCCAGTTGTGCGCATATTTGGGGGAAGGCAACTTTATGTTTTGTGTTGATAATGAAAACGCAGTTTTCCAGGCTTCCGCAATTAGGTTGTTGTTGTTGTTGCTGTTGCCACAGTAACCCATTTGTTTAAGCCTTCTTCAAAGGTTTTTTGTTTTTATTTTTATGTTTCTGTCTGCCGCTTCATGATTTAGCAATTGGCGTCAAGTTTGTTGCCCAAGTCTTTTGTTTAGACATTGCGCAAATTGTGTGAGCTCATGAATTGTTTATATAGTTAGAAAATCAATCGACAATTAATTCGTGACTACTGAACAAACAAACTCTCAACACTTGCAAAAAAAAAAAAAATTAAATAAATAAAAATTCAACATAAATTGCTTATCTTTCATGACTTTTTTTTTCCCAATAAATTGGCATAATTGGCCCTCAAAACGCTTATGCAATGGCACGCGTTAACAAAGTCTTCTATTTTCGCTTTTCCTCTCTTGCAAACGCACGTGTTTTATAATTATAGCTAGAATAACTAACAATGACTAATAAAATAACGTTGAAAAATGCATTAACTAAATGCAAATATTTACTGCTTTAAACTGGTTTTTTGTAATATTTGGAAGACTTGGGAGACAAAACAAACATGTTAGCTCAACTCAAAGAAGCTAATGCTTCCGTTTGCTTAAACTTTCATTTTCATAGATTTATTTAATTGTCAAACAAATTGAGCACACACACACACACAGATACACACTTGCAAATAATTTATAACGCTTGATGTCATAATGCTGTTAAATAACTAACGTATAACTTCCACCACTGCCGCATGTGCCGAGCATTTCTATTTGCGGTTTTATTATTGGTGCCATCCACTTCCACAAACCTGACACACATTTTTGCATATTTTCGTGTGACATAAATAGCTCTCGATGGGGGGCTTTCGCTTTCAATGTGCGACGTGACTTAACTCAAGTTCTGCGCACTTTGCTTTTGGCTTTTGGCTGTGTTGCGTATTGGCTTATTTTCAAATTGTATTTGCTTGAATGCGTTTGTAACGCATTCGAATTGTTAAATTACAAAAAGTTTATTTTTGGAATTTCTTTTGGGCAAGAATTGTTACATCGGCAGTTGCATTCGCTTGGAGAGTTTTGTAAGACTTGCAACAGTAAGTTAGTTAAGCAAAAAAACCAGAAATCAAGTAAAACGAACTCTGACCCAAAACAAGGTAATTTATGGACTGTCAATGGGGGGGGGGTTCCACTCACACAACACGTTATTTATTACTGGAGTCAATCTCCTTAGCTATTAGCGCTGTCTTTTTATGCTATTCTAAAGAAATGAGAATGGTGGTAAAGCGTTGAAAGGCCAGTGACCAGACCAGTTCCACTCATGTGCATATAAATTATCATCTTAAGGCTAATGCTGAAATACGGAAAACAAGCAGAAAGCGAGGATTGTTTTATAATACTCAGAGCGGGTTTTGAGAATTTAGTGTGACCAGGCAAAGGCAAATATAAACTGCATATAAAACGGTCACTCTGTTTTGTACTAAATCAGAGAACAGCTATCACAACTGCCTGAGAATTCACCACTAGAATGAGCTGCAAAGGCTGCAGAGTAGGATTGTCGAGTATTTCAAAAATATCTATATCGATATTTTTGAAGATATAGAAAACGATCATTACGGATCTTAACAATGAACAGGTCTATTCACAGAGAAAACGAGAAGGCCAAGCTAACTTCGTCTGTGCCGAAGTTTTTATAGCCTTGCAAAAGCTGTATTTGAAATGACATAGTTTAAGAACACTTAGATAAAAATCAAAAACTTTTGTAACTAAAATCCATTTTCCGTCAGATGAACATCTGATTTCAACCAAATTTCAACGAATCTTTTTAAAAACATATCAAATTAACAATCGCCAAGTTTAAGAACGATAAAATTGAAAACAATAAAGTTTTTCTCACTAAGACTCATTTTCCGACCGATAAGTCCTATGGCAGCCTGAAGATATAGTCATCTGATTTCGACCAAATTTTTAAATTAGTTTGAAAGCGCTTAATATTAATAATCACCGACCTTAAGAACGATTTACTTGAAAAAAAAACATTTTTTTTTTCACTAAGACCCATTTTCCGACCGATCGGTCCTATGGCAGCATTAAGATATAGACATCCGATTTTGACCAAAGTTTGCAAATCTGTTTGAAAGCATATAATATTAATAAGGGACGAGTTTGAGGGCGCTAACATTGAAACCAAAAAAGTTTTTCTCAGTAAGACCCATTTTCCGACCGATCGGTACTATGGCATCTATAAGATATGGTCATCCGATTTTGACCAAAGTTTGCAAATCTGTTTGAAAGCATATAATATTAATAAGGGACGAGTTTGAGGACGCTAACATTGAAACCAAAAAAGTTTTTCTCAGTAAGACCCATTTTCCGACCGATCGGTACTATGGCATCTATAAGATATGGTCATCCGATTTTGACCAAAGTTTGCAAATCTGTTTGAAAGCATTTAATATTAATAATAACCGTGTTTGGGAACGCTAACATTAACAACAAAAAAATTTTTCTCACTAAGACCCATTTTTTGACCGATGGTTCCTATGGCAGCTATAAGATATAGTCATCCGATCCGGTCGGTTCCAACATATTAGCAGCGTGCAGTAAAAAGAAGACTCTGTGCAAAATTTCAGCTCGATAGCTTTAAAACTGAGAGATTAGTTTGCGTAGAAACAGACGGACAGGCAGACAGACGGACGGACAAAGCTCAGCTCGACTCAGCTCGTCGCCCTGATCAAGAATATATATAATTTATGGGGTCGGAAATGAATATTTCTATGCGTTGCAAACTTCTGGGCAAAATTATAATACCCTTTGCAAGGGTATAAAAATTCGTTCTAAATGTACCAAAATCATGACATTTTGGTGACGATAGTCTGCTTAGCCCGCTTTTTCCAAATTCATGAACATTTGTTCACACTATGCCATGAACATTTTATTCTCACTCATGAACGGCTTGGGCTTGTCTTATAAACATTTTGTGCTCGCACAAGGAAGGATGGTCCCTTTCTCTTGTGCGAAAAATTATAAGCACACAAGCCAAGAGATTGAGAGAAGCTTGGCCCTGGCCCTCCTGGAGGTGCTGTTTAAGCCAATTTTACTTTAACTTTACTTACTTTCACACAATCTTTCAATCTTTCCATTCGAGTCCCATTTCTTTGTATGCTCAGCCAAACCAAAGGCGGCTATCGGAGCAAGTGACATTTTGAAGAAGGAATATCTGACCATAGAACTTTTAAGCAGGCTCCAGGTCAATTAGTTATGATTTTGTTCATAACATTTCTAAAACAAGACACGCACAACACCATAAAGGAGGCTGACTGATCGTATACATATTTCATGAATTTCCACAATTCAATCATCAGCTATCTTTGCCCAACTTTAATCAGCTGGCAGAGGCTACCTCATGCCAGTACTGCAATGACCGCTTGGGATATAACAAAAATCCGACAGCAGTAGCAATCGCCAAATCACAGAAACTTTGTATGTGTGGCTAAGGGTTTTCAATTGAATTTCGACAATGCAATTAAGGGCCGATTTCACATCTTCTACATAGAGCTATATGTCACATAAACTTACAAAGAGCAGAGTAAATTGTGAGCTTATCTAACACACAGCAGCTATCTGGAAGAAGAGAAATCGGCCCTTAATAATGCTTCCATATACTGTGGTCCTTTTACGATAATTCAAGCTGATCCCACTGGCTCTCAGGCTAGGACACTAATTTGTGTGCTTTAAGAGGCGAACTGATTCTTCAGCAGCTTTCTGAGCAAAGAAATATTATTGACCGGTACATGTTCTTCCATGTTCCTGGTATATCTTTAAGTAATGTTATATCACATGACGCTAATGCACAGAATCGATTGATTGACTGATACAACAGCCGTCTATAAGCTACAATTTGAGATTCTTCCGCCGAAGATTATGTGGCCTTACAGTTCCTTTAGTTTAGGTAAGCTCAGTCGAATCCCTTGGGTCCGCTGATTTGTGTTTGTTAATAGAGGTACTGTGGGATGCAGTTTACTCACGAGGTTCAAGCATGCCCATCACTAATTTTCTAACGAAGCTCTAGACAATAACGTAACCAATAAACAGTAAGACGAGAGAACAACGAAACGACGCAAAAGAACGTGAACGACGATCGGCAACAAGAAGACGTCCAGCGATTCCGAAGGGAGTCGAATCGTGGTAGCCGACCAAGAAAGACGTGTGCTCGAAACGCTGAGTCGAGTGCAAGACGTAAGACATCGGATAGCCGTGCCCAAGGCATACTTAACTAGGTAGCCGAACTCGCTCTCTCGCTCTCTTTGCTTACTTCTTAGATGTCAGTCTGTGAACAACAGCTGCGAGCGACGCATCTCCGCGGACGAATTTTTTGTGTTCTGCTTCTTAGTTCGCTCTCTCGCTCTCTTTTGTATTTTTATAAGATGTTGTGAGAGAGCGAGTGCGGCTACCTAGTTAAGTATACCTTGGCCGTGCCGATGCAACCAACGACGATTAACTAAAGACGAATTTCACAACTTAATAACTTAACTTTAATCAATATATTCAATAAACATCATACCGAAGAAACTCTTTATGGAAATGTTGACATTCTGTATCACGGAAAACAGATATTTTATATATATTGACAAACTTTACGTACAGCTGAAAGGACTTCCAATGGGATCCCCCGCATCACCCATAAACGCAGACATAATTATGGAGACAATTTTGGACAGAGTAACGAACGCTAGATTACTTAGCAAGTATGTTGATGACCTGTTTGCCATAGTAAAGGAGGACCAAATTGAGAACACCTTAGAAATATTAAACTCATATCATAGAGTTGGAAAAGGAAAGCCAGTTACCATTCCTAGATTCAGTTGTTCACAGAGTGGAAGACACACTTAAACTGGATGGGTACCAGAAACCGATGTCATCCGGGAGGATGATTAATTATTATTCTAGTCATCCAAAATACATGATAGTGAACACTGCCAAGAATTTTATAAGACGAGTCTTAGACACATCCGACCCAATATTTCATAATGACAACAAAAAGAAAATTTTGTAAAACCCTTAAGAATAATGACTTTCCAGATCATACAATATATGCTCTAATGAAAATGTCCATCGAGAAAGAAAAGTCACCTAAAATATATAAATCTTTGCTGACAAATTGTCTACCATTGTCAGTCCGAAGTGACTCAGGTATGCCCAGCCTGCTAAAAATTTCCGACATGACCTCGATAATGGTAGCAGATGAAATCGACCTCAACATTTTAAATTCCATATATCGAGAGTAATAGTCAATTAAGACTAATACAAATTCGTTGCTTGGAAGTGGGCCTAACAGGTCAGCTGCTACAAACTTCCAAGGCGCTGTAGGAAAAATGTGCCTTTGCATTGGGGTTGGCTTATCTGGAAGAGATACTATTAAACAATCCCTGCAGGTTTTTACAAAATTTTCTGCGTCCCTGTCGATCCCTGGCCACCATACCTTTGAACGCAGCCTGCGTTTCATCGCCGACTCCCCAGGAAGGCCTTCATGCGCTAGGGCGAGGATTCTTGATCTTAACAATGTCGGAATTACCAGGCGAGTACCCCGTAGGAGTATACTGCCCACAACTGACCACAAACTTTTTGTTATTTAAATAGTTTAATAAGGTAATTAAATTTTCCTCGTCGCCACTGTATTAACCCGCGTTTTCACTGTCAATAATAACACAGGTATGAATATAGTTTTTAGCTCTTTATTTTTTAGGACCGTCTTGTCCGCCATCCTCATGTGTGCTTCCTCTTCTCGCTTCTCCTGCTATCGATTACGCGTTGTAGGGGGTATCGTTATCGACCAGGGATTCACTGCTTCGCTACAGGTCTCCACAGTACACATACCCAAATTGTCCGACAGTCTTGCCAAATCCGATTGCTACAACAAAGACAACGTCATAATAGCACACACACCCATATACACAACGAAAATTTTCTTTAGCAACACGAAGAGCAAAATACATAGGATTACTGGACAAAAATAATGTTATTTACAAAATACCTTGCGCAGGAGATGGGATCAGTATATGCGATAAAGTATACGTCGGTACGACCAAATTAAAACATAAAACTAGAATAGCGGGTCACAAGTCTGACATAAAAAGAAGGAACGAGACAATAAACCAGAAAACAGCACTTGCAGCCCACTGTGCTGAGAGTAGACACTCTCCGGATCTAGCTGCAGTAAGCATCTTACAACAAGAACAACATTACAATAAACGGTTTACCTTGGAGATGCTCCGAATAATAAACACACCCACACATATAAGTGTAAATATTTACTTGATCACAAAAAAAAAACAAGAAAGAAGCTGACCGTTTTTTGCTCATAACTTGAGTATCGTTCATCCGATCTTTATCATTCTTTCAGCAAATCGATAAATAATTTAGAGTACTAGATATCTCTAGAAAGTACAAACCATCTATCATCAAAACTGTAGGAGATATGACGTTTTTTCCAAATTGCGGGGGCGCGAGGGGGCGTGGCAAAAATTGAAAATAAACTTGATCTGCCTGCAAGTATAAGAAATATATGTCCCATACATGTCAAACCTCTATCTCTTACCATCTCTGAGATCTCTTCGTTCATACGGACGGGCGGACAGACAGACGGACATGGCTAAATCGACTCGGCTGTTGATGCTGATCAAGAATATATATACTTTATAGGGTCGGAAATGATTCCTTCTTCCTGTTACATACTTTTGCACTAACTTAATATACTCTATGTACCTTCGGTACAGAGTATAATAAAATTAGTTCTCAACTCCACAGCTGACAAAGCGGACGCTGTACTTTTTGTACTTATAGATATATGTTCAAGTAATATATAAACGTAATGTAAAATTGTGTATTTTGTTGTGTTATATTGTTACAGTTCTATTATTGTATAATGAAGCACGTAAAAAACATTGACCTCGAGCCAGCAATAACCCCCAGTACATTATCCTTTAAATAAAAACCCCACAGTAGCTTATATGTCTTGGTGAATAGGATGAGTTCCGACTTGTCCGCATTGATACTGGGTTCAACTCACTTCTTCGACTTAAGTATCTTCCTGGGCGTGTGGTCCCCTATGAAGCTAAATGGAGTTGGTCTACTTTTGTTAAAAGTATGGTTATGTCATCCGTATCAAAAGTATTTTTACTCTCTTTAATACGACGTCCACCACTAGATTCCAAAGTAGCTGCGATATGACTCTATCCTGATGTCCACAAATGCTTCAAGCGCTTTTATTCTGATATCCCAGTCTGTGTTTTATTTTGTATATTTTACATGTGGAAATGTTAACAATAATTTATTTAACCATTCTAATTTTTTGGTACTTGCTAACCACTCTACAGCCTTGAAGGTCTACTGTAGCTCATCTGTTTACCATGGCTTAGTATTAACTCCACCCAACCTTTTGCTGTTTGGATATTGTTGGCCATTGCCTAAGCCTTCGCTGAGACGACAGTAGATCTTGGTAGATCCTGCAGTGATATAGAACGTTTTAGCTGGCTTCAGGTCAATTAGTTATGTTTGTTTATAACTTTTAAAACATGACACACACACACCACAAAGGAGGCAGGTCGACTGTACAGCTGTTTCAAGTGCCTCCCGGGTATATCAACTGCAGTTTTTAACCATCTTCTACAAAGTTGGCAGAGACTATTTCATTCCAGCATTGCTATGACTGTTTGGGAATATGGCAAACAATGGCAAATTGACCGAACACGTGGTGTTTATGTGTGTGCACCCATTTCGGCCCTTCTGTATTAGTGATAGTGAGCAAAATATTCTATATAATTATAAAAAAAAGTATATACTCTGGCCAAACTCATACCCATGGTTGCTGATATGACATTACACTGATTGGCACGGTTTCCTCTCGGTTCAAGATTTGTCATACAACTATTTTGATGGAATATTCGCCAGTTTGTGAGAGTAAATTACTAAACCGAAACGACCCCAATATTCAGCTTTATTAAACAAACCGGTGGATTACCAAATACTCCACAAAACACTGAACTGAATTCCCAAATGGTTTCGCATTTCATTTCCTACTTCTTTAAACTTGCAAAAGATTAACAAAACTTATGTTCAAACTAATTTAAATTAATTTCTTTACCATCAGATAAGTTATTTTCCCATACCAAACTAAACTTGAATATAAACTTAACAACTCTACATTTGTGAATTTAAGCCATCATTCATCCATATACACACTTAAGAGAATTTCGCAATTAAAAAAACATCGATCCCTGACAAATCAAAAGCTGGCGCCATAAATTTCAAGTCACACAAAAACCAAACAAAAAAACTGTCTGACATGAATATATTTCGACTAGAACTGCTTAAAAATCAATTGGCTGGCGTATAAATTTAGTAATTAACTGGGAACAGCGTTGAGTTCAAGGCCAAAAAGAAGATTCTCTCTGGGTTGTGTGTGATTTGAAAGTGTTTAAATGGTCAAGAAACTGAATTTCAAATTAGATGCGCATTTGCCCGTCTTTCGTTTGTTCAGTTCATTTATCAAGTTTCTCGTTTTGTCTGCGGTAATTAATCATAATTCTTTTTGTATTTCTTTGTTTAGAAAATTAAACATTGAAAGTTTTGCAATTGTTTTGCGGGGGGGGGAAAAGTGCATTCAACTTTTGCATTAAAAAGAATTTCCTGGTTAATTAAGCCAAGTGAAAGGCCAATCAATGAAGTTGACCCTGGGGGAGCAGTTCGTAAATAAATCAAGAAGTTTGTTTTGGCTAAGCTCAAATATGAATATATGCACTTGTCTGACCACTTCGAAACGAGTTAACCCAAAAATCTTGCTAATAATAAAAAGTTTATATGCAGCTGGTAAAAAAAAAAAAAAACAAAAACAGGTCGCAATGGTGACGCCCCACTGTATGCTGGTTGCATTGTTGTTGTTGTATTTCTCTCTCTCTCTGTCTGTGTCTGTGACACAATCATATTGAAAGGTACCAACAACAACACAAAATCTTGTTTTCAACTGGTTTATTTGGGTTAAAAAGAAATTTACTACCCATAGCTAAGAGATAACGGTACACAGCATTCGTACAACAACAATAATTTTAAGCAAAATACCAAAAACAGACGAAAGTGAAATTTTGTTTGTTGTTGTATCAAAATATGAGTTGAATGACGACAGCAAACGTAATCAACTTCAGGATGAAGTACCCAACAGGCTTGACTGAGCCACGGAACTAACAAATTTGTGCATTTACCTAGCTCTTCATAAAACTTGAGGCTCGACTGGCTTCCGTGATTTCAAGGTGCTTTAGCTGGTATATATTTTTTGTTTTTTACATAATCTTCCACACAGTGCAAAAAGTTGGAATAGATTTTGTAGCCTTCGGCAAAAGTAATAAAAAATAAGTTCTTTTTTTTTGTTTTGTTTATTGAAGTATGTGTGGCGGTTGTGGGGGTTGGGTTCCACTTTCAAAACGACCAATAAATAAATGATTTGGGTTTCACAATCATCAACTTTAGGGCTAGTGACTTTAGTGGCAAAGTAATTAGCCATAAAAAGGCTTCTCAAACTTTTAAGGCATTCTCTTTTGTCAAATTTAAGACAAAAAAAAAACACAAAAGTTTTGTCTTGATGGAAAGAAGTTCAGCTTTGGCATGACATTTTCTACTAAAAAAAAGACACCGCTGGAAAAAAGAGTGCCTAAAGGACTGCTGAATTGAGTGATTTGATGAGTAATTAAGGGCCGATTTCTCATCTTCTAAATAAGTGAGAAATAGCTATTTGACAAATAACTCTATGCAATAGATAAAGTCCCACATAACCAAATTGGACATGGTCACCGCCTGGCGATTGAATCCGTACTAGGATGCAATCAATAGCTCCCATAACCTTCGGAAATTTAGCAATTTTATAAAAGTCTCTTATGACTTTAGGTAACTGCTGGATAATGATGCAATGGCATAGGAAACTTCTTTCACTACCCGACTTGCTGTAGCTATGCTCACTTCACAAAAGTCTCCAACAGTAATTAGAAAATTACCACAAGCATAGAATCTCAATGCTAAAAGCAGCTTCTTAAGTGGAGACAAGGAACATTTCCTAAAGAGATGGATTATGTTAAGTTTGTTAATGGTTGTGGTTGATGGTACAAACCGATTAGTGATCGGCACGAGCTGGCTACCAATTTTTGTTAAAAGGAGCAGACATGTAGTCTTTGAAAGCCGGAATCTTTTTATGAATACAGAATCTTCCATGTCCTCAAAGAAGTTCGGCCTTGGGTTGTATACCCTCTCTCTATAAATTGTCACAATGTGTTCATCAGAATCTTCCAGTGAGTGAAGGTAAATAGCCTGGTTTAAATTCATTTTACAAATTGTTTTGCTTAGCACAAATTAAAAACCCACCCCAAATATTATGTCAATTTAGAGCAGAGATGGGCGCGTCGCGACGTTCCAATGCACACGAGGCAGCGGGTGCATAGGACCTCTGCCGCGGCCGACTGCACAAAATCACACGTACGCTATAAGCATTGAAAGCTATTTATAGAACACGAATGCGGCGCACGCAAATTGTGCTTGTATGCGTGTGAAAAGTGTGACGATATGTGTGCATGCCCATCTCTGATTTAGAGTGAATGGCAAAAAGTCAAATGCCTATCTAACACATAGTGGCTATCTGGAGGTCGAAGTAGCAGATAGCTTATGATGCAAATAGTACGCAATGAAATCGAAATTTCACTATTTGTTGGATTATCTGATACATAGCAGCTATCTGGAAGAAGAGAAATCGGCATTAAGTCTTTCAAAAATAACACAGACAAAAAGACTCGGCTGATTCAGAACACTCTAATCGCTTCCATTCCCCCTGCTTATGATCAAAAGATCATAAATTTTGCATCAAGTTTTACTGCTTCTTTCAATTAACAATAATATTCGATTAGATATAGTCCTGGCTGTTTGTATGAACACTAGTAGTCGCACTAGTCAAATTAGTCGATTCGCCGTCACCAGCCTTTGCTGTAGAGGAGAGTCCTTTTCAGTATCCCTCTGCCTTGAATATGGCTGGTTTGCCATTTACCCTGAAGATGGTCTATGTACACACCACACGAGATTCAAGCTACTGTACTGCAACATAGTGTAGAGTAGGGATGTCCAAAATATTAGAGATATATTAAAATATCGATATTTTGACCCAATATGACAAATATATGACATTACACAGTACAACACTAAAAAAAAACATACACAAAAATACACTTCAATCGTACAATTGGTTAAGGTACCTCCAGAAGGAGTTAAGCCTTAAATCTTGAATATCTTTAAAAGCGCACGGTAGATTTTTATTAAAATCAATATTTCTGTTGGTACAATGGACTATTGCATTTCCCTAAGAGATGGTACTCGACAGCCAAAAAACCGCGAATTGGAGTACCAATTTTATATTCACCCACGAACCACTCCATATGGGCCTTTGAGCTAGACGTAAAAAAAACCGAACTGTGTTTTCAGATTCACAAAGGAAGCATTGGTTCGCGGTCTATAGGCAATTTTGTACCAGCAATTGCCTTAGAACAACATTGACCATTTAGGTTGAATCCAGCTTTACCAAAATGATGTAATAAATTTGATGAGTTAGGTGCTTCATCACCAGCAGGAAAACACATCATATCATTAAAAAATGTCTTTAGTGGACCTCCAATAAATCTAATCTGAATCATTCAAAGACTATTTCACTTAAATAGATCCTAATTCGATAATAAGAACCTATTCAGTTTGAATAAATCGAATGGAGATGAGTAACTGATGCCGTTGATTAATAAAATGCCATCATTGCTAGAAGATTTTTCGTTTCTTAACATTTTTAACTGGGTATGAGGTGATGCTTACAGAGATCCCTTTTATCATAATTTAAGGGTCTCATGCCGGGTTTTTAAAAAAAGTTGGATTTTGTCGAACTGTGTTATCGTATACTTTTCCAAGGCGATATATGTATCAGAAAATGAATATTTTTTTGGTGATATCTTTCGGTGATATTTTTGTTTTAGTGTTCGATCACACTATTGCGAATAGCTGTTTCTTGTGCTCTGGACATGTAAAGCAAAATGTTTAAAAGTTATTTTATAAAAGTTGATGCACAGAAATCGCAGTGCAAACTGTGCAATAAAGTTGTAAAAACCAGTGGTAAATCAACAAATATAAAGGCGGACTTAAAAGCAAAGCATAGAAACGGTAAATGTTCGGCCGTCCGCACACGGCTCGTATCGTCATCCAATACGCAATTTTACGAACTTAAGGCCTAAAATTTGATGACGCTCTGATGTCGCACACTGGATTTGGAAGAGAGAACAAAAACTTGATTCAAGTACAAAGTTTTGTCATTCATACCGAGTCTGCAACTAGCGAACTCTTAACAAGATCTGTTTTAAGCTGCCGAATTAAAAATTGCTGTTTTTGAGCAACAGATAGAATAACCACTATTTAAACTTGAAAATGCATTTTATCATTTGCTTTTAACAATTTGTACATTCACTACGACGACTGACGATGTTAGATGTTGTCAGTGTGAATCGCTATTTCACATCTTCATAAAATTTCATGCGTTCATGCGCAAGCAGTCATCTAAGTACACAAGTTTGTAGCCAATTAGTAAGTCTATCTATGATTTTAACAATTGTCACAGATTTGCCCACCCACCACACTTGGGAGGCATCAATAACCATAACCTGACCTTGTCAATTGTTGTGTCAACCTCAAGTTCGTTGCTTAAGTCTTTCGTTTCGCTTGCAGCCCACACAAATGCTCCAATTTGTTTTGATTATTTTGTCATGCAAAAATTCATTTCAACTATTTTGGCGATCATCAAGCCTTGGACTACGCACACAGACAAGTCTCGTAGAAAAACACCAAAAGAATTCTACGACAACGGTGCTGGAGAACTAAGTGACTTAAGTGTGTCAACTAGACAATGTCAGTGGCTGACGCTGGCTGCGACGCAGGTGTTGCCACTTGTGCTTAATTTGCCTCAGTATTATTGAAGTTGCTTGGCTGCATTCTGTGCCTCGCCGCATGACTAAGCAAAAGAAGTCTCTCTGGGGGGCTGGCCAAGGCCCCAGCCCGCCCGTCCCAATGTCGCCCAGAGAGAGAGAGAGACGGTTAGAGATTATCCAATGGCTTGCATAATTGTACACAAAATGGAGCTTAAATTTGCATAAATTACACATTGATTAACACAAGAGACCGGTTAACATAACTTTCTACATTTAGCAGCTGCATGTAAATTTCAATAATTAAAACTGGGCTAGAAGATGAGTAGGCCCGGCCCATTAAGATGATGCGCCTGGGACAAAAAAAACAACATCTCATGATTGTGTAAGCGTTCCCAAAAAAACAATAACAACAACTGGTACCGCGACACAAAAACATCAAAAGCATTAACACAACTCTTTCTGTTTCTTCGTTTCGGTTTTGCTTGTGAAGAGTGAGAAATGAAAGTGAAACTTTAACATTAAGATTGATTTTTTAGAGCTGTTGACTGGCGGTTATAAATGATATTCATTTAGTATTTGTCTTTTTTTTTGATATTTTAATTTCAGTTTCTGTGACTTAATTCATTTGCATGTTGGAATCAAGGACCCTCAAGGGGGAAGTAAGATAAGATGCCTCAACACTGACAGTGTCTGACTTCCGTTGCGACTTCGTCTTGAACTTGTGATTAATGATCAAATAAACATCAAAAAAATGTTAAGTTTACAGGCCATAATTGTTGTTTAAATTCAGAGTAGGCCGGTTTTTTTTTAAGTTTATGCTAATGCATAAATGCAGCCAAAAAAAATTTGCCCATAAACATATGAGTTAGACAACATGTTTCTAAGGTCAGAGTTTAGAGACAGAAAACAAATAAAGAAGTTTCTTAGAAACCAGTTAATTTCGTAGTAAAAATTGTTTAAGTATTTCTATCAGGAAATGTTTAAGAAAATTAATATTTATGAATGTCGGAATAGTTTAGCTTTCCCTGTAAAAAACAAAAAATTAAGTAAGCAAAGATGAAAAGTATGTGATATTCAGTGATTTAACTGCGTAATGTTTCTTGATCGATAAGAAGATAAGATCAAACGGGCATTAAATCCTGTCTTGTATATATATGCCAAAACTACTTGAATCGATGTGTACTTTTTCAATCTCAAAAGCTTACAATTTCCTCATCAGAACAGGGACCTCGACCTCGTTCCGGTTAAAAGAAACAAAAGTGTCACCATGTCCAACCATTAAAAATCGTTCTGTTAATAATAACTTGATAAGATTACACATATTGTCCATATGACAGCAAGGGGAAATGATTTCCGTAAATCTTAAGCTCCTTCTACACGAACTGTTGGAACCAGGCTTAAGAATGTTTTAAATTATGTATTGATAATATTCCGACGGCGTTAACTTATTGTTTTCAAAGAAATTCGAACAGTGCACTTGAGACCAGATACCTGTGTTTGGGACCCAAGTACGCGAAGCGCACAAAAATTAACCCACCTAAGGTTATGTGATGCGTTGCATTGAGACTGATTGAGAGAATAAATATTCATTCAGCTTCTGGAAGAGGAGCTAGTCACTTGCAATCACTTGCTTTTTTGTGCTCTTTTATGAGGACAATCTTAAACTTTGCCTGTCTTATAAAGATCAAGTGTCACCTGTTTTCCAACAAAGGGACTTAAACTCTCTCAACAATTGGTGCATGATCAAAATTGAAAAGGGTAAATGTTTAACTTTTAATTGTAATATGCCTTTTCTATTCCTCTTTATGATTGATCACTAGACATCGAATTTTGTGCACTTTTTTAAATGAAGGTTGATTGAGGTGAAAATCTGGAATTATGCATATTCAATGTATGCAAAATATGCAAACAAATATGCAAAATATGTTTTTCTATAAAGAACGTAAAAAAATGGCGAAATTTACAAAAATTCTCATTCTTGATTCTAGATTATTTTAAACAACATTTAGATGGCATATACAAACGGTCAAATGGAAATTGTAGACTGTGCAAATGAAAGGTGTACCTTGAAATTTCAAAAATATTGAGAAATTTCTAAACTGCTTATTAATTTCAGATTTTTATGAAGATTTTATGGACGGCTAGAGTACACAGAGCAAATGGTCAAGAAAATCGCGAAATTTCAAAAATTCTCATTTGTGTTTACATTATCATAAAGAAGGGAAAACCGGAGGAGGAGAAGATCAAATGGTCAAGAAAATCACAAAATTGGCAAAATTCTCAAAGGACCTAAAATAACTTTGAAGGTTGGATAGATGGCAATTAGAGACGCATATAAAAGAGGCTTAGACAAATTTTAATTTGAGTATTTACGAGGCTCGCAGGAGTGGGTAAATAAGAGGCGTGGATTGAACAGGTCAAAATTTGCCATGGGTGGCGACGAAGGCCACTTTGTTAATTTAATATAAAACACAGTTTAAATTTAGTTGCTTTATTGAAGTATCGTCTTGCTAATATGAATGAGTTTAACAGAATGCAAAGAGTTGAATGTGTGTATGAGTGTGAGTTATCGTGTTAGTAATGTGCGAACCAGTCAGAATTGTGACTTGGGATGAACTAGAACCGACACAGAGGTATGGCGATTTAGACCACTTCAAATATTTAATGTAAAACACAGTTCAGGTTTAGTTGAATTTTTTACAGCGGCATGTTGCCCGTTACGAATGAATTCACAGAATGAAAAAAGTTGAGTATGTGTATGTATGTGAGTTAGTGTTGTATAATAAAAGGCGTGCTTCCATCGATTAAGGAGTTTTTACAGTTGTTAGTGATGTGCGAACTAACTACTGGAACTGTGTTTTTAGCGGTATAAACTGGAATCCGCCACAGATGGCGGCAGCTGTGCTTGAGTTTTAATTGATACAGCAACATTCTGTTGGTTTTGCGAACAATTATTGAAACCCAAAATTTGAATATCAAAACAAATTAAATGTTAAATTATTTTGTTGCAACCTATCCAGAAAAAAATTGATGTTCACATTACCAAAATTGTTTTAGTGGTGATTTTTGCTAAATCTTTCAACCAAACATTAGAGATTTGAAACCAACCTAAAGAGATTTCTGGGACACCGAGAATTGGTTGTGGTTTGGAAGAGATTAAGTTGTGGAAAATGGACCCTAGACATCCTCAACGCCGGGGCGTGAACTAGACTAAGCTTAACCTTAACGTATGAGTGCAAATAAGAGTTAGGTAAGTTTACAATATCAATTTGATAAAAACTTTGGATGTTTTTCAGCAGTTCACAGAAACAGTTGACCTTTAGACCTTTTGATTGGAACTGTAATAAAAAATAAGTGAGAAAGTCGGTCAAGCCGGACTATAAGATAGTCTGTACCAGTTAATGCCGCATTTGCTCGCTCGTTATACGTGTTATACGTGTTATACACGTTATACGCTGTTATACGCTCATCTCTAATTTTCTAGCTCTCTCTCTCTCTCCCAAAGATTGTGTTTGCTTGAATACAGCGGTGCACAGTGGTCGGACTTATATGGAAGTATGCGACAAAAATAGTTATACGTGTCCTCCAGGTTTATAATTTAACTGTAAGCCTTTAACAATAGTATAAAACTATTTTGAAAAAATTGGTCATGGTCATACGCCCATACCACCCATTTACATATATATTATTTATATACCTATAGTTTGAATAAAATATCTTTCCTTAAAATACTTCTGAACACAAAATTTATTAACAAAAATTATAAAAAAAATATTTAAATGCATTTTAAAAACAAAGTAATTAATTAATCCCCAAATAATTCAAAAACAGACTCTTTCAATAATTTTTTTTTTTTTGCAAGTTAATTTTCTTAATCCACTTATGAGAGGATCTGAACTTAGTAGTAATCTATTTAGAAAGTCTGAGTTAGTTGCGGATCGCGAGATTTTTCTAGTATGTTGAAATCTGTATTTTTTAATATCTTTATTTTTAGCCTCTGCAGCTTCCTCAGAGAGCTCTCCAATCGATACTAATGCTCTGTTAATAACCTCAGGACCGTGTATTAATATTTTATGCACCGAAGCTGGCATGTAATACCATGGATAAGTTTCCACAAGTCCCCTTGCTGTCTCCAGCGCATAATCTCTAAATTTGTCTACATTTATTTTGTAGCCAGAATTTAAAGCCTGCAAAACGGTGGCGCATCTGTTAATTAAGTTTTTTGTCAAGACCTGTGACATTTACTACACATATAACAATAACAAACACATACCAGAGCACATAACATGGAAAGCCAAAACAACAAAACACAAATACCTGCTGCACTCGGATCAGAACATTATGACGCTGGGCAGCTCCGGGCAGCTGATTATTTTTTTATATTAATCTATTATTATTAACAATTGATAATAATAAAAATAAACATCGTAATCGATCGACATCACAACTAAAAGCTTAAGGGAAAGTACAAACAGTAAACGAAAAACACTCACAAAAGGTCAATTATGATTTTCTTTTGTTTTATACGATATACCACATTAAACAATGTGTTAAATAATTCAAATCATAGTTAATACCTGTTCGAATGATATCCATATCATTAAGAAGCTATTGGACCTTTAATTTGTTAATTTGATTTCTTTTAACTTTATTGTCACTTTGAGACAAAACACAACGCACTGAAATGCCTAGCACGAGGTCTAACTTTAAGGGATTTTTTCACAGAGAGCGAATGGTCACAAAAAAAAACCGTTTGTTTAAAAAAGATAATTTATTTATGAAATGATCGACATGCTTCAAAGTGTAAAATTTTGATTTCGGTTTTTTTATTTTTGTCGTATGGGAGCGACCACTGTGCGGTGGTTGGCAACCGAATCGGTTCGAACCCGGAATCCCGGATTTTTTTTAACCGTGAACCAAACCCTGAACCGAACCACGAGAACGAAAATAGATGAACCAGTTCCGAACCCAAGCTTTTGGTTCGGTTGAAAAAAAAAAGGTAATACACATTAAAATTTTGGTACCCTTCTATGTATGAAATATATCAATACGGAAAGTATCAAAAAGAAAGAAAAACGTGCAAATGACACTAAACAGACACTAAATCAGTGAAAACTGGCAAAAATTTTCCATCTTATATTACATATTACATATACATTTCAAAAAACTTCATTGCCAGCTTGCCATGAAGCTTTGCCTATTTCCAACAAACAAACACTTCATGAAGAACTTCATGAAGTTTGCTTCACAGTGTAAATGCGGACTAACTATGTATCTAGGCGTCAATTGTATACCTATTGTATTGTTATTTTAAATATATTGGGGAAAACGTGCAACGAACCAAGGTTCGAACCAAATCCAACGCCCAAAAACTTTGAACCTCAAATATCCGAACCTTAACCGTTGGAAATTTTGGTTCGAACCAGCAAAACGGAGGTTCCGAACATTTTTTATGGGTTTACAGCCCTGGTTGGCAGAAAGTGGGGGGGGGGGGGGGTTTTGCTCATAACTTGTGTATCGTTCATCCGATCTTTATCATTCTTTCAGCAAATAAATAAATTATTTTGATTACTAGATTTCTCTAGAAGGTACGAACAATCTATCATCAAAACTGTGGGAGATATGACTTGGAAAAAAAAGAAATATATAGCCCATACATGTCAAACCTCTATCTCTTATCATCTCTGAGATATCTTCGTTCATACGGACAGACGGATGATTCCTTCTGGCTGTTACATACTTTTGCACAAACTTAATATACTCAGTGTACCTTTAGTACAGAGTATAAAAAGTGAACTTTCGATTTCGATTGGTTGTAACTTTAAGTTCAGAAGGTTCGGATATCAGAAATTTATTCTTTAATTAAGATGCAATGTTTGAAATTAGCAAAAAGTTATTTATCACATTTTAGCTTAATATAAGTAATTTCAAGGGTTTAAAAACTTTGACCAAATAAAAATTCTAATTTTTTTAAATTTTTTAAATAAACACACTAAAATCTTTAGCTAAATTTGCAAACGTTTTAACACTAAAAGTCAATGAAGCTTCACACTTAAAACTTTCAAAATTAAATTTGAAAATAAAAACTTACCATAAAATTAAACTAAATAGCAGTCGTTGCTTGTTCATGTTGAAGCAAACTGTTGCCTCTCCTGCGACAAGTTTGGTTAATTTCTTGATTTCTCTTAAGTTTTGCAGTTTAAATTATGTTTTAATTATTTATGAGTTAGACTTATTAGCTCTTTGTTTAAAATAAATAGATTTAACTTATATTTGGCACGTTTTGCAAATTGATTATTAAATAAATATATAGATATATTGATTTGTATGTATATATTTATGGATTATATATGTGTGTGTGTTTATATATATATATATAGATATATGTGTTGTGGTTTTTGTTGCACTTGGATCGTTTGAGGGCGGGATAGGCCGAATTGGTTTTGGAGACTCAATTAATAAACGTCAGACGTCGTCTGCTTGCCAAATAGATTGTAACCGATAATGTACGCTATGATTTGTATCCTTTCCGTAATTAGCATTACGTTGGCAATGCGGAGCACAGCATTGACGCGAGAATGAGATGGGCGGCGAGCCTATGTTGGCCACTGAATGCGAACGCGGCAAACGAACTGGCTAGACCCCGACAGACCAAGGCGATAAACCACTTTGCCTCCGACTCGGACAGAAGCAAAAACGTATCTGAAAGCTGGGAGTGTTGCTGCTGGGGCTTAAAAGGCAAAGCGCGGCGGCAAACAAAACGGATCTGCTGTAAGCCGCAGCGTCAAGACAAGCTTTGTCGGTAAACCGGTAGAGCAAAGCTTAGCCGGTCTCTCTCTCTCTCTCTTTTACATGAAGAGACGAAGGTGAGGCCAGTTTGAAAAGTGGTTAGCTGAGTGCATTCGCTGAGAGCTCATTTGAGTTTCAAAGGCTCACCCTGTTAGGCCACCAAGTCAGTGCTCTGCTCTTTTGCCGCGGAGAAAGTACAAGCTTACACTCGACTACACAGCACGACACCCCAAACGAAAGCAAAATCAGGCCAAACTTACGCTTTTGTTTCGTCTTGCGGTCAGAGCCACAAATTTCTGGCCAATTTATTTGGTTCGCATTGTTGGCACATTTATCAGCTCACCTTTTTTTTTTGTGTATTTTTTTAACACCTTTTGTCTGCACTTTTCATTTCGGGGCGCATCTTGTGAAAGGAGTCACGCGCTTTGTGTCGCTTATTATTTTTGTAATTTGCACAAAAAAAGTCAAAAACACAAAATCCCAAACCTGAGTGAAGAGGCAAATATTTATTTCTGGCAAAGCGTGGAGGAAACGAGTTTCGTCGTTTGGCTCATTGCGTCTGAGACGCGTCTCCCTCTGCTGCTGTGATGTAAGCGCCTCTCTACTACCCAAAGGTCTCCAATTGGGCAATGCAATGGAGATGGAGTTGTATGTTTTTTTTTATGTGTGGGCGAATTAGAAATCGAATGCACTGCGACAGCAGCGGGCATCCCCCACAAAATTCACCACTTGGCCAAGTTAATTGTTTGGCCAAACATTTTGTTTAGTGTTGTGGTGCCAAAATGCCAAACAAATACCCGACGGCAGGTGGCATATTAAAGGGCGGAGCATGCACATCACAAATTGGACAGGCGACAGGTAAATATCGCTTACGCATCAAACAGTATGACAGACAGACAGAGAGACAGCCAGTTGGCTAATAGAAATCAGCCAAAATTGTTTAACGCATTTTACAATATTTGACGAATTTTTGTTATTTTGCGCTGAAAAACGCTTAATATGCCGATTGCCTGTTCCTAAAGGTTCTTCTCCCGGCTGTATTCCTGAAGTTGCTCGGGTCCTTTGCATTGAATGGATATATTCCAGTTTGAACTGGCTGCAAGTTGTTATTAACATTTAACCCACAGATCAAAGATGAAGAAGAAGCACTCACAGTGTAAACCTACAGAACAATTTTCCATATCACAGCCTGAATAATTTCTGAAATGTGGACCTGAACCACTTTTGAACTAGTTCAACCGGGTTGTTAGCCTAACTTCTTAGTACTATCAAGTTTCCAGTTCATAGCTGAAATAACGTCTGAGATATGGCTCCGAACTACTTTTAAAACAGTTCGATACCGATCCTGATCCATTCAAATATGCAACAGAAAAAAATGGATGTTTGTGATAATCCATTGGATGATTTTGATTACCATTTTGACTGGATATTATTAATATTAAAAAAAAGATATAAATAACATCCGTTTAATGTTAAAAACATCTTAAATTTTCATCCAATTGAGCTGAAAGTCGTCCAAAGGATATTAATATCAAAAAAACTATTAGGGGAAAGCTAACTTCGGCTCGACCGTCTGTAAGCACCCCAGTACAAGCGCAATTGAATACCTATTTTTAGTTTTAAATAACAATAACCTTGAAACGAAGACACTTGTCGGATGCATTTACAGACCTAACCGTAATATCGACTACAGCCAATTGTTGGATGCTGTTACTGATCTTTCCACGGACTATTCTGAGATAATACTGACTGGAGACTTTAACAGTAATTTGTTAACTGAAACACATCTTTACGATAGCTTTGAGTCGCTGGGATTGAACGTAGTGAACAAACCCTTCTTGATGCATTCTATGTTAGTGACGCCAGTTAGATTAGAATATATGACCAAGTCGCAGTACCTTTATTCTCAAGACATGATTTAATTTTTCTTACATATGATATAGTAGTTAGTTATAATGACGTTTCAATACTAAATTGTATTGGACTACAAAAACATTGACTACAGAGAACTAGAGTTAGAATTTAATGCTTGTGATTGGACGCCAATATACCACTCGCCTCATGTTGACTGTCAATTGCATGTTCTTAACACAAACATAAACTATCTTTTTAATAAATGCGTGCAGCTTAAGACAAAAGTTATTACACCGAAACATCAGCCTTGGTTCAACAACAACATACAGCGCCACATAAAATTGCGTGATGTTGCATACCTTAGGTGGAAACGGTATAAAACCTGTAGTTTACAAGCTGAATATAGAAATAAAAGGGTCACTGTAACTAAAGTGTAGCAAAGCGAAATTATTATAACTCGAAATTTAGCCAAGTTGCTATGACCAGACAATCCTGGAGAGAAGTTAATAGTCTAGGAATCGGAAAAATCAAAGCACGCCCAACTGAGAATATTAATGTAAATGAGTTGAATGAGAAGTTCGCGCAGATAGATGTACCTGAGGCTACGTGCAATAATTATCTAAATGTTTTACCGCTCTGTGATAATAGTTTTAGTTTTGCTTGTGTCAGTCCGTGTGATGTTATTGAAAGTATTTATAAAGTGAAGTCAAATGCTGAAGGCTTCGATAATGTTAGTCCAAAATACTACTGCCTGTGATACTAAACCATATTACTCATATCATTAATACGGCTTTTACCACGTCCACGTTTCCACATGCATGGAAAAACGCTAAAATTATCCCTATTCCGAAAACCAATATGGACTTTAGGCCGATGTCCATTTTACCATTTATGTCTAAAATTTTTGAGAATCTAATGGCTACACAAATGCAGTGCTTCCTTAATAATCATAAGCTATTGAGTCAAAAACAGTCGGGTTTTAGAAAGAATCGGGGGTGCATCACAGCAATAACAAGTATAGTCGAGGATATTCGGAAACAGCTGGACGATAGCTGTGTAACTATTCTGACGCAACTTGACCACAGTAAAGCATTTGATGCCGTCCGTCAATCACGAAATTCTCTGCACGAAGCTGATAAACTTATACAACTTTTCAAGAACTGCAGTTTCTCTGCTTAAGTCATATCTGAATAACAGAATGCAGGCCGTGGCAACAGGCTCCCGCATTTCTAACTTTTGCTCAGTCCATCGTGGTGTCCCTCAGGGGTCGGTTTTGGGACCATTGTTGTTTTCTGTATACGTGAATGATCTTCCTAGTGTCCCGTCAGATTGTGATGTCCACATGTATGCTGACGATGTCCAAATCTATGTTAGTAGGCACCTTATAAATATTAATGAATGTGTATGTGTAACCAATAATGTGCTTGCTAAAATCGATACTTGGGCTAAAGAGAACGGATTAGGGTTTAACCCGGCTAAAACCAAGTGCATAGTCATATTTAAGAAATCCCTCGACACAAGCCAGTTGCCAAAAGTTGTCATTAATGGCACTTCAATTAATTGTGTAGAACATGCTGTCAATCTCGGCATAACCTTTAGCAACAACCTAACATGGACTAATCACATAGAAAAAGCAACAGGTAAAACATACGGAATGCTGCGGCAGCTCGCACTGACAAAGTGACTATAGCAAAACAAATTCTCGTACCTACACTTTTTTATGGAGTAGAAGTTTTTGGCCACTGTGATTTTAGAGATTTTCAGAAGCTTAATGTGTCACTTAACTCAATAGCTAGATATGTATTTAATAGTAGACGATTCGACCACATATCACACCTAGCTCGGAAGATTTTTGACCTTGGCCTCAAATCGTGGATTTTTCTCAGAACTCTTACTTTCATTCATAAGATCTTTACAAGCAAAGAACCATCTTATCTTCACAATATGCTAAGACCTGCAGCATCGCAGCGCACAAACAATTTTATATGCCCGAGATGGAAGCTATTATGCTCTGAGAGGCAGTTTTTGATAAATGCTATTCGGCTATGGAACGACCTACCTCATGGTATCAAAACAATTGAAAGCGTAAATCCATTCAAGATGAAGGTTAGGGAAATCATGCAAGATAGGGAATTAGACTAATAATCAAATATTTATAATAGAATCATTTAAACGAATACTTTTAATATAATTAAGTTCTATGTCTGTTAGTGTTAAAATTTAAATTTAAATTTAATTATTGTAATAATTTAATTTAAGTTAGGAAAATTTATGAATGTTAAGGATAAAAAAACTGTGACTAGCGCGTTAATTTATAAGTGCCAATGTACTTGTTGCGCTGGGAGTAACATAAATAAATAAACTTGTTACTAAGCTTATATACCCTTGTATAAGCTTGTATAATTTATAGAAATTAAGGTTTTTAATGATTTTGGTCGAACATTCTTAGCTAAGTTATTTTCCAAACTCAGCAATAGATTTGCTAGCCACTGTTTTATATTACAGCTATACGATATATTCATCAGACTTTGACCAAACATCCCAAAATTGTGTGGAAACCGATAATATTCATTACTGGAAAGCTTAAAAATGCTACCATTGAAAACAAAAAAGTTCTTCTAACTAGAACCACTTTTTCGACCGATCGTTCCTATGGCAGCCATATGCTATCGTCATTCGATTTGAATCAAAGTTCTACCAAGACTTTTTTTCAGACCCATCTTTTGTATGGCAGCTATACTATATAGTTGTCCGATTTTCATAAAACTTCTTGAAATTATGTGAAAGCATAGAAAACTGATAACTACGAGGTTTGGAGGCGTTTGCAGTAAAAGAAAAAAAAGTTTTTTTCACTAGTTCTACTTTTTCTACCGATCGTTCCTATGGCAGCTATATGTTATAATCATCCGATTTGGATCAAACTTTACAGAATTGTATGGTAGCATATAATATTGATCAGTAACAATATTGGGACCAATGGCATTAAAAACAAAAAAGTTTTTTCTACTAAAACTTTTTTTCAGACCTAACTTTTGTATGGCAGCTATTCTATGAAATTTCTGATCACATTCGACAAAAAAAAAAATTATATAAATTAAGGTTTTAAATGATTTTCGTCAAACATTCTTTGCTGAGTTATTTCCCAAACTCGGCTATAGATGGCGCCATTACTTTGACCATTTGCTTGCCAGTTTGTTATATGGCAGCTATACGATATATTCATCAGATTTTTACCAAACTTCCCAAGCCATCTAGGAAAATAATTTTTGTTTTCTTATAAAGATTATTTAAATGTAGTAATTAGACGAAAATTACAAAATTATTCAAAAGTTGTAAGTATACAAAAAACATTGTTAACCAATAAGTAACAAATTTTGGAGTCTTCATTTTGCACCACTTGAATAGGACACTTTATCTAAAAACCATTTAAGAAAATTTCAATCCTTTTCAAATAACAATATTACTTAAATAAGAAATTACTAACATGTTTTTAAACCAAAAAAAGTTTTTAATAGTGTGTTGAGCCTCCTTTTTTCTCCATAACCTCACACATTCGGTCTGGAAGGGATGCATACAATTTAGCTGAATAGATAGCTGCAATTAGTTCGGAAACGCTCGAATATTGCTGACCTGATCCATATACTTCACGTGTTAGCCATCCCCACACATTCTCAAAGATATGATTCCCGATCTTCATGAAAATACTGTGAAAATTTTGTGACGTTCGGCTCAGCGGTTTAGGCGCCTAAAGAAAAAAAAACATACATACCAACATACGAACATACTTTCACTTTTATATATATGTATAGATTTCTAATTTTCAGTACGAATTTGAGGCTTTTTAGGGTGAGTTGTTTTTTGAGTGTAGGTGTAAGCTTGACGGGCTTGACAACCCTGCGGTTTCTATCAAGATTCCTGTTGCTGCGCGAGCTATTGTAATAATTATTCCGAATTTGTTTTCAAGAATAATGATAACAAGAAAGCCAAGCCAACTTCGTCTGTGCCGAAGTTTTTATACCCTTGCAAATGCAAATGTCACAGTTTAAGAACGCTTACATAAAAATCAAAAATTTTCTAACTAAAACCCATTTTCCGACAGATAAACATCTGATTTCGGCCAAATTTCGCGAGTCTTCTTGAAAACTTATCAAATTAACAAACGCCGAGTTAAAGAACGATAAAATTGAGAACAAAAAAGTTTTTCTCACTAAGACTCATTTTCCGACCGATCGGTCCTATGGCAGCTATAAGATATAGTCATCCGATTTTGACCAAATTTTGCGAATATATTTGAAAGCATATACAATTAGTAATCAGTGAGTTTAACGACGCTAGCATAAAAAACAAAACAAATTTCTTACTAAGTCTCATTTTCGTCCGACCTATGGCAACCATAAGATATAGTCACCCGTTGCAGATCAACTTTTTCAAATTAGTTTGAAAGCGTTTAATATTAATAGTTTCCGACCTTAAGAACGATTTACTTGAAAACAAAAAAGTTTTTTTTCACTAAGACCCATTTTTCGACCGATGGTTCCTATGACAGCTATAAGATATAGTCATCCGATCTTGACCAAAATTTTCAAATCTGTTTGAAAGCATATAATATTAATATTGACTGGATTTAAGAACGCTAACATTGAAAACAAAAATGTTTTTCTCACCCATGGTTCCTATGGCAGCTATAAGATATAGTCATCCGATCCGGTCGGTTCCGACATATTAGCAGCGTGCAGTAAATAAAAGACTTTGTGCAAAATTTCAGCTCGATTGCCATAAAACTGAGAGACTGGTATTCATAGAAACTGACAGACAGACGGACGGACAAAGCTCAATCGACTCAGCTCGTCGCCGTGATCAAGAATATATATAGTTTATGGGGTCGGAAATGAATATTTCTATGCGTTGCAAACTTCTGGGCAAAATTATAATACCCTTTGCAAGGGTAGAAAAACGAAAAATAATCTAAGAAAAACAAAAAACTGTCAACGAGGGTTTTTATTCGGATTTTCGGGTCTGTATTTACACACTACTTACACACGGTTTTCTATTTGCTGTCTCTTCACGATTTGTCGATAAGGGATTTGGTTTATGTCTGTCTATCTGTCTACTATTATCTACCGCGTTCGCGTCGTCGTCCATTTTATTTACTGCGTCTGACTACGGTGAGATTCGAAAAGGAAACTACGACGCTTGACCTGCGGCCCGTCCACACTGCATGAGCTTTCGTTCTGCTGCAACTTCTCGGTACCTCACTTCAGACTCTGCTCCAATAGCCGCTGGTGTCCAGGTAGATCCTCAGCGGCCTCGACCTCTGACCTAGTCACCATCTTCCTATCAAGTCTCATGGCTTTTGTTACAAAAGGTATCGATGTTCGATAATAAAATATTCATGTGAATTCAATTGCCTAGCAAATAGTTCCTTAGGACTTCGAAAAAGTTCAGTTACTTCAAATTAATTATAATATACTTTGGGCGCAAACAGTGTGACCATACATTACTAGCGAAAATTCGGATTTAAACTAGTTTCATTCAAATATTACGTGGCCCAATCAGCGTTGGAAAATTAGTTATTTCCATACCAGCTCCTTTCTATATTATTAGGTCGAAAACCGGAATGTTTTTGAAGCTATTAATAAAACCATGTTCATTTACTTGTACTCCCGGACTAAGATTGGAAATCATGCGTCATTACACCACGGGAACCAAATCAAACGCTACTATAATTTTTGAATTCCAGACATGTTGCATGTTAAAGATTATACATCTCTGTACCCGATTGTTCCAAACTTAATTGACAATTTGGAAACAAATCAACTTACATAAGATTTTAAAACATTTCTGAAAGATGTGGAATTTAATGTAAAGTTTTGCCCCCCCAGGGAAAAAATGGAAATTTCAAATTTCTATTTGCTCAAATGGAAAAGATGATTAATCGGTTTTTTCGCTTAGAGGGCAACGTAAGCTGGGGGACTGAACTGTGTCCAGAATTTCAGAGGTTCGCAGCACTGAATACCTTGAAATTGAAATGAGACCTGCAACGAGTACTTTATTTTCGAGTATACTCGCGCGTTTACTCGGCTTATTTGTGCTCGCGGTTTTGGTTTGACACACACGAAGTGGTCGCAAGAACATTGAGTCAGAAAATATTCAAATATATCGGAATTGGGAATCGCAAAATGTAAATCGTCCATTTTCGATTCTCGGAATTAGGAAGAGGTCAGATAATACAAAAATATAGCTTCCCTTTTCAGAAGTTACTTTATCAATGTGTGCCTCTTTGAATATTCGCCACAATATCACACAATAATACTACAAAAAAATATCCAATCAATTGCCCATTTGCAATTAAAAAAGACTCGGTAAGAACTTTTCCTCGAACAACTCACAAACATATTAGTTTTCAAAAGTAAAACTTGTTTTTTTGTTCTTTGGCTTAAGTTTGTGTTAAAAATCCATTTGCTCAGGCTCAGGTTCAGTTTAAATGTGCAAAAAGGAATTATATACTCCAACTTCGCATATACAAGACTAGCAAATAACCCGTCGCCATTAGCACAGTGAATAATTACCGTTATCGTTATCGTTATCGTTATCGTTATCAGTTTCAAGCCAATCGGATAAAAAATAATTTTTTGCCCACAGAATTTTCCGGAAACTTTCAAGCTTGGGGGGCGGATTTTTCGACATTGGAAAATCACATTTCAAATTATTCCGTATTCTATCCTTACAAACCGAGTTTCAAGCCAATCGGATGAAAAATAATTTTTTGCCTACAGAATTTTCCGGGAATTTTCCCGCCTGAGGTCCGGATTTTCCGACATTGGAAAAACACATTTCAAATAATTTTGTATTCTATTCTTACAACCCGAGTTTCAACTCAATCGGATGAAAAATAGTTTTTTGCATGTAGAATTTTCCGGCCATTTTCCTCCTGGGCGGATTTTCCAAAATCGGGAAAACACGTGTCGAATTATTTCGCGTACTATGCTTACCAGTGTTGCCAATTCAGCTTTTTTTCCCGTCATTTCAAGCTTTTTTAAAAACCGTATTGCGGGAAAAATTTGGAAACAGTGGGAAGCGGGAAATCTGGCGTTTTTCAAAATGATTTCTGCATTTTTTCAGCTTTATTTTTATTTTGGAGTCATTTGCAAATCGATAGTTTTTTACCTCTCATTTATCGACCCAAATTGCCACCTCTAACGTTCAGGAAACAGTCATCTCAAAGTGCTAGCCAAGTTTACAGATCGTTTGACAAAAAATGCCACAAGTTTTCAAACAAAAAAGTCGTAAAGACTGACTGCAGAACCCGGAGTTTAAGGCTTGACTCCGGAAGAATGAATCTGATGGCTTTTGAGATACCTCTGCAGTTGTTGCAAATTCACAACGTTCTCCCTCCAAAAAAAGGAAATCATTGTTACCATTTCGGAAGTATTTCGTAGTATCGTAGAAGATATTGAAAAACTACGATGAAACTAAAGTTTTGGAGTTAAGTTATCGCTGCCAAGGACGCTGGAGGTAATAAAAGTCTTTTTGAGTTAGCCTCGTTTGCGATTCAGATGTTGTCAGGCTGGCGATAAGTGGCCAGAGAGCCTTCGGCGTTGCCGGAAGGCACAAGGCGGACATTTCGAATAAATTGTTCTACGATTTGAAGCCATTAGGTGACCGAAAAAAAACAGAAAAAAGTTTTGACAAAAAAAACCGTGTACCAAAACAATGGCAAGTACTAGGTAGATACAGGTTACGTCGACATGCGAAATGCTGCGTCGATTATATGGTCCTTTCTAGTTACCTTAAGCTAATAGGCACAACTGTGGCCTACGGTAAGAATCAGAACGAGGAACTTCATCACTCTGATGATATATTAAATATATAATTGCATAAATAATAAGAAAAGACATGCGCTTTTTTCCAGCTTTTTTGGTCAAAAAATACAGCCTTTTTTTGCCTCTCCGTCCCGCCGAAAACGGATTTTTTTGGTTGGCAAAAGTTGGCAGCACTGATGCTTACAAACCAAATTTCAAGTCAATCGGATGAAAAACAAAATTTTCCCATACAAACTTTTCCGACGCTTTTCCGACTTTTCCGGTTGGAATTTTCCAAAACCCCGTCTTAGTACGCACTTTCACCACTAATGGAAACTCCTGTCCAAATTTCAGCCTTCTATCTCTTACCGTTTGCGCTCTGCGTTGATTGCCAATCAGTGAATCAGTCAGTCAGTCAGTCAGGACAAACTGTTTTATATGTAGAGTAGATTACACAACAAAGTTTTTATTAAGATAATTAAGAATATTCGTAAACATTCTAAACAATAGATTTTTGGCAACCAAACTTATTCATGTTACAATTAAATTAAATTAAATATAATTAAAGGTTTTAAAATTATCTACTTAACATTTTGGCAATTTGTTTCAAACATTTAGTTTTGCAATCAAACCTCATTCATCTCAATCAACTCACCTTCATTCTCAAGTCTATCATGTGGCATGGCATAGATCATTTTCTTCCAAAAATTGGAATCATCTCGTTTCAGATACGTATTCATGGCCATATAACTTTTCAATTCAGAATCTAATAGATCGAAATTCTCCACTTCCGGATAGACTACAATGATTAAGCGTTTACATTTATCTTTGGACGTCTCATGCATGGCCTTACGAAACTCCAATAGACCCCAACTAGAAGTTAAGAAGTTCTTGGTCATCAGAATGATGATTCGCCTGGAATCCTCAATGGACTGACAAATGCAGTGGGGTATTGACACTCCAACAAGCCAATCACGTTCATAGAAGCAAATCCGATATTTATGCCTACCATTCTCCAACTTGTCTATATACTCGGCCACTAGTTCCGAATCTTTGTGGGTGTAAGACAGAAATCCGTCAAACTTCTTTTGTCTGTCTAGTTCAGGTCGTGCGGAAAAAAAAAAGACAAAATTCTTTTCATAGAGCCACATTAAGATGGACTTTTTATAGCATTGTAGACAATTAAAGAAGACGGAAAATATTATAATCGCAAGTAATATGAACACATAAAATGGCAAAGACACGTCCGGCTCCTCTTGGCACTTGGTTGCCCGTAAATCAGAAATATTAGAAGCCAACTTTGTTTTTAATCTAAGAAAATGTGTTTCATTGCCAACGCAAATCCAAGGATTTTCAGAAATCCAAAGCTTAATGTTTGGATATCTTTTGATAAGGAAATTGGTTATGCTTTCTTTAAGAGAACTCAAGCTGTTATTTCGTATATCTAAAAGGGTAATATTATAGGGCAGAAGCTCAATTGAAGTTAATTGATTGTTTGCTAAATGTAATTCATGCAGGTTTGTATAGCCTGGTAAAGGGTCATGGGGCAAAGTCTCTAAATAGTTGTTCGAGAATAACAGAGAGACTGTAAAGTTTTTAGGAATGGGTAAACTGGGTATTTTAGTAAGTCCTTGGTTAGAACAGTTGACTATCAATTGCATTGAATTAGAATCTAAGCAGCAAACGCATTCTTGAGGACAATCTACCCCAACACGCTTAAGTGCCTCGTTATAGCCATTGGGTTCATGAATTTTTAGAAAGCTGGAGAATAACTTTGACTTACAATTGCACTTCCACGGATTGCCCGATAGTTGAATCGCACCTACTCTAGTTTGAAAACGATCTGAGAGCAACTGTATTAAACTGTCATCTAGAGTCTCCAATCTATTGTTTCTAATGTCCAAGTAGGTGATATTAGGGGGTAGTTCATCTATGCTTAGATGCGTAAGACTATTATTAACTAAATGCAGCTTCTGTAGTGTAGAATTTAGCAATTTTGGAAGAGCCACAAGTTGGTTGTGGTTAAGTAAAAGAGTTGAGTTGAAGGGTAAATTATTTGATAAATCTGGAATTATTGTTAGGTGCCTATTTTTGCAATCGATCAAAAATTGCTCGGTAGTTTGATTGAAACAACAATGACAGCTCTCAGGACAGGCTTCCCTAATATATATGCTATGCTTTTCACCCACTACTAACCTACTTAGATTAACTAATAAATGTGAGTGTTGACAGTAACTGATCCAGGTATTTCTAGATTTCATAACATAAAAGTTATTCGACAGAAGTCTTGCTATGATCTCATAGGGAGTTTCAAAGTCATTACTGATATCCAAATGGGCTAATCCTGGCGGCAACAGATCAATGTTCAGCGTAGTCAGTTTGTTTTTAGACAGAACCAGTTCCTTAAGATTCGCGAATCCTCCTGCTGAGTTTTTGCTGGGTAAAACGCTGAGATTGTTATCTCCAAACAGAAGAACTGGATTGCCATAGATTGGTGTTGGCAGCTCTGGAACATCCGTTAACCCTTGACCAGTGCAGTTAATTAAAAAGGTGTCGTTTTTAAAGTGCAAAAGACAGTTGCAGCTTCGAGGACAACTCCTGCCATCTATACCGAGAGTAAACTTACAAGTCTCTGGTTCTAGTATAATTCGGTTTCCCTTTTTGAAATCGCACAAAAAAGCTGTCAGTTTGTCCCAAGGATAGTATGTTTCAGTTGGAACACTCAATATCTCAAGTTTAGTGTATTTCCGAAAACCGTCCAGATTAACTTTCGTTCCGATATCAAAAACAATTTGCTTCAAATTATTTTGAAGGGTGGGTGAACTGCAATGAAACAATTTTTATATGTTTAAAGCATATAAACAACATTTGAAATTCAATAAGCCTACCTTAGAAATGTTTGTTCCTCGACAATTGTGTTATAAAAACCCAGTTGTTGTAAGTTTATCAAGTTTTCAAAGGTTGCGACATTGAGGTTTTCAATTATTAAGTTAAAGAAACTGAGTTCAATTAAATTAATTTGATTTTGAAATAATTTACTTGGAATTGCAAGTGTATTTTTAGAGCCGTGAAAGCGCCCTGCAAATATAATTATCTGCAAGTTTGTCATATTCTTCCAAGGGTAAACATTCAAAATGTTTGACATATAATGATTGTTATTAAATATTTCAAATTGTATTGTTATGTTCCTTGGCCCATTTACAATATGAATGTCTTCCTCCCTAACCATAACTGTTCCACCGTGAGACTCATCAAGCGTATCCACATAATATTTTACTTGACTTATTCCAAAAGCCTTTAGATATTGAATACAAGGCTCAAAGGCATGATCAGTTCCAAGTATGACCATGCTTCGTAGTGATTTACTTTGTGTGGTATCGAGTGGTAAAAGTAGTTCCAAGTTTTTGTTATTGTCCAATATGACTTCTAATCGACTCTCACTTGATAATGACAACTGGTAATTGTCAGTTATTATAAGAGAAGACTCTTGTTCACACAAATAGGTCAAATTGCTTCTTTTCATATTATATTCTTCGCAGTAGTTGTCCCTGAATTTGGTTAAATATTTGTCTTTCCCTCCGGTCGCGGCAAGTTGTATGCATTTTGTTGCGCAAAGTAAGCAAATAATTTGTAATTTAATATTCAACATATTGAACAAACAATCAGAGACCAGGCACAATTTATACTGAATCCAGTAAAGATTTTTTGAACAGTCTGGACCTGTGGATGTGGTTGATTCACACGAATGCGACATTAACAGTCCAGTGCCGAAATTTGGAATCCAACATAATTGTTCCACAGGGATTTGATTGTCCAAAATTTATGGCTATTTTGTTTGAAATTTTTAAGATAAGAAATGGAATTTTTGGTTTCGCTGAAACACAGCATCTAATGCCATATAAAGTAAATATACTGGAGCCCTAAATAAAAAATTATTCTTTATCGTTATAGTAATTCGTGTTCGACACATGAGACATTACAGTGGAGTAGTTCTGCTTTTTGTTATGTTTTAAATTTGAATAGCTTGTCATATTCATAGAATTTCATGGGGAAATGCAGGCCTACTAGATTATCAGGTCTTATGTATCAAACAGTGTGAAGGCAGCCTTACAGGCAACAGTATCATTGCTCATTTAGTCAAAGCAATCACTTTAATAATCAATCTAGTGTCTGATTGGGAGTTGATGATCTATTTCGGCTCGTTTACAAAGCAAGTGTGAGTGCGTGCATTAGCAAAGAAACAAAATCTACACTGTGAAAAAAAAAATCAATCTAAAATCTAGATTGAAAATCTCTTTTTCGAGAATCTTTTAGTTTATATACCCTTGTAGCTTGTATAATTTATATAAACTTAGGTTTTAAATGATTTTCTTTTTTTTTTGTTTAATGATAGCTAGGAGAATACTTGATACATAGAACTTAATCTATTTACAAGAATTACTAATACTATACGGGGCTTAGACAGCATGGCAAACGCCTGGGATAAAAACTTAACACGCAGCACAGGTCCTGGGAGTGATCTGTCATCTTACTGGGGAAACCAGCAGCGTGCAAGTATTAGTAGGGGATAGTCTCAAGGGGACACTTAAGCCAAGTTGATGAGGCGGCCCGAGGGACGCCTTCCATGGATCCAGAGGTCTGAGGGATGTCGTCGGTTAAGGCGTCTTCTGAGCCTGTTTGTAGCCAATTCAGATGCAAGTCTATTGGAGTGGGCCACCAATCTGTCATGATACCTACTAGTATGCATATTGATTTGGGCGCAATTGACCCAAGAAGTCGCACTCGAGCAACTTTCCCGCGTCTCATAGCGAAGGTGCAGTGTTGGCTTTTTGAACGGTTAATAGCTATGTTACAGCGGTTCGCCCAACGACCAAAGCCATCCAGGAACTGCTGGACCTTAGCAGATGCTCTTTTGCGGCTTGTGCTGGATGCAAGAAAAGCGGTATCGTCAGCATACGTGGCGATAAAGGTGCGATGTGCAACTGGATACGGCTCCGAGGTGAACAGAGAGTATAGCACCGGTCCGAGAACACTACCCTGAGGTACCCCTGCAAGAATGGGAAGGATGCTTGATCGCTCGCCTCTCAGCTCAACCGTGAAACGGCGCCCCAGGAGAAAGGAGCGAATCAGCAGATATTGTTCTGGAGGGAGGAGGGACTTAAGCTTGAATAGCAGGCCCTCGTGCCAAACGCGATCGGCAGAGCAATATTGCAGGTTTTCGAATGCCTTCAAAATGTGGTTTGAGAGTCTGTGAACCTGTTGCGGCGCACAGTGTCCTCTTCGAAAACCAAACTGATGGTCAGGTATAGCATCTTCGACCACGCTAACTGCCAACATTCTTCCAAGAAATATTCTTTCAAATATTTTGGAGAAAGTTGGCAGTAGACTAATTGGCCGGTAGGAGTCGGGCTTTGAGTGATCCTTGCCCTTCTTGGGAATCATTACGATTATAGAGGACTTCCAAGTGGTCGGGAAGTAGTGCAACCGTAATATCGCGTTGAATAGCATCAGCAGGAACAGGACTCCCACATCAGGAAGTGCATTGACAGTTTTGCCGTCTACATCGTCTATGCCCGGGGCCTTAGTGGACTTTAGCAGCCGTATCTGAAGACGCACTTCGTCCAGAGAAATGAGTTTGATGTGAGAGTGTGGGCCAGTTTCTGTTGAGAGACCAGCTTGAGTGGTGGCGGCATCCTCAGCTGAAACTAGTCTGAAGGGGGTGAAACGATCCTCTAGATTGTTGGCAAACTCCTCAACTATCTCCAGATCAGAGCGAGCCCAGGATCCATCTTCCCTCTGGACTACAAACCTCTGTAGGGGCTGTCTCTTCACATGACGGTTGTATTTCCAAAGGGAGAAACCTCGGTCTTGCGATGGGTCGATGTTACGGAGTTTTTCTTCCAGGTATTCAGCCTTAAAATGATTTTCGTCGAACTTTCTTAGCTGAAACAAACTCAAACAAACTCAGCAATAGATGGCGCCACCACTTTGACCACTTGCTTGCCAGTTTGTTATATGGCATCTATACGATATATTCATCAGATTTTGACAAAACTTCCTAAAATTGTGGGGAAGCTGATAATATTCATAACTGGAAAGTATAAACACGCTATCATTGAAAACAAAAAAGTTTTTCTCACTAGAAGTACTTTTCGACCGATCGTTCCTATGCACACTGGTCAGAATCGCGAAAAAAGTGACATAAAGTCGAATATTATAGATGTCGAGCTGAATCTTGGTATATTTGTTAAATATAGCACTAATTTGACCACGCCTTCCCTGACCGCCTATATATGGCAACATAGCGTATACGTGATAAAAAATTAAATTTTTGAGAGCTGTGAATAAAAAGCTTAAATTTGAAAAGATTTACATCAATTTATTCTACTATTCAACTATTCCATATTATAACTATTACATTCAGTTGTCTTCTACAGCTAATTCAAACGAAAATGGATTTATCTCATATAGAAGTATTACATTTTTTAAGTACAAACGCAGTATTATTTTTATTTGATTTCCGTGCTGACATTGTGGCTGCATGAATTAAAATTTTGGTATCGTGTTCATTATTAAATGCTACATCGGCAGCTAGTTTTCTCCTTAAACGTGGCCCTGTTTCATCATATGTTAACTTTGGTCTACCCATTTGAAGACTGCGCATCTCTTCTTGATTGTCCAAAACAATTTTTAAACGCTTTGTTAGCCACTGTGAATGTTTGTCTCTGAATGTCTGCATATGTCGGCTGCATTTTTGCAGATTCGATTTAACATTTAGTTCAAAGCTTCTTGATTTTGTGGTAATTTCACTATTTTTTTCACCGGTTAGCGTACATTCCTTTAGTTGGCCAAATATCCAGTTTGCAAGGGCGGTAGCGTTACGACCGTGGTCGATCCATACATCCAGCAGCGTTGCATGGCAGAACTCAAGCTTATCTAGAAGTTTAACGTAACACAAGACCCGCAAAAACCCGCAAACAAGATTAATTCTATCTTTTAGTACACACTTTCTACTTTATTTTAACATATACTACATAAACACGCACAAGGTTACTTTTACTCCACAGAAGACGAGCACTTAGGTTAAGTTTTCTCTGTATATGGGACAAAACAAAACAACACACATTAATGAAATATATTGAACATTATCAAAAAATGTTTCCATTTACACATTCTACATACCCTGGCATTCAATATCCATTATTTGCAATAATTTAGTGTGCAGGTCCACAAAGTTAGCAAATAGTTGACGCCAATTTTATCACAACAATCACTTAACTCAACAGCTGACTTTGATAGTCGATAACAATTTCAGGGTTGCCAAACAATCGAAAATATTAATCGATTCTGTGTATATAGACTATCTAGTTTAAAGGTGTATTATCAAAAATTAGTTTTGTTTCCATGAAATTTTCGACTTTATGCCAATTATTTCGCGATTCTGACTAGTGTGCTATGGCAGCTTTATGCTGTAGTCATCCGATTTGGATCAAACTTGACAGAATTCTGTGATAGCATATAATATTGATAAGTAACAAGTGGGGGAGCAATAGCTCAGAAAACAAAAAAGGTTTTTCCTACTCAGACTTTTTTTCGGAACTATATTTTGTATGGCAGCTATACTATTTAGTTGACCGATTTTCATCAAACTTGGTGAAAATCAGTAAAAGCATTGAAAACTTAGAAATATATGAAATACGTTTGGGGACGTTTGCGTTGAAGTCAAAAAAGTTTTTCTTACTACAACTACTTTTTCGACCGATATTTCCGATGGCTGCTATATGCTATAGTCATCTGATCCGCCCGGTTACCACAAATGTGCAGCGTCTTTGTACCAAAAGACTTCGTGCAAAGATTGGTTAAGATAGCTTTAAGACTGACGAAGGAATCGCATAAAAACAGACGGACATGGCTATATCAACTCAGCTCGTCATGGTGATCAAGATATAAAATCTCTGGACAATGTTAATTTACCCTCTACAAGAGAATAAAAATTTTGAAATGAGCTTAGAAATCTCAAAAACAAGATTTATCATGTGGAAACTTATCAACCCTCCTACAGATTTGTGTAAGGCTATATTTGAAAAACCTAGTCGAGGCCATTAAATATAAAAATATCTGATTTCTGGATTTTCCTCAAATTCTCTGTAAAATATACTAAACTTTTTGAGCCTTGTTCTGCAAAGAACAAGAAAAAAATTGAATACGAACTAAAGATCAAAACAAAAACAAGAAAGAAAGTCGGTCAAGCCCGACTATAACATACTCTGTACCCTTAACGTCGCAGCTCGCATTTGCTCACGAGTTATACGCGCTCATCTCTAAGTTTCACTCTCTCTCTCTCACTAAGATTGCCGTTCAATAGAATGCTGTGATGCTGGGTGGGGGGGTGGGTGGTGTTAACTGGCCGTTTTTTGCTCATAACTTGAGTATCGTTCATCCGATCTTTATCATTCCTTCAGCAAATCGATAAATAATACAAGGTATCTCTAGAAGGAACGAACGATCTATCTTCAAAACTGTAGGAGATATGACGTTTTTACCAAATTGCGAGGGCGGGAGGGGGCGTGGCAAAAATTTAAAATAAACTTGATCTGCCTGCAAGTATAAGAAAGATATGCCCCATACATGTCAAACCTCTATCTCTTACCATCTCTGAGATCTCTTCGTTCACACGGACGGACGGACAGACAGACAGACGGACATGGCTATGTCGAATCGGCTGTTGATGCTGATCAAGAATATATATACTTTATAGGGTCGGAAACGATTCCTTCTCCCTGCTACATACTTTTGCACAAACTTAATATACTCTATGTACCTTCGGTACAGAGTATAATAAAAGGAGAGGATTAATTTTTGGCGCGCGTCAGACCACTGCTGGCTGGCCACGATCATGACCATCACTTTGACACTGGATATCACGTGTCCACCTCTAAAGAACCGAAAAGGAAGAAGAAGAAAAATGAACTGTGCTGCCAGAGCAGCTTTCTCAAGTCAAATCTGGCTATTTTCAAAGTCCAACCGTTTTTTTTAGTGTCAAATTTTCCAAAATTTCTTTTATAGTACGTGTCTACACTAAGAGAAGAACGAACTAGAACTAGAACGAATAATTTGAGAACGAACGCTCTTGAAATAAGAATTATTCGTTCTTTAATTTTCAAGAATTTCTTACTCGATCGAGCTAAATTCGTTCTCAATTGGTTTTTATGGGCAAGGGGAGTGAGGGCAAGATAACTTTGAGAGAATAGCGTTAGACTCGCTCTCACAGTTGCTTACAAATACCAACTGCGTTCATTTTTAAGTATGATTTCGACGCGACGTGGAGCTTATGGATGGTACTCGAGTGGGCTAAGCTGCCCGTCGTCTGCGTGTGTTTCAGTCTTCGAGGTACGGAAGTCAAGTCGCAGTAAGGAAAGTATGTGGCTATCTCAAAATCAATCACAGCTTAGAGAAAAGTGGTTGGTGGTTGATGGTGAATACCACCGCGACGGTCAGGTCGGGTCGGTCGTCTCTCACACCCACCCCCAAAATATTCTTTTTAAGTCTTTTATTTTGCGAATTATTTGTACTTTGATCAATTACTAAGAATCTTGAATCAATAATGTCGGGATTGAAAATTAACTCTGGGATTAAGACTATTGTTCTTGAATCAAGAATTTTCACTCTTACCGTACTTTTGAGAACGAATGCTCTTGATTCAAGAGAAAAAATCGCTATTTCTTCTCTAGATGTACATAATTAAACCAAGGTCTATCTCAAATATTAGATCTCTTCTGCCATGCCCTGCCAAATTTATTCTGTGCCTGTGCATGACGTCAATTTGAATGCAAAAATGATCCAAAAAAAATTCAGTTACGCTTGCGGGCATTTCCTATTTTCGAACCGCGAACAATTTTAACGACATAAAGCTTATCGCTTTTATTTTGGATATTCCCCAAAAAATGTTAATCAATTGTGATGGAAAAACCAATTTAACAACGTGGCCTTGCTTTATATGCAAAGAGGGCAGAATTATTTTATTGTTTTCAATAAGCGGCTTACATTTTACATTTTCTTGCCCAACGCTGAATTCTGTTCAGCTAGGCCAGACAATAAGGCTACTTATGAGCCCGACTATCCCATTTACAAAGAAAGCACACAAGTGTTGTGTTAGCCAGCTGCAGGTCAGTTATCGTATAGCTGCCATATAACAAACTGTCAAGCAAATGGTCAAAGTAGGGGCGCCATCTATGGCTGAGTTTGGGAAATCAGTCAGCTAAACGAAAACGACGAAAATCACTTAAAACATTCAATTATATAAATAATACAAGCTGCAAGGGTAATCCTATATAAACTTCGGTCGTGCCGAAGTTAGCTTTCCTCTATTTTTTCTAAGTTGTGATTGATTTTGAGATGCCATAAAAAAAAATTTGATTACTTAGTTTACTGGGATTTGAGCTCGGGACCACTAAGACTGAACACACGGACGACGCACAGTGGCACAGAATCGTTTTGCCTTAGACAAAATTCTGTAACTTTTGAACCGCTCAGAATTTTGAATTCATTTTGTGATGTGAAACATCTTTAATTTCGATACGGAAGATTTTAATAGGAGTTAAAGTTGATTTCAGCGTCACGTGACGATGACGTCAGTTTTTGGAGTTGGTGGGGAGTGGGTGGGAAGAGTGTGGGAAGAGTATGGGAAGAGTGTGGGAACAGTGTGGGAACAGTATGGGAAAAATGTGGGAACAGTGTGGGAAGAGTGTGGGCAGAGTGTGGGAAAAGTGTGGGAAGAGTGAGGGAAGAGAGTGGGAAGAGTGTGAGAAGAGTGTGGGAAGAGTGTGGGAACAGTGTGGGAAGAGTGTGGGAAAAGTGTGGGAAGAGTGAGTGAACAGTGTGGGAAGAGTATGGGAAGAGTGTGGGAACAGTGTGGGCAGAGTGTGGGAAAAGTATGGGAAGAGTGTTGGAAGAGTGTGAGAAGAGTGTGGGAAGAGTGTGGGAAAAGTGTGGGAAGAGTGTGGGAAAAGTGTGGGAAGAGTGTGGGAAGAGTGTGAGAAGAGTGTGAGAAGAGTGTGGGAAGAGTGTGGGAAGAGTGTGAGAAGAGTGTGGGAAGAGTGAGGGAATAGTGTGGGAAGAGTGTGGGAAGAGTGTGAGAAGAGTGTGAGAAGAGTGTGGGAACAGTGTGGGCAGAGTGTGGGAAAAGTATGGGAAGAGTGTTGGAAGAGTGTGGGAAGAGTATGGGAACAGTGTGGGAACAGTGTGGAAAGAGTATGGGAAGAGTGTGGGAAGAGTTCAAGATCAATTGTCTTCTCAAATTCGGGCAGTTTTCGTCTTTAAAACTCAAGCGGAAAAAAAAACTAAATTGAAGCCGATTTCAGGCTCGCCTCCGGTTGAATAGTTCAACTTTTTTCCCCCAAAAACTCAATTTCGACATCGTGAACAGCTCCCGCAATTATTTAAAAAGACTTTAAGCCTAAATTTATCGCACGATTTCTCTTTCACAATGATTATTTAATTAATTTGTTTCATTAAGTTCGACCAGTTGAAAAATGCATTCTGGCATTTGCCCATATCTTCAGCTTTATCCGATTGCATCATTAGGTTTAAGCGTGCGTGGTGCAGGCCTGGAGGCCTGCACCTAATACATTGACCTGCTACAGATGTGCCGTCATATTTGTGACTCAATTTGCATAATCCCACATTAGTTTGCATTATGTTAACTTCATTTGAAAGGCGACGATCAACTGTTTTAACTCTCTAATCAATCAAACACACTCCACAGATGACGTTCAAATGTCAAAACAGTCAACAGAGCAAAAAGCAAAAAAATCAAAATGCCACAACATTCGCGTTGAGCTGCCGCTGGTCTGGCCTGGTGTCTTCATGGTTAATGGCCGCCCCTCACATGACCTTGCAGGGGGCCTTAATTTGTCACCTCAGCTGACCAAAAACAAAAAAAAAGTTTTTAAATTACATTTAAACGACCATTTTGAAAAAACCAAAAAAAAAAACAAAACCACCACAAACTCATCTCGGGGCATCACGTGCTCGACGCTAATCTTTAGTTTGGCATTTTTTTTTATGGTTTTACCACCGTAGCTTGACATTAGCAACAGGAATCAACCGAAGAAAACATAAGAAGCTGAAAAAAAAGCTACCAAAAGTTGTTTGCTTACTTTTGGTTGAATTTGTTGTTTGTGTCATGTGATCACTTGGCAAATGGCGACAAGTTGTGTGTGTGTTTTTTTGTGTCCCCCCCCAAAACTCAATAAATAATAAATGCAATGAAATATATCACCCAATCGTATTACTTGCTAATTGTCCAAGCGGATGTCAAACTCCTGGATTTTATTGCAATTGGTTTGATTTGATTTGAATTGATTTCCGATATGTAAATTGCTAGAGTTCTGAGGAAGCCGGTTTTGAAATTGGCCAAACTCGTGAACCTCGTGTCGATCTTTTGATGCTCTTCAAACTGCCTCCAAGTTGGCCACGTCTCAGAAGTGTCTGCGTTGAGGTCCGGTTTTTGTTGACTTACGTAATGAAAAAGCAATAAAATAATATAAAAAAAAACCGTTATTAAAATTTTTGTATTTATTTAAAAAACACAATTTATAATCAGACAACAGTAAACAAACCAGACAACATGTAAAGATGCGCCAAATAGGCATTCAGTTGCTTTCAACCGGTTTGCCCAGCCACCACAAATTCGCACTTGAACCTTCCACAAGGTGACCGCAGTGAAAGTATTCAAGACAAGACCAATGTGTGACATAAACAACGATGTGCCCCACCACCATCATCATCCGACAGGCAGTGATCAGTCACAAAAGATTATTGAAAAGGGGCCAACTAAATGAAGACAAGAAAGTCTACTTGGATATTGACTTTCTTCAACAGAGCTAAATTAACTCAAGGGTGCGTTCACTCACACGAGCGGACTGGCTTTTTTTCAGGTGTCAATTGCTTCCATACGCCAGCCAGAAGCAGTCCCAGTTGGCTGTGTTTATTACACCCTTGCCAAGGGTATTATAATTTTGCTTGGAAGTTTGCAACGCACACTGGCCAAAAGTCCCAACTGAATAAAACGAGTGTCGGAAATGATTTTGAATACATAGAGCTATTTTACATACAAAATAGTTTTTGAACAGCCTTTCAAAGTCTGCTTTTCTTAAAATAATGTAGTAAAATAAATTTTGTGGGTTGTTCTCGAGTGTTCTCCCTTGCAACATTGCACTATAGCTGGAAGTATGCGCTTTTGCGCGGTTTTGCTTTAGTTTTCATAAGATGGCTTTTATAATTGTACACCAATACCTCGCTTAACGGTCTAGATACGTTCCCAAATGGTTGGCCGTAAAGCGAAAAGCCGTATAAGGAATCTTAATCTGTTAAAATGCTGCCGCATTCAATTTCCTTGGTTATTGATTGAATTAACTTAGAATTTTCGTCCAACTTTAGCTACTTCACCATTCTTTCTGCATCTTTTTGAAAGGTTTTGTAGCAACTAAAGCCTGAGTTCAATTCTCATTTAGAAAAAAAAGGATAATTTTGACGAAGAAGGTTCATTTCCTTCTTGAAGTAAGAGAGCACATTTGCCAAAACTGCCTTTACACTTGTAAAATATCTCTAAATAGTCTGTTGTAAAAAACCTCTAAAGAGATTCTCTTATCTATTTTCTAAATATTAAGAGAAATTTGATTTTCTATTACACTATCGTCGAAGAGTCTCTTTAGAGATATATGATAAGTGGAAAGACAGTTTAAGGTTTTTGCTGTTAGCTGCCTGGATATAGCAGGCTCTGGCTCCTCATCAAGTGTCTGTTCGGTAACTAACTGGATCAGCACCTCGTCTAAAAGAAGTTCTCTGTCAGCATTGAGCAAGTCAATCAAAACACCGTTTTCTGAATCTAAACCAGGTTTCCCCAAGCAGAGAGCGCGAAAATGCGACTGTGTTTCTCTCTAACATACAGTGATGCATGACTTCGGCAAGCATTCGGTGTGAATTGGCGAGTATGTTCGTGCCCCAGGGGCTATCGCTGGGAAACTCTCATCTAAACCAACCAAAACCAAGATCTTTTGCTTAGCTAAACATGCTTTGTCGAACTTCAGGAAGAGAATTAACTTTAGAATCATTAGATTTTATGCATTCTGCTTATATTTGTTTACAAACATGGTTCATTGTAGTTGACGTTCATTATTTCCATGACTCGTTAATGCTGTACACGGCTTCTCTGATGTTGTAGTTTTTCCAAAATTGTTTTATCGAAGTTTAAGCATCGCTTTGCAGAAAAGTTGACGAAAAGTTCTAAGCCAAGAGGGCTTCCTATAGCTCCCTTATCCATTGGTTGAATCAGAGCTGTTGTATTTTTGAAAAGGTACTCAATCTCCACATTTTCTGATAATTCGGGTAAATTATCCAAATGAGTAATGCCTTGTTGTTCAAGTTCTTTTCCTTAACCATTATTTTTTACTTCTGGGCAAAAGAAATTTTTAAAACCGTCCACGAAAAGAGTCTTTGCCATTCAGTATTTCTTATAGGATTTCCAAAATACGGGCAATTGTTTCTTGTTGGATTGGATTTTCTGTGTGATATACTAACACTGGTTTTAGCTTTAAGTCCTCTGTAGAATTTCCACCACGAAAAGTACCAACTGTGTTTTCCCTAATTTTACGAATGGGTTTAAATCAGGGAATCAAACCGAATCGTAATTCGGTTCCGGTTCCAGTTCTGGTACGTACCGAAACTGGTTATTCGGTAAAAGGTTCTGTTTTGGTTCTAACAATATTTCGGTATTCGGTTCTGTACCGGTACCTGCCTTCTTATTTCGGTATACCGGTACGTACCGGTATGAACCGGTAAAATATGAAGAAAGAGCGGTCATTGGTTATGCATTCATTCGATTTCTTAGCGAAGACTTAATAAAAGTTATACGCTTACATGGCCTTCTCAAAGGTCACACAATTGTGAAAACTTTGTAGAGTTTTCAGTCCACCATTTATTTTCATCTTCTTTATTTTATAAACGAGAGTTTTTTCGGGTTTCACTATTTAAACACGGTTTTCTATTTACAATGTCTCTATACGTGTTTTTCGCTTCACGGTTTGTCGATATGGATTTTTCTTTCTGTCTCTCTGTGTGTCTGCTTGTCATTTTAATTACAGCTTCTATCTTCGTCCATCTTCTACTATCTACTGCGTTCTACTCTTGGTTTCGTCATCGTCCATACTCTATACAGTGTGACCATCATTCGATTTTTTACCAATACCTTAACACTTAAATATCGATAAATTTATGCATTTTCAAATAATTCCAAAGACTTAAATTTGGAATACGTTTTAAGCTCAGAAAAATTGATCACGATTGGTGCCATTAATCAGTTTTGTGAAAATACTGAACTAATTGTAGTGTCCTGCTTCTAAAGTATTTATGCTGCTTTCCTCATTAAGTTTTAAGTTGAACAGAAATGGATAACTCAAGTACTTTTCAGTTTCGAGGTTAGCATTAGCATGATATTATAATGTGGGCCTAAGAATAAAGGATGCAATATTTTTCAAGAGACTGGTCTCGTGTTTTTCTATTTTACAATACAAAAGTTTTGAAAGACCAGACTCCTTTTTGTCGGAAATTGCTTAAAAGTCCCCCAAAACTAAGTGTCAGCTTTGAATTCTAGTTGTTGCACTCAGAACCGATACTGTACCGGTACAATGTTTAAGTTCTTTTCGGTCTTTTAGGTTCCAAAAATATCGGTACTCGTATACCGGTGCACAATAAATTTCAAATATCGGTTCCAGTTCCGGTTCTGGTTCTGAGTTTTAATCGGTTATTTTCGGTATACGGTTCAGGCTCTGGTTCCGGTTTGATTCGATGTGTAGCATACTCTTAGAAGCATTGGATGCAAATTCAAATATAAATAACACTAGGCAACAAGGTCCAGTATATTGAAGGGTTGTTGGGGATTCTAGATGATTTTCGTATGCTGAACATGAATCTGTTTTCAGAAATGGTCCATCACGTCGAGATTTTCAGACTCTTTTCAGACGCGTTTTGTGAGCAACCTATACTTTTGTTTTGACTTATTTTTATATTATCGTTAGTTACTATTTCTTAACTTTAAAATAAACTATTCCAAGGAAATGTACGATTATTTTTAGCGAAGGTATTCCATTTTGAATACATTTAATAAAAAAACAAAGAAATATTGAACCGTACGGCTATACTGAACACGAATGGAATGGCATCTCATCGCTCACGACCATCGCCATCTTTTGTTGCCGCATGTCAAAAATGCTACTTTAGCTTTGTCGCTCTCTCTCTCTCTTAATTATGAACATGTGATCTCTAAGGGGATTGAAGTAAGCACATTTGGAATGATTCAAGTTCGAAAGGCTTTGGCCATTCCCTGGAAGCTTGAATTGTGTCGAATATCCTGTAAATCGAGATTGACTTTTCAAGCTCATGCCGGGCTTACTCCAAAATTAAAAAGATATCTATCTTTGTGTTGGTTATAAAAAGGCTTATAATCAACCAAAGAAGACCTTGAGCTAGCCAGTTGTAACATCGATATCTATCTATGCTATCCAAATACCAATATGCAGAAATTTATTGCACAATTTTTCTTTGTTTTTCTTTATAATAAAGGCTAAACAATTCGTACAATTGTCACGATTGACTTTGCCTTTTAAATTATGTTAAGTTAAGATTAATCCATTAAGAACCTTACGTAAAAAATTGCAGCTTCCTAGCCTACGCTGGTGTAAAAATGTCAGAGTTTTGACCAAAAAATTCGATTTCTGGCCCACAGTATGCTTTTTCTATTTATTATTTTAAAAATTTTAAAACTGATTTTTAACTAAGTTTTTTTTTTGCAAAAATGGTTTTTTATATTGCTTTAAAGTGCTTAAAAAAATATTTAAAAATTCGCCATAAACGTGCTTGATGTGGGTGTTTTATGATATTTAAGAATGCCGCTCTGGGTACTTCGTGATTGTGGCTGCACTTGGAGCTATAAATGTTTAATATATTTTGGTTTGTTTGTTTTATTTATCTTTTTTGCTTATGCACATTTGGCTTGGTTAATTGGAAGTTAAATTATTCGTATGAATAATAGTTGATGATATTCAGATAATATTGAATATGCTTTCAAGTGCATACTTTCATGCAAGTAAGGAAAGGAAAAGTGTCATAGGATTTTGAGGTGTTGACAAGCGTCAATTTATGCTAACATTATACATATCTATTCCCGAAAGTATGCACAAATTTCTTTGTCGAAAAATACGCAAAAATTGGTTTTAAGTGGGAGCATTTTCTGGTGCATCCTAAAAATAGGCAATATATAGGTAGTGTTGGGCGTGGATGTAAAATTCTAACAAATTTGTTTTCAAACTTCAAGAAGTTTTTAAAAAAGCTTTCGTTTATAGGAAGAGGTGTAGAGAAGCAAGCGTCACCAGTACTCCTCTCTCCGTGTACCAAAGGTACACAGAGTATAATAAGTTTTTGCAAAAGTATGTAACAGTTAGAAGGAATCATTTCCGACCCTATAAAGTATATATATCCTCAATTTAGCCATTTCTGTTCGTCCGTATGAACGAAGAGATTTCAGAGAAGGTAAGAGTTAGAGGTTTGACATGTATGGAACATAAACTTCTTATACCCGCAGGCAGATCAAGTTTATTTTCAATTTTCGCCACGCCCCCTACCGTACGCATTTAATCTTCTTGGCCTTGAGCAGTCGGTTTCAAATCGCTCAACTTTCTTCATCTAATCTTTACATATAAAGTCAAAAAAACTTTAATTCGAAATGCAAAGGTTTATACGAAAACTTCCAGGGATTTTTGGGACACATCCGATTGACGCTTTCTTATCATCAGTGCTCTATGACCTGGCCGTAGCTGAGCTTATCTATCTTTACATATTTGGAACTGTTTCTTAGATAGAATTAGTTGATAAATATTTCGATTGTGCAAAATGTTTTCTAAGTGCAATTATTCAATTGTGGTGATGGTGTTGCTACATTCCATAAGGATCAGTTTATCATCTAAATGGGATAATGCGGTATGAATACATCACAAAATTCACAAATGTTTTTGTTGGATTGTTTTGCATTGCGGCTCTGATGATGATATAGAGGTGGCATGTAGCTCTTACTGAAACCATTACTTCAGTACTCCAAATATTGCCTAAAACATTATCAAAAACTCTCCAGAGAGGAAGACGATAAAATTGAAAAGCTTGAAAGCTTGATTAATGATATATTCCGGGCTTCGCCTTACATTCAACACAATTTTAAGCTGCTATCTATAATAAATAATAACAAACAACAGTTGACATCACTTAAACAACAAATAAAAAGCAATGAATCAACCATTCGGGAGCTTAAGTTACAACTCAATTCAAATTTGGATCGGGAAAAGAAAGTTTTACAAACTAAAATTTAAAAACAAACAGATAATTGTTGAATGTGAAAACAGCAAAAAATCATCAAGGACAAGGACACTCAATTGAAATTAAAAGTAAAATTAATTGAGGACACTCGGAAAGAAATCAAAAACCTTAAGGAACAAAAAACAACAGATTCTGCATTGATAAAAGATCAAAATGTTCAAATTGCAAAGTACAAACAGCATCATGAGTATCTTCCCTACAGTTGTCCCAATGAAATAACAAATGGCATTCATTAAATTAAAGTTTTGGACATTGCTGAGCCATTCCTGGCTGATTGCGACTCAGCTATTAACGGATCTGGATGAATTGTAATACAAAGTCGCAATAATGACAGTATTTCATTCGACAGGACGTGGGCGGGGTCGGAATACCGAAATGGATTTAGACAAAATCAAGGCAACTACCTTATGGCCATGGAGAAATTGTATATGATGACTCATGCCCAATCTTATAAGTTGTACATCCATCTTTAGAGTGTTGAAGGAGAAACAAGATATGCTCAATATGATAACTTTACCGTTGGCAGTGAAAATGGGGTACGGGTACTGCTGGCGATTCGCTGAGCCTCCAAGTAAGTTCCATATCCAAGCCCGTGATCGTCTGCGTAACCCCAAAGGGTGCGCGAAAGGTTTTGGGCCCATGGTGGTACAAAGCAACAAGTGAATGTCGTACTAGGTAGGTTACTATTGCTATGTAATTTACGATTTTATTTTGTGATTTGTATTCTTTATTGTAACTTTTTCAGTCATCTTAATTTAGGCACAATTGGTTCAATTGGATGGAAATCTTGGCACTCAAATGATGATACGAACAAGGAATAAAGGGACTCAATGCAAACTAAATAGTTATCTAAAAATACTTTTGTTTTTTAATTATATGTTTATAACCCATTTGCTCGAAATGTATTGAACTAACCAAACTACTGAAACATTTGACTAGGAACTAACAAACAATTACTTAACATACTTTTAATGCTAAGTCCATCCAAAGTTTTTTTTAGTATATATACATTTTTATATCGAACACGGCCGAGCTTAGCTAAAGTTCTCGTTTTACTTACGCCAACTATTTATCACCCACAAATAAACACTTCTTCTACACACCCATTGAAAATGGGTAGAAGGGGATCATGAAGTTGTGCAAAAGTATCTAATAGCCTATTTCCACTGGCTTCATTTCTTATCATTTTCATTTCTAAAAATGATGCTGTTTCCATTGGCAAATCTTCATCATTTTGATATTCGCAATGCCACGTTGACAAAAACAGCTGAATGGTTTGATTTAAACAACAGGCGCCACTTTCAAACTCACGGGGAGTTTTTGCAATATTTACCCAAAAAAAGACATACCCGGCAGGAAAGCAATTACACTGGGCGAACGCATTGTTAACGCCCTGAATAATCAGCAGAAAGCTAAATACACAACTTATTTTGACTAAATTATAATATAAACAAAATTGCGCCTTATTTTTAAATTCAAATCACTGGTTTATTGGTGATGACACTTTCTATTTCCAGAGAGTAACGAGTAGTGACAGAGAGTAGCGAGTACTTTTTAAAAAAATACCAAATTCCTTCGTGGGGAATGCCATCATTTTTGAGAAATGAAGAAAATGAAGGGCAAAATGCAACAACAATTTGTATGGAAGAAATGATATCATTTTCTTCATTTCTTGTCATTTCAAGAAATGAAGCTTCATTTCTTTGGTGGAAATAGGCTATAACAGAGAGAAGGAATCATTTCCGACCCTATAAAGGAAATACATTCTTGATCAGCATCAACAGACGAGTCGATATAGCCATGTCCGTCTGCACATACTTTTCACGAGACCCAGTACATATTGTTGGGCTAGTCGAGTATAGCATTCCCTCATACTAGGATTTTTTCTAACACCCCCAAAATCAGCTTTTGCCTTAATTAGCAAAATTAAATTGATATAACCCATGCTTTTTTTGGAAGTACATTTTAAATGTCAAATCGACGGAAACTATCTTTTGGACCAAAATGATACCAAAAAAATAGAAACAAGAAAAAAAATCATTTTTGTTTTCAATATTTCTTTGTACTTTAAAGGCGTAAGAATGTTCCATTCGCGACTGTGGAAATGTCCATATAGTACAGTATGTAAATTGCTAAAATAAATTTTTAAAAATCTATTCTTTTCAAATTTTAGACAGCATACATATTTAGCTATACATATTTTTAGCTATATTTAAAATACGATTTAGCTCCTTTTTGGCTTAAAAACAGCTATCGATTGGTTTTCTATCGATATCTAACTTATCGATGCCTAGCTTTGCATTTGCTGTGAGAAACACAAAATAAAGAAGGTTTCAAATATTTGGCGACTTTTCCTTTCCTTCCCTTTCTTTCCCTTCGGCTTAACCACATCTCAGCGCAAACATGAACACCAAAGAGTAAGTTTCTATATTCACAGGAATATTTCAAACAATTTTGTATTGGTCTTGCAGTGGTCCGTCTGGCCAGGAGCTCCTCCAGCCCAAGGTAACCTGCATCCAGTTTGATAATGATGGCATTTTGTGCACCTACGCACAATCTGACAATATTGAGGCTGCCTTTGATTTTCTGGCCAAGAGCATTAAATCCAAAAATTTAACTCGCAAACACATTCTGCTCTGCTGTGAAAACCAAACAGAAGCCGAGGAGTTTAAGCTACAACTGGGTGAGCGTGAAGTGGACTCCTTTTATCTTAGATTGGATCAAGAGATGGTGGAAAAATGGATTGAATTGTGGTCCTTAGGTGTAAGTTTGGTTGATATTGACAGTGGGAAAGCCAGTTGATAGCTTATTTTTGTTCCCTTTGCAGTACGCACCCAACAAGATTTTGATAGTTTGTGATGATATGCTGCCTCTACTGCAGTCTAGTGGAATCAATTTTTTAATCCAAACCCAGTTGACAAAGCGTGAAGAAGTGCTGCATCAGCATTTGGAGATGCTAAAGAGATCGATGCCAGGCTCAGAGTTGCTGATCATAGGGATTCAGCAAAAGAAATTGTCTAGTTCACTTGCTAAAGAGTCCAACTCTAAAGTGCTTGCATTAGAGGAGGAGTTGCTGTGTAAACAGCTTGAGTTGCTTCCCAAATTGGATCAAAAGTTGACTAAGGGCGAGCCAACTAAAGTGGAAACCCTAGAACCCCTAGGTTTATCACCAAACAACACGGAGCAAATCCTCTCCGACGAGCAGAAGCTAAATCTACAAATACCTGATGAACTCCAAGTGAAAAAAGTGCCTGCCTTAGTCGATTTGGAGAAACAGGAACAGCACCAATCTGAATTGATTGCCCCTTCACAGCTTCTGAAAGGCCTTCCAACTGCTACTGTTGATAAACTGGGAAATTATTATGCCAATTTCGGCATCCTTGCTTGGAGCCAACACGTAGTTATACCCTGCTATGACATTGGCAGTGTAACACCCATTGAGGAAGCCATCAAAATTCGTACCCCTGAGTTGGGTATTACGCGTGCCTGGGGTGTTCAACGTTTTGCCTGGCCACATCTTGCCGCTGGACATTCTCTTATACTGTTGGGCCATGAGCTTAGCGGCAAATCCTGGGCATATCTGCCCAACCTGTGTCAGCGGACTTACGAGTACGCTGTGCGTCATAAAAATCCAAACTGGTTTGGACCCATCAGCATTGTGGTGGTGGCTAATGCTCTTCAAGGAGACCAACTATCGCGATTGATACTTAAGCTAATGGATTTTAGCAAGACTAAAACCAAAATCGATATGCTGATCACCTTATGGAACAGGTCTAATATGCACGAAGTGGTCAACCGTTTGGATCATCCATGTGGCATACTTCTTACAACTGTGGAAATGCTTAATCAACTGCGTCTGAACTCGCGTAGCAATCGACCTCTTTTGCAGCATTCGGCCGTACGTTGCTTGGTCTTGGACAATCTGGGTGATATGTATCGTTGTATGCCCCTCGATGTCATCAGACTGGTAAAGTGGCTGGAAAAACAATTGACATTTGACAAGGATTTCACTCAACTAATGATCACCGGACGCCTCTGGATAGAGCAAATGATGAGGCAGCAACTAATGCCGCGTCTTTCTGATCTTATGCTCATATTTGAGGATGCCATGGAGGCTTCCATATACGGAGGCATCAAGTTGGGTTTAAAAATCATAAATGAAGACGATTACAGTGCGGGTACAAGCCTGGTTCAGCTCATTTCGGCACATCAACTGGAGAAGGAGGACCTGGTGGTGGTTGTGTGCTACCAACAAAAAGATGCCCTTGCCATCAGTGAGATTTTGAATGAGCAGAATGTATCCCATCAGCTATGCTGCAGTACCGCTGCAGCCGCCTCGGGACGCTACAGATCGGGTGTGATTATTATCCGTGATGAGTTGGTGCCCAAAATGCAATGTGGTCCCGTAAATTTATTGATACACTACACTCCAAGCAACTCCTGGCGCCGACTGAAGCAACGTTTTTCCCTCTTCTATGCAAATTTTCGTGCTGGGGTCGAGTCCACCAGCAGTGCCTCCTCTGTGGTGTTTATACGTCCCACGGATACGACCTGTGCTTGGTTGGTTTGCGATTTCATGCTCAAGCATGAACTGGCCATGCCGCAGTCATGGCTGGACTTTGTACATGAACAGCGTTTGTCAGCTGAGGGTCCATTGCCACGCTTGAATCTGCTCCTGTGCAAGCAATTGATACGTTATGGAAATTGCTATAGACGCCAGTGTCGTTATCGTCATCGGATTTGGAAGCATGAGGTACAGTCTCCCAGACATACTGATCGGAATAAAAAGGAGATAAGATTCCATTTATTAAATGTAAGTACATAGAACAAAAAGAATACTTTATAAAAAAATTACCTATCCTTTTTTGGGATCCAATTAATTTCGAAAAAGAAGGATATTAAGATATATACACTGCTCGCCACTTGAATAGGACACCCTATATGCTCTCTTTAAAACTGCTCGTAACTCGAAAACGAAATGGTAGAAAAACGGTATTTTTTGCATATTATCTTTGTGCAAGCATTCTTCGCTCTTTCTGGTATATTCCAAGTTTTGGAATAGAACCGTTATAAAGTTGTTTGCACCTTATGTGAGCATTCCCAAAAATTCAATGGAATTTTTGCGCCACTTGAATAGAACATGCATTTTATTTGGTCGGTATCGTTGACACGTGCACACAAATTTTGGTTTACTTAAACTTTTTGCTTTAATTGAAGTGTATATAAAATTAAAAAAAATTAAAATGGGGCGTGGCACTTCATTATCTGAGTCGGAGAAAGGAAAAATCCAAGCTTACAAGGATTCTGGCCTTTCTATTGCCAAAATAGCAAAAAAGTCGACAGGAGCCGTCACGCCATAACAATTTTTTTAAATAATGAGGCCAATTATGGTAAAAACATGAAGGGCCGCACCCACAGTGTGTGCTTACCATCGCGGACAAGCGACTTATATTAAGAGAAGCTTCCAATTCGCACGACTCTTTGGCCAAGATAAGGGAAAAATGCAACGTTAAAGCAAGTTTGACAACCATGCGTCGTGTTATTAATAATGCTACACACCTGAAGAGACTAAAAATCAAGAAGAAGCCACCTCTTAACCCGGCTCGGAAGTTACAACGCCTTGATTTCGCGCGCGCACATGTCACCTGGACTTCGGAGTGGCAACGTGTTGTCTTTTCGGACGGAAAAAAGTTTAATTTGGAGGGCCCCGGTGGCTACAGCTACTATTTTCATGATCTTCGAAAAGAACCACACCATCTTGATAAGTTGCACAGCAGTGCTGGAGATATTATGGTATGGGGGGCCATTTCCTATTATGGCACCTGTGAGCTTAAATTTATTCCAACCACCATGAATACGTTGTGTTATAATGGTATATTGAAAGAGGCCTTTCCACACTTCCAAACTCATTTTGCAAATCTAAAATGCATTTATCAACATGATAATGCCCCTATACATACGGCCCGGATTGTTAAATCGTATATAGCGAGCCAAAACGTGGAGTTATTAAACTGGCCAACCTATTCACCGGACTTGAATATCATTGAGAATGTGTGGGGATGGCCAACACGTGAAGTATATGGATCAGGTCAGCAATATTCGAGCGTTCCCGAACTAATTGCAGCTATCAAATTAGCATGGTGCTCGATATCGTTGAATTATTTGGGAAAATTGTATGCATCCCTTCCAGACCGAATGTGTGAGGTTATGGAGAAAAAAGGAGGCTCAACACACTATTAAAAACTTTTGTTGGTTTAAAAACATGTTAGTAATTTCTTATTTAAGTAATATTGTTATTTGAAAAGGATTGAAATATTCTTAAATGGGTTTTAGATAAAGTGTCCTATTCAAGTGGTGCAAAATGAAGACTCCAAAATTTGTTACTTATTGGTTAACAATGTTTTTTTGCATACTTACAACTTTTGAATAATTTTGTAATTTTCGTCTAATTACTACATTTAAATAAACTTTATAAGAAAACAAAAATTATTTTCCTAGATGGCTTGGTTTAGCAGAAATTTACTATAGAAAATCGACTTTAGAGGTGTCCTATTCAAGTGGCGAGCAGTGTATAGCATATTTAAAAATATATCCATTTAAACTGTTGAAAAATATCCTTTTTTGATCTTTATGAAACATCCATTTAATCTCTTCGTAATATCCAATTCTAAATATCAATTTGATCTTAATGACATATCCCATTGATCCTTTCAAATATGAGATTGATCTTAAACACCATATTCCACGGATCTGTCATTAATATCCTTCCCAAAAAAAAAGACAACAATAATTTTAATCAATTTATTTTGATTTTGTGCCAAAGTAGTCTATGGTGAGAACTCTGAAATTCCTGAAAGCAAATCTAAATCAGTTGACGGAACGCACTGATTTGATTTAGATTTCGTTAACAGTGTGACCAAACATAAAAAAAATAAAAAAAACTAACTCGCGAAAGCAAAACATGCCCTAAAAATGTGTGAAAGCTTTTTTCTAAGCTTCTCAAATAATATTTTGTTAGCTGAATGTGTAGTTTTAGTATGTACGAAATTTTGCAAAAGTAAATTCAATTTATTTTGTTTATAATAATGGTGAATTTAAGTCGTTCATGTAATTTGACTTGTCTTAACAAGAAGAGGCAGTATGAAATTGTGAAAGAATTTATGACGTAAAACATTCTAGGAGTAATATGCAGATATGTAATCCCGAACATCTTTGAATAAGTCAAGCACAAGCTCTTTTGACTCCGTCCAATGATCTTTCTTTCCTTCAAACAGACTCCTATTTATTCTAAAATTTATCAAATAAATAATTATCTAATTATAAAAACATGAAATCGTGAAACTTTTCATGTTGCAATCACAGCAGAATTTAAACAAACATTAAGCGCGCCACGTAATTTTATTCGAAGAGAACGGTCACAATTGCAAGCAAAACGAAATCAAATCTAAATCAGCCTCAAAGCTGATTTTGTTAAATCTCTTAGCGTGAGCCTTACTTCCTCCCTTTTTCTGGGCACACTGGACATTTTTTTTGGACAGCTGTTCGACGAATTCTAAATCAAATCTAAATCGCTTTCAGGATTACCACTATTATGAATATCTCCCATGTATTCATATGTAAGTTTCGTGTTTTTCTATTTCATACATGCAAGCATCTTACTCTTTCGTACCAAGGGTTATACTTGACTTACTCGCTATCGGATTATCGATAGCCGCTAACAAAATTCAATACTTGAACAAAAATGAGATCAATTTAACACCATTTTGCATTCGTTTTTAGCATTTCCATATATTTTATTTTTATTTTATTTATTTAGAGTCGACAAACAAATGCTGTCAACAAAAGTATAAATACGTTACAAAAAAATTTTATGAGCTAAGGAAGCCTATCAAAGAAAATCTAATAAAATTACAAAATAAACTAATAACGACTCCGACACGGTGGGGGTATTTTATTTGCCCGTCCGGCCAGCTATGCCCCTATTCACAGCCGATTGTAGTCAGAGACGTTATTAGAGCTAACAAAAACTTTAATAATATAGAGATCGAGAAAAGGGAGAGAGAGAGAAAAAACCAAAACCTATAGTTATGTAGGAGCAAAGGAAAAAATAAGATAATATAATAAATTAAACTTAAACAGAGATAGAGAGAAAAAGAGAAAACTATCTAAAAGAAATCTTTAAAAAAAAAAAATGTATACGTTAAACTTAAAACTAAATAACCGGAAAATCTCTGACCCGGTGGCGGAGGATTTTTCAGCCAGTCCGGCAAGCAATGCCCCTACTCACAGCTGGGAGTGGTCAGAGATTTCCCCGGAGATAATTATAGAGAGACGTTTTGAGAGAGAAGAGAGAGAGAGATCTGTTGAGAGCAGGTGATAGAGATCATTGTAATTTTGACACAAGACCCGAAAACGCTTGTGCTGGGCATAATCAGTTGTGCATCTGGGTAAGATTAAAGGTAAATAGTTTCTAGTTGGCCTAGAAGGAACGGGAATCTACATCACTAATGATTAACTTATGAAGAAAAGAAACGCCTAGGACTGTTCTACGATTAGCTAACGAAAAAAGTTTAATAAGCAAGAGTCTACTGGAGTACGATGGCAGACGAAGGTTAGGGTCGCAATTTAGTCCACGAAGAGCAAAAATTGCTTTTGTACTGATTCGATACGATCCGATATGCTTTTTGTATTGCGGACACCAGACGGAACTAGCAGTATTCAAGTACAGGACGGACTAGAGCAGTGTACAGGAGCTTTGTGGTGTATGGATCATTAAATTCCTTCGACCAACGTTTAATGAATCCAAGTACACCATTCGCCCTAGTAACAATAGAAGAGATATGAGGATTGAAACTCAATTTGGGGTCAAAAAGAATTCCAAGATCAACGACGGTAGATATTCGGTGTAGGGGTTCATTGCCAATCGTATAAATAGCCAGCGAAGGTTTGCAACGATGGAAGGTCATAAACATGCACTTGGAGCAATTAAGGTATAAATGATTAACCAAGCACCAAGACTGCAATGAATTTAAATCATCTTGCAATCTAATGGAATGTGTCGGGTCATTGAAAGATAAAATAAGTTTAACGTCATCGGCATACATAAGTATCCGAGAATAAGATAGTATTGTGGGTAGGTCATTAATAAAAAGAGTAAAAAACAAAGGACCAAGGTGACTACCTTGCGGTACACCGGACGTTACAGAGACGGGCTTTGAAGTGTCTGAACGTAATATAACTTTCTGGGTTCTATTTTTTAAATAGGACGAAATCCAGAGCAGAAAAGAGGCGGGAAATCCTAACCGATCAAGCTTATAGAGGAGAAGATCATGGTTTACAGAGTCAAAAGCCTTACTAAAGTCGGTGTAAATGACATCGGTTTGCTTTTTCTTAAGGAGCCCATCATTAACCAATGAAGTAAATTCAAGCAAATTGGTCATAGTTGACCGACGCTTAATAAACCCATGCTGGAAAGGTGATAAAATCGATTTGCAATAATGCTGCAAGGTGGAGGCTATAATCTCTTCAAATAATTTAGGAATAGCGGAGAGCTTAGCTATGCCTCTGTAATTGGAAATATCCGATTTTCCACCTTTTTTATGAATAGGAATGATATAGGACTCTTTCCAAAGAGTTGGAAAGACTGAAGAATCGAGTGATAGATTGAAAATCTTAAGCAAAGGTTTGCATAAGGAACTACAGCACTTTTTAAGAACACAACTAGGAATGTTGTCAGGGCCAGGGGAGTATGAGGATTTTAAAGATTTTAAATGCGAAAGTAAGGAGCTTTCACTAATCGAGGGAACACAAATCGAGTTAGAAGAAGGAATGGTATAAGGATAAGAAGTGTTAGTAAAGTGGACAGAGGAATACGTTGATTGAAAAAAGTCTGCGAAAAGGTCGACGGCAGCGGAATCATTGCCAGCCTTTTGGTCACCCAGAAAAAAAGAAGAAGGTAGTGATGAAGATCTACGCTTAGAGTTCACAAAGCTATAGAATTGTTTAGGGTCCTCTGCAAATTGAATTTTGCACCGGGCAAGATAATTCTTATAGCACTCAGAGTTAAAAAGTGTAAAGTTGGATTTTGCTATTGAATATTTAGAGAAATCAACAGCCAAGCCAGATCGTTTATACTTTTTGAAGCATCTAGACTTAATATTATTCAAATTAGAAAGTCTAGGGCAGTACCAAGGAGGATTAAGTGACGCGGGAGAAGCTACGCTATTAGGAATATAAAAATGATATGAAAGAAAAAAGGATATATAACTGATCTTAATTCTTCATCCAATGGAGCTGAGTAAAGGATATTACAAAATTGGATCTTAAAATGGATATTTTGTATATACTTTCTACGGGAACTTTTTTTATAATTGTAACCTTTTGTAATCTCCAATCTCTTCCATTTTTCAGTGCCAATCACCTGCCCATTTGACTGTACGTCTAGCTGATCGTCCCACTGAGGCACATTTTCTTACTACGCCGCAGTCCGACTTATGTAATCGCATTCAGCAGCATTATGAACTGCTCGAGAACCGTCAACCGCACCCCAATCCTCAAATTGGTGATATATGTGTGATCAAACATCACAATGTTTACGAACGCGTTGCCATTGTCAATATAAGCAATATCCAAAAACTGGAAGTTCAACAACTAGATATGGCCACTGGTACTATTACCCTCGCCGCATCTCAATTGTTTGCGTGTGATGACCTTTTCCGTCATCACGAATTTGAGGCGGTTGAATTGCGTCTAATCGGACTCTCACCCTACAGCATGGAACGCATTTGGACCGATGATGCCAAACGTTTGACAAGAAACAAGTTTTTCCATGATGTAAACGGTAAAAGCAAGTCGACTCGAATTTTTACCTCAGCGGTGGACTTCACCTTCAACGATACCATCTTTGTGGAAAATGTTTTCGATGAGCACGGCAGTGATTTGCGCGGTTTTGCCATCGATAAACTTAAGGTGTATCAGGATGATCAGGTTAAAAAGCGACTATTGAAAATGGCTAAAGAAGCGAAAGAATTTGAAGGATAAGCCCCAGCCATGATTGATAAATCTATCGAAATATTTATACATATTTACATATATGTATAATCCAACGAATTTAAAAACAAACTTTCTAAATATTATTTCTGCGTGACTCTGGATTGCCATGATTGCTCACAGATTGAACTACTTACCTTTCCAAAGATCTATATGTATAGTAATCCAAAGGTTCTAAGAACCTTACTTTCTTAACATTATCTGTGTGACGCTGGATTGCTACAGATTTGACTGCTTGCCTTTCCAAAGACCTATATGTAATCCAAAGATTTTAAAACCAAACTTTCTTAATATTATGTTTACGTGACTCCTGCCCAGGTGTTTACCATGGGTTATTTCTTTTGTTATAAATATGACTTGTCTTCCATTTACATTGTAATTGCTCGAATAGAATAGAGCTTATTTGAATTCCTTTTTTTTTTATATTTTATACAACTTTTAATAAAAAAAAACAAAAAAACTTAAACGCAATTTTTATTCTAAAAAGACCTTTTTGAGCATTTTAGACTGAGTTTCAAATATTTCCATTAAAGTTTTCGATTTTACATTTGTGTAGGTGACCTTGGTAATATTTATTTATTAGATTATAAAGTTTAAAAAGTGTGTGTCGGCCGCCATTGTAAATAGATATAGTCGGTGTATGTGTGAATTAAAATGTGGTCACACTTGTCTAAAGACTGTGCACAGTGTAAGATTTGGCCTATCTAGGGGGAATTAATTCAATTACAGCCGTAGTAGAAAGAAAGATATAGACTTAGAATTTGGAATGAAAGCTTCTTAATGCATACAAAAGTAGAGTTCGAATATAAGCAAAATCGGACAACTTTTCCTCATCCCATACAAATTCCCAATTATCAGTTCCAGCCAAATCACGAATTCTATGTGGGATCTAGATCAGAGTTAGTAGAAAAGTTTTAGTTAGTTTTTGGACCAATCGTTTCTCTGATAGCTATATGCTAAAGTCATTCGATCCGGCTAGTTCCTATATGTATTTCAAGACTTCGTGAAAAGTTTGGTAAAGATAAGGGCATTTCCAATATGACGTAACGTGATATATGTAAGAAAAAATGTTTAAAAAAAATCTGAAAAACTTGCATTTTTAAAATAATTTATTTATATTTGCGTAGGAATTAAATAGCACTGAAATTACAAAAAAAAAAAACAATGACATCAATCAACCATAAGTAAAATGTAAAATTGGCTCAAACAGCACCTACAAAGTAGGGCCAGGGCCAAGCTTCTCTCAATCTCTTGGCGTGTGTGCTTAATAATTTTTCGCACAAGAGAAAGGGACCTAGAGTTTAACGCCGAATCCGAACGGCAATAGTTAGAAAATTTTTGCTTTTTCATTGCTAGTTACTTCACAGCTGCCGCCAGTAGCTGGAGAAGGTGTTTAAAAGCTTTTTTCTAAAGAAAGAAAAAACTTTTTCTATTAGATAGTCCGAGGCGGGATCGAACCCACAACCTCCCGCACCAGCAGCCACATATACTACTGGTGCGCCACACCCGGCGATCAACCATAAGTACTTGCGTTACATTACACAAATCAGAAGTGGGTTTTGGGTTATGAATATGTAAATGTAAGATTGGCTTACATAAGTTAAATTTTATTGTTTCCCTATGAAAATATGATAAAAACATATTGTTTTTAAGCAACCACAACCGTTATTTTTATCCGCTATAACCGAATCGAACCGAAATAATTTTTCTTTTCTTATTTTCGTTAACCATAACCGACACAAAGTAACCGGTTCCATTTCAGTTTTTAAGATATAGGACATATTAAATTAAATTTTAAATTATGTTCTGGAAATCTTTCCGCTTATCCTCCATGTGGTGGCACCATCGAACCCGATAGAACTTATAAGTTAGAGTCTATAAAAGCAACAAGATTTGTTAGAATTTTTCTAGTTTTCAGGTGTTGAGAACGAATTATATAGAATGTTTCAGTCAAGATATTCAGACATACAGTTCAATTTGTAACGAGTAATTTTTGACCCGAAAACCAATGCAGGCTTTGCTCAGGGTAATCGAGGATCGTTCCAACAAATTTATATTGGACTCGCAATAACAACACAGGGAATTCTTTATTCTATTATTCACCAGCGACGTGGTTCACTTTATTGTTCACTTTGATGTTTCACTTATACCTATGGTACATGCGCATAAACCTATCTGAGGTATCCTTGCCAAATCGCAAGGTACGCCTCCTATCCGGCTCGCCGCCGTGTTCGCAGGGTTTCGTTGGCCAAAGACACGCTTGACTCGCAGGTCCGTCTATTCCGCACAACTCCCACGTACTGCCCTTCTATCGTCCTTCAAGGACTCAAAGGATGCGCTGGCTAGTATAACCGCCTATCACGTCGAATCTGCTTTCGACACACAGGCTCTACGTGCGCACAGCCACCTTTCTCGATGATAGTCGATATCCTTCCGCCAGGATTTCCTGTATCTGGTTCAAGTCCTTCCACGAGGACTGTTCCGTATCCTCTTCAAGTAGTATTCTGGGATACTCCGTTTCGCCGCACTTGTACTTTTACGATTCGTTCCGCACTCGCTCAGATCCCGATTCACATTGACTTCCTTCTATGCCGTCAGCGACCCCTTATATAGCCCTCCCGGGCTGTCTCCCGGTGTCTCCTTGTCTCCTTCTAGAACATTCGAGACTCCCAGATCTTCCATACGGCACTTTCCACTGCCTAGCAACAGAACTCTTTTGAATTGCCAGCGATATCGCCCCCTCAGCCAATTGGAGCGACTGCGACAACTAGCCTCTGCTCCAAACTTAACGGATCCTTCCGTTTACTTGCTGCGCTCCGCCGTCTGTCGTGCTGCTATTCCCATGGACTCCCATTTATTTCCCCTTTCCCCTGAGTCCGCCTTGTTTCCCCTTTATGTAGCGAATTCGCCGCACTTTCTTTTTCGAAATCTACATTTTCCCTTTCGCTCCATGCCCTTCTGTCTGTGAGGAATAACCATTTCTTACAAACTTTTCAAGTATGTCATTTTAATTTTGTGACTGATGCGAGTTTTCAAATGAAATTATTCGAGGGTTGTTTAATGACCATTTTATTGCTGTTATATTGATAGTGATATTTATACCCTTGTAGAGGGTATATTAAAATTGTCCAGATGTTTGTAACGCATAGAAGGAAGCATCTCTGACCACACAAAGTATATATATTCTTGATCAGCATGACGAGCTGAGTTGATATAGCCATGTCTGTCCGTCCGTCTGTCCGGGTGTTTCTATGCTATCTCCTCCGTCAGTTTTAAAGCTATCTTAACCAATCACGAAGCCTTTTGGTACAAATACGCTGCACATTGGTTGGAACCGGCCAGATCGGATGACTATAGCATATAGCTGCCATAGGAACGATCAGTCAAAAAACTAGTTTTAGTGAGAAGAACTTTTTTGTTTTCAAAGCAAACATCCCCAATCCTCGTATTTCTAAGTTTTCTATGCTTTTGCATAATTTCACCAAGTTTTGTGAAAATCGGTCAACTAAATAGTATAGCTGCCATACAAAAGATGTGTCTGAAAAAAAGTCTTGGTAGGAAAATCTTTTTTGTTTTCAATGCTATTGCTCCCACACTTGATACTGATCAATATTTTATGCAACCACACTATTCTGCCAAGTTTGATCCAAATAGGATGACTATATCATATAGCTGCCATAGGAACAATTGGTCGAAAAAGTAGTTCTAGTGAGAAAAACTTTTTGGTTTTCAATGGTAGCGTCTTTATACCTTCCAGTTGTGAATTAGATCAGTTTCCACACAATTTTGGTGAGTTCGGTCAAAATCGGATGAATATATCATATAGCTGCCATATAACTGGGAAAGCAAATGCTCAAAGTAGTGGCGCCATCAAGCTACAAGGGTATATAAACTTCGGTCGAGCCGAAATTAGCTTTCCTCTATTTTTTTTTTATTTAAGTCCCCCAAAATTAGCAAAATTTTACACTGTGCGGTGTGGGCCTTAGAATATTCTACTTTAAGACGGTGCGTCGAAGCTGGATCGGGCTGTTGACGCCGTAATTTTAGTTCTAAGGAGCCGGTTTAGGGTTGCTCCAAAGGTTTCTTACGCGCTCTGGGGCTTGAATTGAGGGATCCAATGTGCCTCGACAGATTGAGGAGCTTAATGTGCCTCGATAGATTGAGGGCTTTACTTTGCCTCGATGAGCACTTTGCTTTGCCTCGATGAGGACTTTGCTTTGCATCGATGAGGACTTTACTTTGCCTCGATGAAGATTTTGCTTTGTCTCGATGAGGACTTTATTTTGCGTTGATGAGGACTTTTGCTTTGCCTCGATGAATACTTTTCTTTGGCTCGATGAGGACTTTGCTTTGGCTTCATGAGGACTTTGCTTTGCCTCGATGAGGACTTTATTTTGGTAATGATATTGGAATGAGTTCTATGATTCAATTAGAAAGTTTGTATACAGTAAAATGATAATGGTATGAGTGATATTACGGAACCTGAACCTAAAGCTGATACTCCTTTTTACGGCGGGCGCATGCATTCGATATGAAATGCGAAACAATCTTTAAAATAATGGCGGAAAATGAAGTTATAAATGAAAATGTGAATTTTTTGAAGCAAAATCTATGTATGTTTGATGTCAGAGTCCGGCTGTACAGTCCCACCTAGCATTTGGAAGATCATTAGGTGATTCCTCACCTTGGTGAGTCTTTTTAGACACCATTTGATAGTTAAAAAGAGATTAGTTTCATGTGCGATTTAAGGAAGACTCAAAAATGACTCGTGCATTTGCTCAAAATGTGATTCATTAAAAATCGACCCGAAAAAGACTCGCAAAAGGCTCGAAAATGAGTCGAAGCTGATCAGAAAAACGGTTTAAAAACGACTCATCATGAAGAGTCGCGGCTAGGGTACCATTTTCTCCCGTCAAAAGTATCATTTATGATCAAAAAACGAGCGCATTTATGACTATTTTAATCAGACTGAGGACTCGAAAAAGACTCGAGCAAGGTATACTTAACTAGGTAGCCGCACTCGCTCTCTCACAACTTCTTATAAAAATACAAAAGAGAGCGAGAGAGCGCACTAAGAAGCAGAACACCTAAAATTCGTCCGCGGAGATGCGTCGCTCGCAACTGTTGTTCACAGACTGACATCTAAGAAGTAAGCAAAGAGAGCGAGTGAGCGAATTCGACTACCTAGTTAAGTATGCCTTGGACTCGAGTGTGATCAGAAATTTCATAAAATGTTTGCTAGGGTAGACAGCTATTTTAGCTTCCTTGCGTGACGTTATTCTTGAATTTGCTGTAGTTATTGGGATTAAGCAACCGTCTCCAAACTGGCCGAAGTGAGCACATTGCTCTCGAATTTGAAGCGTATCTCTGTGCTGGAAATGTTTGCGCGAGACCAAATTGTGAATGAGTTTCGGCTAATAATGCAACATTGCAAACTGGGACAGAATGGAAAACTTACTGGCAGATATTAATAATGTCGTGGTCTTTGGCTTGAGACGTGTCGAAATCAGTACTCGGGGGTCAAATGTTAAAAAATCAAATTGGGTATTGTTTATAGGGTTTTATTTAATTTCTGGCAGTATTTTTCCTATCGGTTGGGAGGGGCCTGACTAGGGGGTTACTCCTACAACTAGTCCGGACAGTTTTGGACAGTTTTCTGGTACACGCTACCAGAAACATAGCCTTTACATAGCACGCATCTGATAAAAATGGTCCAAAATTAGTCTTTGTACAGGTATCGCAACAATACTCGACTTTAGGTTTCCTTACTATGAAACAACGTTCATGGAACTTTCAAAACAGTATATTTCCGACCTCAGTTAATAATGGGCCACTTATTGCGCCTGGATTATAACCTCGATTTTTGAAATATCTGCAGGTCAGTTTTTTATTCTGTCCAAGTAAGCAGTGTCCGTAGTAAAATACCTGGTTGAAGCGCAATTTGTCATATGTAGGAGTTGAGTCCACCTAAGAGAAAACCATGACGGAAGACAGGATGTTGGCGCTGTATTTTTAAAAATTAATATCTAGACTTTTAATTGAAAATCATTTTTAAAGCTTGTCGCTCACAATTTGATAACGATAAACTGGTATTGTTTGAAATGCTATCGTTATCATTTGGCAATCGTTGGGCCAGGCATTAGTCACAAATAATCAAAACACAAAACGGTACTATTAATCCCAAGGGGGTATTTGGCTACCTCGCCGTATTATGCAAGCAAAGAATTGTGTGAAAATTGTGTATAATACCACTAATTAAATGATTGCTGTAAGTGCTGATTGCTAAGGTACAAGTACGTAACAACAACAAGCAGAAATGTACCGTTTGCTAAGCACAAATCGAGCTGTGGCGTTGCAGAGGGCGCTGCGACTGACACCCCCCGGCCCAACAACAACCAAGACAACGTGCTGCGGTTGCGGCAGCGGCGTTGGTTCTAATACGCAATATCAGCAGTATTATCAAATGCTTTACCGCCAAGTGCCGGCAAGTGCGTAAATTCGTAAAAATGTGTGGTGTAAATAGGTCTGTTTAACAAGTCTCACTAGTTACAGCAACAACCACAACAGCTCGTCCACAGTCTACCACCATCACACAGACAGATGCACTGGCCCAGGCCAAGAAGAAGCGTTTGCGCAAGCCGCGTTATGCCAAATATGTGGAGCTTTTGGAGGGTAAGAGACCTTTTAGCTCGTCAGACTTCTTCTAATAAGTTAAAATTCCAATCGCAGTCACCGAGCTAACCGCCAGCGAGCGTAAATCGCGTGTAAAGCGTTTAAAATCTAAGAAATTGGCAGAGTTTATACAAAAAACACAAATGCAAATACTGGAAAAGCGTTCACGTGAAGAGCGACGCGGCAAAAAAACCACCAGCAGCACCAGCAGCAGCAGCAAAATCAGCTCCCAACGTCAACCCATAGAATATCAGAAAATCAATTTGGAGGCTATAGATGGTTCCATACTAGAGACTGGCATCTATGATGATCGGCCATTGCTGTTTTTTGGCAAGGATGAGTATACCAAACAGGTGATAGCCAATCCTGAGGAGGTACAAAATATACTCAAAAGTTTTCACAATTTTCGTGACATCATTGAGGGCATAGAACATGAGCGACTGGAGTGTGCAGAGACAGATTATGGGTAAAACAATTAGCCATAAAACCATATATAATAAATTTTTACATAATTTTGTTTTTTTCCAGTCAAAACCCAACCAAACTGGATACCTTAATAGATCCTTTTGAAACCATCGAACCTTATATAAATCCACTGGAGCAGGCCAAAACTACTCCAGCCATTTCTTTATCCCTGCCCACAGTTACTGCCAAGTCCAAGAAACGTTTCAAGTCCAAAACCCATGTCAATGAGGAGCAGGAGCGTCTGGCCAAGCAGCGCGCTTTACAAATCAATTTGACCACCTACCTTAATGTCTGTGTTTCGGCCAATATGCTTAACCGTGCCCTCTCCACCATCATAGCCTACCGTGATCGTTCTAAGAAAGGTTCCAGTGCCATCACCATCGACTTGTACAACATTCTGCTACATGGCTATGCAGGCAAAGGTTACTTTGAACGTTTCCAAGAACTGTTTAAGCTCATTAAAGAGGATGAACTTGCCTTTAGTGAACAAAGCTATGCGGCCATTTTTGAGTGTCTGGGACGCTTGGAGCCCAATGAACAGAACTCACGGACCATTGAGCAGTACATAGAACAGGCTGAGCAGCAGGGATTTAGCCTGAATCAAATAATGGATCATTCGAAATTTGTGTCAGATCAACGTGACATTACGCTGGATGCCATTAGGCGTGTGCGTGCTGACTTTACGCCCGTCTATATGCCACCCCAACTGGGCTATGACAATGAACTGTTGAATCATTTGAATAAGTATGTCCAACCGGTGGGAGAAGAGAAAAAAAGTGAAGTTGACTGTGCCATTATGAATTCAAAGATGGGCTTTAACAAAGAGCAACTGGAACAATGGGCCAGGGAGCAGTTAAAGGTGGAACTGGATGGCTGCATTACGATCAAGTCGATTGAAAAGACCAAGGAGTTTGGCAATGCCGAGCAATGTGTAAGTTGAAAATATGTCAAAATAATTTAATTATTTCAAATTTTCAAAACTTTTCTCTTGGAATCTGCAAGCCAGCGGAAAATTCGATAAAATCAAACTCTTGCAGAAATAGCTCATGATTGAGAGGGTTGAAAGCAGGGCTTAATCCCGAAACGAATTTCGGTTCCGGTACCGATACCGGTACGTACCGAAATGGATGTTTCGGTTAAAGGTTCTATTTCGGCTTACAACTAATTTCGGTTTCGATACGGTACCCGGATTTGTATTTCGGTATACCGGTACGTACCGGTATAAGTACTGCTTATTATATTATATTATTATTTTTTTGTATTATAAGTTTTCAAATTTAAGTTCAAATTTTATACATCCACTATGTAGCATTCTTGTGATTTGCTCGCAGTAACATAATTGCATTCAATGTGTTTTGAGTCCATGCAACTTCTTAACAGATTCATTATAAATTTTACGCCAGAGAATAGGCGCTCCACGCTAACCTGCACGACTTTTGAAATCTCGTACAGTTCTGGGAACTTTATGGAGGATTCTGACCACCATTTAAGAACGTTTTCATGGTTTCTAACACGTTTAAGTGCGAGAAAAGTCTTAATGGAATCCAGTAGCTTATTTGTGGACACAATTGATGAGTTTTTATCCCAAAGTTTCTTTTCCTCAACTTCGTCGGCGCTTTCAGATGAACTAGTATTAGAACTGCATTCATTCGTCAGCAGTGATTGATTAGCAACCGATGATGTTTGTGTATAAATATTTAGTAAAAGATTGATACAAGTATTTTTTTGCTCAGTACTTAGTGTTACGTTATACCTAGGGTCCAAAAATATGCCACATAAAAAAGCATTGTTTTCAAAAAGCGATTTCTCTCGCTTTTCTATTTCCTGAACCAACGATTTCGCCAGAGAAGACGAATTTTTTGATATTTCCAATTTGCAGTTTATCCAAATGGAATAAAAATCACTCAAAACGAGATTTTCGGCTTGAAGTTTAGTTGTGGCCACCTCCGCTGGTTCTAATATGCGTACAATTTCGCGAACTGAGTCCCACTCTTTTCGGTGCAGAAGAAAGTCCTTATCTGCAGCCCGCAAAACTGGAGCAAATGTTGAAGATGTCTTCCGCCAGCAAATATTTTAGCATCCTGTAGGTTGAGCTTCAACGCGTGGGGCAATCAATGGGAGGTTTCTTAAGATGTTTGTCCGCCATAAGGTGGCTGATTGTTGGTGAGCGTAGCTTTTTAATCAAGGTTCTAGCGGATGATATAGCATTGGAAAAATTGGGCTGATTTAACACCGCATTCACTGCCAGCTGTAGCGTATGCGCAGCACACCGCACGCCTAGATGTAAAAAATATTGGAAAGTTTTTGAATTAGAAGGATACCAGGAGTTATTGTGGCTCTCTGCTTTGTACACACCTATGCATTTGAAATCCATGACTAGCTCGTCTAAGAAGTCATCGTTGGGACTCTTATTGTCGTCATTCTCTTCATTGTAGTCCGGGGCAGGGTCAAGGCTAAGGAGCTCCACCATTTTCACCATATTTTTGCCGTTATCCGTGGTACAGGAATAAATTTGCTTTACATCGATGTCAAAACGGTGTAAATTTGAAGAATGGTGTCCTTCAGATTTTCAGCAGTATGGGAAGTAGACATTTCTTCGGTGGCAATAACAAATTGTATGTTTACTCCTGAAATGATAAAGCCCAATATATTAAAGTTTTTTTTTTGAAAGATACGCAATCAAATATTGAACGAATAGTGCAAGCAAATGTAGTTGCTAGAAGCGTATACTTACCGATAAACGACCTGTTTATATGTGTTAGTCCGTCTACTTTTAGAGCGACCATTTTCCCATCAACTTGTTTTTTGATATCTGTTATAAGCTGGGCTGATCTGCTAACCACACTAGGAATACAGTCTGGTTTGGGAGAATACCTAGGTCTAATTGATTGCTGATTCGCTGAAAATTTAGAAAAATATTTTAAAATATAATAGGAAGCTTTTCTAAAATAAATTTTATTTATCAGAAGGCAAAACCGCTTAAATTATAAAATGATTTGTAAAATTAATAAAAAAAATTAGTTTTCTTTAACATAGAATAAGAATTGTTCTCGAAAGAAAAAAAAATATTGAAGGCTCGTACTCAGAACGACAGAAAATTCCTTTCGTCACAGTATTATGTGAAATACTGTGACGAAAGGAATTTTCTAGATACACTTTCTGACAGCACATGAGCTGTCCGAATGAAATTGCTCTTTTTTTTTTACTTTTTGTAAACCACTGGTTCAAACGAGAGGGTAAAGGTGGTTTATTTCAAGGAACATGTTCACTTGTTCTTTTTTGTTTTTAAGTCAGTCAACTCACTCCGATTGCTCACTTGTTCAGTTGTTCTCTTGTTTTTGATCAATTGTTCACTTGTTCAGCTAATCTTGTTCAGTTGTTCAGCTGTTCAGTAGTTCTTGTTTACTTGTTCTAGGTCTATAGCGGAAGGTTGTTTGAGCTTACTAATTTTTATATCCTTGTAGAGGGTATATTAAGGCATAGAAGGAAGCATCTCCGACCACACAAAGTACATATATTCTTGATCAGCATGACGAGCTGAGTTGATATAGCCATATAGTCCGTCTGTCCGTCCGTCTGTTTCTATGCTATCTCCTCCGTCAGTTTTAAAGCTATCTTAACAAAACTTTGCACAAAGCCTTTTGGTACAAATACGCTGCACATTTGTCGGAACCGGCCGGATCGGATGACTATAGCATATAGCTGTCATAGGAACGATCGGTCAAAAAACTAGTTTTAGTGAGAAAAACTTTTTTGTTTTCAATGCAAACGGCTCCCAATCCTCGTATTTATAAGTTTTCTATGCTTTTACACAATTCCACCAAGTTTTATGAAAATCGGCCAACTATATAGTATAGCTGCCATACAAAAGATATGTCTGAGAAAAAGTCTTAGAATGAAAAAATTGTTTTTAGTGCTATCGCTTCCAAACTTGTTACTGATCAGTACTATATGCTATTACACAATTCTGCCAAATTTGATTCAAATCGGATGACTATAGCATATAGCTGCCATAGGAACGATCTGTTGAAAAAGTATTTGTAGTGAGAAAAACTTTCTTGTTTGCAATGGTAACGTCTTTTTACTTTCCAATTATGAATATTATCAATTTCCACACCATTTTGGGAAGTTTGGTAAAAATCGGATAAATATATCGTAAAGCTGCCATATAACAAACTGGCAAGCAAATGGTCAAAGTAATGGCGCCATCTATAGCCGAGTTTGGGAAATAACTCAGCTAAGAATGTTCGACGAAAATCATTTAAAACCTTAATTTTATAAATTATACAACCTACAAGGGTATATAAACTTCGGTCGTGCCGAAGTTAGCTTTACACTATTTTTTTGTTTTGCCGTCCGAATTTCAAAAGGGTGCGTTTCTGTAGCACTGATCGCTCTCTTGTTTTCGTTGTTTCGGCATGTTTTTTTTTGTTCTACACACATATGTGTACCTAATATCTTCTCTCCCGTTATCTCTTCTAGCGCTCTTAGCAAAAGCGCTTAATTCAAAACTTGGCTGAGCGCCATACCTGTTATAGTTGTATCATGGTACAGCCCACAGAACAACACACAGACGGAACCGCTAACAGAACAAGGCAGACAGAACAGTTCACAGAGCAAAAGGTACAGAACCGCTTACAGAGCAAGGCAGACAGAACAATTCACAGAGTAAAACAGACAGAACAATTCACAGAGCAAGAGATACAGAACAGCTCTCTAATCAAAAGCGATTGAACAGCTCTTAAAACAACTCAGAGCAAGACAGACTAAACAAAATAGATTAAACAAGATAGACTGAACAAGATTCGCCGAACCAAAATGAACAATTGAAGAAGAACATGTTCACTTGTTCAGTTCAATTTTGTTCACTCTCTCATGAACAATCCAACACTAGAAGTACGTCGGCAATTTACACCGAATGCTTGCAGAAGCTATGCATCACTGAGTGTCAGAAAGAGATTGGTATATTGTTTTTGTGCTCTCCAAACTACGGGTTTTTTGGCATCAACTTCAAATTGAAAGATAGGAAGTTAATTTTTTGCACATAAATTATTCAAATTAAAGTAGAATTTCGGTTTTTGTTAATTTTATGATTCGACCACTCCTACATCCCCTTCCCCGAACATGGTATCTAAAATTATTTGGAAAATTTAAAATAAATATGTTTTTCCATAGATTTGATCTGTTGTGTGCAATTGTACTGACCGAAACAATTGCTTATAGATAAGAACATTTAAATTAACCAATTTGGGGCCAAATTTATTAAAAAAAATTGGTCCTAAATAGCAGACCAAATAGCAAAATAGCAAGCAATTTATAACAAATTTATTATTTATTTATATTTATGTTAACAATTTTTAAACATCTTTGTTAAAACTATGCTTTAGTTACAAAGGTTTTTTTGTTTTTAGTGATTTTTGTTTTAAAACTAGACGAACTCTAGCAGCTTGTACAAGCCAAGGCAACAAATTATTATTAACCTCTGAAAGCTCTGTCGCCAACTTTCGTTTCTTTCAGGAGCTAGCATTCTCATAATTCACTTTTGGGCGACTTCCTCTATTCATAGATCTACAATTTACTTCGATGTCAATTACTATATTTTTATCAAGCCATTCAGAATGCTTATTTTAAAATTTTAGTATTTGTCGCCCTCAATTTATCCATTTCCTTTCAAAATATTTGACAAAAGCGCGTACCTTTTTATTAACTTGTGTATCGGTGGTTTTCGCCAATTTTTTGCAGTATCAAACAGCATATGACTGCGGCCTCTGAGCGTTTGTGGCTGACACAAATGTCTAGCAGCTGTACATGTTCGAACGCATATCCCTCTGGAAAAATGAGATTTTTTCGAGAAAACGCAAATTAAAGCAGACAAATTTAGTTGCATATTATTCTGGACACTTCAGTTAGTAACTCCACATTCAAAAGCCTGAGCACATCGGAGTGCCTTGAGAGTTCTACTCCACGAAACACAGCTAAACTTGCTAAGATTAATATAAAAAATACATATGAATAAAACACGTTACACAAAGACAAAAACACATCAAATTGACGAATATGTTATTAAACTCTAGTTTAACATACCTGAACTACGATTTTCCATCATTTATAGTTGAATTTTCTTTTTTATGTGACCAACGTAAACAATCAAACTTAAGCAATGTGTTACGGTGAACTGTACACAAAACTACCACCTGCGTAATCAGCTGACTTTGACAGCATACCGCTCAATCAGTGTGATCGTGAAATGTAAATGTAAAGGTTGTTTTCAAAAGCAGAACAACAATTTTTTTAAGTTAATGCCAAAAAAAAACGAAAAAAACCCTTAGTGCAGCTGTGCAAAAAGCCATTACATTATGGATTATTCCAACGTTACTTTGACATCAGTATGATGGACATAATCCCATACAATCTGCTTTACTTTGGCTATATACATGGTCGCTTTGTAAACGGGTTGCCCACAGCCTGCATTACTAGTAATAAAAGAAGTATGCCAGAGCTGAACTGTCATTGGATTCTCATTACGAATGCGTATATTTTTTTGTAAATTGTAATGCAGAATGTTTGCAGTCGGTTTGTTTTCGATCACGATCTCTCTAACAAAAAGCAGCGATTGTAGTGCATTACTTTTTCGTCAGACGTAATGCACACTTTCAACAGAACACGATAGATAAACAAGAGAGAAACGATCGAAAATGGAACAGTCGGTAATGAGAGAGGCTGTCTTTAAGGTTCCACTTTTCGTATTTGCTGGCAGTACTAAGTTCTGGGCACATTAAACAAACAAAATATTTGTAAATCAACTAAAGACTTAAATGCAAATTAAAATTCACAAAAAATTTCTAAATTTATCACAGAATTCCCGTCAGCCTTTTCGAATTTATAATACAAATCTTTAGAAATTAAACCTATTAAAGCTTTATATTCTGTACCATTTTCTATGTTTAACCTCTTTGCAGCGTGAACGTCTCAAGGAGCTGGAGCAGAGCTGGCGTAAGCAAATCTCTACAGCCATTGTGAGGGATCTAAACACACTGCGTGCTCAGGTGCGTTTCAAGCCGCATGGTTACATGAACTACTACACATATCTAAAGTCCTTGGACACGGTACACTTTGCGGACATCCTTATCAAAGAGCTGTACAAACTGGCCGAGGGTTCAGAAACATTTAGTCCCACAGTGGGACAACTGTTTAAGGAACTGGGTCAGCAGGTGCAGCATCGCTACCAAATTGAGCAAAAGAAGCAAAATGGTACACTGGAAAAAGTTGGTGAGATCTACAGCTCATACTGTGATCTCTGGGATAGTGGCAGCTCGCCGGATAATACGCGACAAATGTGGCAACGCTTAGTGCATGAGGAGAGGGTGACGGGACCCAGCATGGATTTGCCAGAGGTGGCGTGGCCAACGAATGTGTTGACAGGCGTGGGTCGCTTTCTATACAACATACTCATGCGTGACATCAAGATTGATGCACATACTATGCGTCCCAAAAGCAAAACCAAGTCTACCCCTCAGCAACAGAATCTATTGCCCGCCTTCTACACGCTATTCCGCAATCAGGGTCGTCTGGTCAAAGAGGAGGTCAAGCCGCATCCGGTTTTGGCGCGTCTATTTAGAGCCTCACGCCAACAGATGCTTACCTTCGATTCACAACTGGTGCCCATGCTGTGTCCCCCACAGCCCTGGAGTACGCCGCATAATGGTGGCTATTTGTTGAATAAGTCGGAGCTCATACGTCTGCCACAACAGGCCATACAGCAGTGGGAGCGCATACGTGCAGCCAAACCGCAGCATCTTTATCCCGCCTTGGACTCACTCAATCAGCTGGCCAGTGTGCCTTGGCGTGTCAATACGCAGCTGTTGGATGTTATAATTGAGGTATTCCAGAAAGGGGGAGATGCCAAATTGGATGTCCCACAGCCGCCCAGTTCATTGCCACCAATGCCGTCAGTGCCCACAGCGACAAATGGCAACACATCAAATGCGGATCGGGCCAAACAGTTCCGCGATAAAATGTTCCACAGACGCAAACAGGCCGAGATGTATAGCTTATGGTGTGATGCTCTCTACAGATTGTCGCTGGCTCAGCATGTAAGTTCCTGTATTTTCTTAAGAATAATTGTAGTAACGAATTTAATCGGTTTCCACACAAATTTTGGGGAGTTTGATTAAAATCGGAGGAATATAACAAACTGGCAAGGTAATGGTTTAGTTACTTGGTTTTTATAGGTGTAACTAACTTTATTGAATATAACTTAGATGCTAACAATTATCGTTTAATTGAACAGGCGCATGCTGTTGGCAGGGTCCGACTCCAAAGACTCACTTGCTGACGCGTCAGGGCTTGAGTTGGATAACCATGATATCGCGTGAGCCGTCAGGACTGCCACAGTACTCCCCCTCCAGAGACCATGTGGGAAACGAATGATCTTTCAGTATGTCCGAGGCGATCATCTACAGGATTTTTACAAGTCTCAATGTGGAAGAAAGCTTGTGTATAATTTTCGCTGCGATGTTTGTTTTGCTCACGCACTTTATGCTACAGCTTCAAAGAAGATACTGTAGACTGCTTATAGGGATACTAACTGGTCACTGCCTAGCAGCTGCTCACGCGGAAATGTAAAGAACCTGGAGTCATAGAAACTCTAAAACACCCCATCTGCAGCTGACCAGCGATCGTAAGACAAGATTAAGACATTGAAGAGGCTGTAAGGAAGTCTCCCAAACAACTATTGGCGTTTGCCAAAACGTAACAGATCCTCTTGGATTTTTAATGGTACCCAGAAAATCACCACTAAGGACCGTAAGGTCTATGTGTGGCCCCTACAAAGGGCCAGTCGGAACTACCTACCTACCTTGTTTGTTGTTGGGTCGACGAACTGTTGCCGTTGAGTATAAAAACTTATAGATCCGTAGTGCTGAGAATGTGCATCGCGTACAGATTTGCGTAGTTGCGTCGATGGTAGCCTTACATTGAGGCCGTTGTTTCGAGTGGGCGTAGACAAAGCAACTTCGCTCAAGCAGGGTTGAGGTTGCATTGCAGGGCAATAGTACTGGGTAATTTACCACGAGTAGAGGCTTTCGTGTGCCACGCGTGGACTTTGTTTGCCACTCGTTGTGGACTGTGCTCATACATATATATATAAAAGATTCGTCGATTTGTGCAGTAATTTCGTCAATTTTCCCCAAAAAGGTGAAAAAATCCACATAAAGTAACGAAAACGGCCCTTGGCGGCAGTTAAAAATAAAAATAAATGTGAAATATGGATTTCCCGACCCAAAAAAACCTCGATATACACATTTTCAATTATTTTTTACATTTTAGATGGACTAAATTGGTCGATTTGTTGAGTATTATGGAAAATATCTGCATCGCAATTTTGGCAGGCTCGAAAATGATTTTAGAGGTATGGTTCCTTGGGCAAAAATACTTGTTTTGGCCCATTGTACCGGAATCGCGATGAGCCCATGGAGGTTTTTTCGGCCCCCTAAAATTTGATCCACCCTAATATATATGTATGTATGTAAATCTGCAGACCCACGCTGTATCAACGTTCCGTCGACGATTTTGCGACTGTCGTTGACGCTCGCTTATTTCGCTCACAATGGGCTCGACTGACGTATTTTTCAAGGCGATGTCCGCTCAATACGTTAACGGCTCTCCAAGCACGCTAGGTCGACGCAATGCCATGCAGAGAAGCGACATAAGCAACGCTCGTTCGACCCAATGACTAGCATGGCGCGACTTGAGCGACGTTCGTTCGACCCAATGCCATGTATGGGCCGACTTTAGCGACACTCGTTCGTTCTAAAGCCATGCATGGAGCGCCATAATGCATTCCACTGGCATGCTGTGAAATATTTTGCTGATAGGGTGTTCGAGGATTGATATACCCTTTTTTTTTTAATCCTTTTCTATTCTTTGCACACACTTTCTCATGGAAAAAAAATTCGAGCGTACGCCTTCTCTCTCTGTCTCTCTGTTTAGCGTTCGGCACATGTTACAATTTGACAGGCGGCACGACGCATCACCGTACAAAGAGCAACGCTGGGTGGACGAAAATAGAGTGACTGACCCCAGCCGTACTAGAGAGTGCTTTGTTTTTTGTTGTACACACACACGTACTACATTTCTGTGTGTGTGACGACTGGGCTTGCTCTCGGGGTCACACCCCCGCTCTCTCTCGCGCTGTAAGCAAAAGTGCTTAGCTCAAACTGTTGGCTGAGCGCCATACCTGTTTTAGTTGACCTCATGGCAGTCAATCTTCAAATAATATTCAACTCAAATGTGCTCTCCAATCTTTCTTGGAAATCAATCGACCAATTTGGATGAAATTTTTTCCTGTCATAGGCTAAAGCCCAAATGCATTAAACTAAAATAGGAAAAAATTATAATAAAATTTTAGTTTCTCGAAAACAGAAACAAAACTTTAAAATGAATTATCTTGAAACCACTTTTCTTTGAATTTGTTTCGGAAAAAATATGTAGTAAATATTGAACGATTTCCAATTTTAGTTTTACTCATAATACCCACCATTCTTGCACTTGCCTCGGGGAACCGGATCGATCTAAAAATAGTAAAGCTGGACTGAGTTCAAAATTATGACTTTGCAGCCGTACAGCTCCGATTTTTTAAACCTACCCCAAGCGTGGAGACCGTTGCGATAACCACATCGATTCTGTACACAATCCTTTCTATCAAGGCTGCAAACCGGTCCGGAACCGAACCCCTTAGAAACGGTTCGGGTTTTTTGGGTCCGACGAACCGGACTATGAACTGAACCCCTAAAATTTTTGACTCGAACCCGAACCGGACCACTTTTTCGATAAATTAGGTTCGGTTTACCAAATTAAGTAGTTATTTTAACGACACATTCAATAAGTTCTCCAATCCTACGACATTTCTCTAGGTCAGATTTATGCTATCAACGTCGATAATGAAGCGAAAAGGAATGCAACTATGAAGAATCAAATGTTGACGATGTTTGCTCATGTAAATCAAAAGCATTTCTTGATTACCTCAATAGATTCCCTGGAGCACTCTATAACTCACACTATATAAAATCTAGTGCATATAGAAAAATTGGAAAAATCCAGTGACGCTACAGAACTCAATCTACAAAATGTCCGAAAGTTTACTAACTCTTAAAGATTTTTGTATTCAGAGTTCTTTAAAACAGAGTTCCACTTAAAAACATCTAAAGGAACAAGTAGTTAAAAATATATGTAATTTGCTGCAGCCAATTTATAAAACTTCTTTCAAGCTGCAGGATTCACAATTACCAAGTGATATTTATTACGATTGCTTTTCATTTCGAGCAATTGTTCTAAAATCTTTAGCAAAACATTCTTTATTACAATCTAAGTGCCTCGATAAACGTTCTCCTGTTATGAGCTAAGTACCAATATTGGGTCAGAGTTCTTAGTACCGAGATTTCCGACTTTGTTAACTTCTGACCAAAAAAAAGTAGCAATGCAGCACATTACAGACATACTGAAGCTGCAACAAGAAATTCAAAACTCAAAAGTTGTGTCAGCTAATGAATTTGATAATTAAAATTACACTATCGAAATAAAGAATATTATTTTAAGAAATAAGTTTCAATAAATCGAAACTATTCTTTTATGTTCAAGTGAACCGGGGTTCCAACCAAAACCTTGGGTTTAGGGGTTGAAGGAACCGGTCCGTGAACCGAACCTTAGACTTCACAGCGGGTACGAACCCCCGGACCGAACCTTCTGCGAAATTTTAGAGGTTTGCAGCTTTGCCTTTTTTTTTTATCCATTTCTGATAAGTACTGGGTGGTTCATTTAAAAATTGGAATTTAATTTTGCTGTAAAAAAAAACGGCTCGATATTTTTCAAAGGTTGAACATTTATTGGAAAGGTTGGTTCATGTCATTTATTTAGGAAAAACAATTTCGGTAAAATGACCACCACGGCTGACTTGGCAGTAGCCCATTCGATCCATCCAATTTTTGAGAACATTTTCAATTGTTTCGGCAACTCGAATTTCGTTCTTCAACTCATCAATTGTTCCAGGATTGTTTGCATAACATTTGTCCTTGACCTCTCCCCAAAGATAATAGTCTAACGGTGTCAGATCACAGCTTCTTGGCGGCCAATTCACATCTCTATATGTGCTGATTATTCGATTTTCATAGATAGAGCGCAGAAGATCGATTGTGGCGTGAGCTGTGTGGCACGTAGCGCCGTCTTTTTGAAACCAAATATCGTCCAAGTCTTCCGCTTCAATTTCCTCGAAGAACCAATCACTTAACATTCACCATTCACGGTGGCTCCTTCTTCATTTTCAAAGAAAAATGGACCAATGATGCCTCGAGACCAAAATCCGCACCAAACAGTGACACGTGGTGGATGCATTGGCTTCTCGACGACGATATGCGGATTTTCTGTGCCCCAGATGCGACAAATTTGGTTTATTAACGTAACCACCGAGGTGGAAATGTGCTTCATCCGAAAAGATGATATTTCGGTCAAATTCACCATCCTCGGCCAAACGGAGACGATTCGGATGGTCAATTGGCCTTAGCTGTTGCACCAATTGAACTTTGTATGGCTTCATGGCAAGGTCTTTTTGAAGAAGAGCGCGAAATGTCCAATTGTTGAGATCGATGGCGAGTTGACGTCAATGGTTGTTCACGCACATATTCAGCAACGGCAGCAATGTTTTCGGTCGAGCGCACCGGACGATTACGTACACGGGTTGGTTTATCCACCAACATTCCAATTTCACGAAATCACTTCTCGAATTGATCCACAAATTGAGTTTTCGGAACATTTTTTTTGTTAAATGTTTAAATGTTTGAGTCGAGGACTCACCACTTTGGAAATATGTTTTTAATATTTCCCAACTTTCTTCAAGCGAACAGCGACCCATTTCGTAAATGTCAAAGTTTTTACTAAATATTAGTCGCTTTCCGAATGACATTTGACGTTTTTAAAGTCAAATTATGAATAGTTCAAATTCCAAACACTAGATGGACCACCCTGTATAAGACAATGATTTTGTTGCTGGCGATTGATTTTCATAATCAAGCTCCTGCGTATTGAAAAAAAAATTTTTCCTTATATTTATTGGTACCTTCTCCGCCGTAAGCTGGCTGGTTCAAACTCAGGAACCAGAACAGGCCTTACCAATTTATGACGCGAATTTCATAACACCTTTGTATGTATGTGTTTATGTATGCTGTTTGTTATGTATGTTTATGAACATTCATAGTTATTACACAAGCAAATCGAGACATTTTTTTGCATGCTTACCGCAAATTCTTTATTACGTATAGCGCAAAGGCACAGGCTGTTGTTTTGTTTGGTTAGAATACTATTTTTGGATGTATACTCATAGGTCCTAATTCTTATTTCCTAGATTTAACCCAATTTCCTATTTCAATTTCAATTTCAGTACCGCGACAAAGTCTTTTGGCTGCCACACAACATGGACTTTCGCGGACGTGTTTATCCTGTACCCCCGCATCTAAATCACTTGGGCTCTGATCTGGCACGTTCAATGCTCATCTTTGAGCAGGCCCAGCCTTTGGGCGTAGATGGTTTTACCTGGCTAAAGTTGCACTGCATCAATCTGACGGGTCTCAAGAAACGTGATTCGGTGCGCGAGCGTTTGATTTATGCGGAGGAAATTATGCCAGAGATATTGGATTCTGCAGATAATCCTCTGACCGGTCAAATGTGGTGGGCCAAGTCGGATGAACCTTGGCAAACGTTGGCCTGTTGCATGGAAATTGCCAAGGTGGCGCGCTCACCTGATCCCGCTGCCTTTCTTAGTCGCTTTCCCATACATCAGGATGGCTCCTGCAATGGTTTGCAGCATTATGCGGCCCTAGGACGAGATCAGGCTGGTGCCTGCAGTGTAAATCTATCTCCCTCGGCCATACCGCAGGATGTGTACAGTGCGGTGGCTGCTCTGGTAGAGCGCGGCCGCAAGACAGATGCACAAAATGGTCTGCATGTGGCCCAGGCTCTGGATGGCTTTGTGCGACGTAAGGTTATCAAGCAAACTGTAATGACCACCGTCTATGGTGTCACCCGCTATGGAGCTCGCTTGCAAATTGCACGCCAACTGAAAGATATTGATGATTTCCCCCAGGATTGGGTGTGGCCTGCCTCCACCTATCTAACCTCAAAGACATTCGAGAGTCTGCGCGAAATGTTCACCTCCACCCGAGAAATTCAGGATTGGTTCACGGAATGTGCTCGCCTCATCTCAGGTGTGTGCAGTCAGAATGTGGAGTGGATTACACCGCTGGGTTTGCCCGTGGTACAGCCCTACAATCGACAGGAGGTTCCACATACTGTCCGCACTGGTCTACGCATCAATCCCAGCATGTCCACGGACCTTTACGAACGTCCCAATATACTAAAGCAAAAGAATGCCTTTCCACCCAACTTTATACACTCGCTGGACTCCTCGCACATGATGCTTACCTCACTGAACTGCGAACGTCAGGGCATTACCTTTATCTCGGTGCACGATTGCTTCTGGACGCATGCGTGCACCGTGCCCGAAATGAATCGACATTGTCGAGAGCAGTTTGTGGCTCTGCACTCACAGCCCATACTCGAGCAACTGTCCCAGTTTTTGCGGCAGGTTTATAGCTTTAGAAACACGTAAGTTTGAACCACACATTTGATAAATACTTGAATTCTTTAATCAATTGATTTTTCCCTAAGCGACTTCACCAACGATGGCACTGCGGAGGATCTATCCAAGCGGAAGCTCAATCGCACACTTAAGCAGTTGCCCCAGAAAGGTGACTTTGATCTGCGCAATGTGTTGGACTCGGTCTATTTCTTCAGCTAGAAGCTACGACTACTATTGTGCCTTTTACTGTAGTTTAGTTGTGTAATTCTAAGCATTATTTCTGTTAAATTTGTTAAACAATTTTTGCTTTTAATACCAAAAAGAAAACAAAAACCGTAGCTACAACCAACGCGCCCGCTGCTTTGGTGGTAAATGTGATTTCGTACATTATTAAAATGTTTATTGAAAAAAAATGTATACATATTTGAATGGTGAGCAAAGGAAGCACGGCTGAAAGACAAACCTGCAGGTGCGATTTGGCACGTTCATTGAAAAGTTTAATCATTTTTAGCATTAACTTAATCAGAAGAACAAAAATAAAAAAAAACTAAGAAGGGTGAAAATTGGATAGAGGAAGAAGTAAAGTGATATAAAAATGGCAAAAAAGTGTATGAGGGACCTTCTCCATCCTGAAACGCTTCAACCGCTTTCTCTTCTGGCAAATATATAAGGATGGCCAGATAATTTGTCCCAGTATCTCCTGGCAATTGTATTAATTGTGTCAGGTTGTTTTCTATGACACGGGTGCGCAGGGAGCACCACACAACTTGCGAAGGATTCGCGACTGGATAACTCTTATTTTATGCTAATGGGAAACAGCCGCTGTACCATAAACTCGATCTCTATATTTCCATATTAGCGCCTCAATAGATTAATATATTCTGACCTTGTTTTTTAACCCATCCAAGCTTATTTGCTCTAGCCTTGATGCATCCACTTATCCTAGTAATATGAGCTCCAAAATTTAGACATTTATTCAAAATTTATACTGTAGAGCACAGAGAGGACACGTTTAAAGTTGTTGCTCTACGAAGCAAGATGCTTTGCGCAACGGGCTGTACGTTCCGGCAACAACAAAACCTTCGCTCGGAAAGAAAGAGTGGAGAGCACGCATATGAATTTGTTCTTGCTTTATGTAGGCCAGAGTTCCCCAGCAATATGGCACGAACATACTCGCCAATTCACACCGAATGCATGCTTGTTAGAGAGAGACACAGTCTCATTTTCGCGCTCTCTGCTTGGGTAACACTGATTTAGGCTTATGGCGCGCGTGGACCGTATACGCGCCAAATATTCCTTTGCGCAAAATAACAACGAATGCGTGGCTTGCGGAATGGACCTGTGCACCCCTGCTGTAGAGCTTGGAGAATGAGCTCTCCGTTGAGGAAAATCCCAAGACATACATACCGTTTATTGGTGAAAGTGACACAGCTTGACTTAGCCGAGTTTACCTTGATGTTCTATACAGATGCCCACTTTCCAAACACCTCCATATATTCCTGTAACATATAGCTACACGAATAAGCGCATTAATGATGGGCCTCTATTGCAGTGTCGGCTACTATAAAGTCAATTGGGTCTTCCAAACAGATACCAGGACGGCGAACTGCTTGCTATCATAAGTCTCGGCAATAAAATTGGTGATTCGGTGTAATTGCTCCGTAGTCCCATGCGACCTGCGCAACCCAAATTGATGATTGGGAATCGCTTTTTTCACTTTATCCACCTTCATCAATCTTTTGAGCAAAATTCTCAAAGATTTTTGAAAGAATTGGTAACATGCTGATTGGGCGATATGAAGACACGCAGTTAGTTTCCTTACCAGGCTTTAAATTGAGTACAAGTTACGCTTGAAATGTCCCAAACGGAGAATGGAATTGAACAACAAAACCACAAAAGCATAGCCTTAATCGGAAATGTCCTTGATGGTCCTGACATCCAATCCATCCCCTCCCGTGGGCCTTCATTCTATTTCTAATGTGAAATTATGTTTTAATTCAGGTGCTGGGAACGGGGCGTCAAGCTGATTTTTATACTCTGTACCGAAGGTACATAGAGTATATTAAGTTTGTGCAAAAGTATGTAACAGGGAGAAGGAATCGTTTCCGACCCTATAAAGTATATATATTCTTGATCAGCATCAACAGCCGATTCGATATAGCCATGTCCGTCTGTCCGTCCGTCCGTCTGTCCGTATGAACGAAGAGATCTCAGAGATGGTAAGAGATAGAGGCTTGACATGTATGGGGCATATATTTCTTATACTTGCAGGCAGATCAAGTTTATTTTCAATTTTTGCCACGCCCCCTCCCGCCCCCGCAATTTGAAAAAAAAGGGCATATCTCCTACAGTTTTGAAGATAGATCATTCGTACCTTCTAGAGATACATTGTAAACAAAATAATTTATCGATTTGCTGAAGGAATGATAAAGATCGGATGAACGATACTCAAGTTATGAGCAAAAAACGGCCAGTAAACACCCACCACCCCACACCCGTCACCACAGCATTCTATTAAACGGCAATCTTAGTGAGAGAGAGAGAAAGAGAGAGAGAGAGTGAAACTTAGAGATGAGCGAGTAGCGAGACGAGCTGCGACGTTAAGGGTACAGAGTATGTTATAGTCGGGCTTGACCGACTTTCTTTCTTGTTTATTTTAGAAACTCTGACAGACGATGATGAGTCCCATGGTGTGAAACATTGTTCATTTGTAAGCTAGCTCCATCTAATATCAGCAATGGGAAACGGGACTTGGCTTGCCGCTTAAACATATTTGTCAATTTCCTTAGCGAATAAGTGCCAATTATCCAGCATCGTATTTGTCTCATTTTGTTTGAGCAGTAAAAGGTATTTCTTGACTCTATTAGACACCTTATTTCTTACCTACTTCACCCTCTGGTCTCGAGTTCACAGGTATTCACGCGGTAATTTTTTTACTCTTACGCGTCCTGCGCTGAAACTCCGGGTTCTCTCTCCGGGAACTTGGTTCTAAAATGGTCGTTCCATTTCTGAGCTCCCTTTGCCTCTGCAGTTTTTCCTACTTCAAGCAGGATGTTGCAGTGGCCTGTAGTAGATACTTTAAGAAGCCTTACTGCCATGCTCGCTGCTAATACTTCAGGAAAGTGTCTACAGGTTCCAGGTTCAGAATTAAGTCCAAGGCCGCCTGGGGATCGCAGGGATCCAGTTATACCCAGGCAAGCCGAACTTTGAACCTAATGGAGGTTGTTTAGATGGCATTTGGTGTTAGCCGCCTTCCACCAGACCAGCGCTCCATATGTAGGGATAGATCTGACGACCGCTGTTTATAAACTGTGAATGATTTGCAGTTGCAGTCCCCATCTCCAACCGAAAGTCTTTGCAGGCGTAGTACGCTTCTGCCTTCTTCATTCTTTTCTCCAAGTTTCTCTTCCAGGAGAGTTTCGAGACCAGAATGACACCCAGATACTTGGCCTCCTTGAACATGTTGTGCTGCGTTCCCCCAAAGATGGGGGTATGAACTCAGAGATTTTATATTTCCTCGTGAACAGCACCAGTTGGGTCTTCTGTGGGTGGACACCTAGACCGTTCAGTTTTGCCCACCGAAGGGTTTTAGCAAAGGCAGATTCAAGTAGTTCACTGATTGTAGGCCAAAACTTACCCGTTACCTGCAACCGCTAAACTTCATGGTAAGAAGAAGTTCGCTGAGAACCAGTTTCCAAAGAAGCGGGTAAATGATTCCCCCATGTGGAGTGCCTCTCGTTGCTGTTCTTCTTATGTTGCCTGCACAGAGATTAGCGTTGATCACTCGGCTGCTTAGCATGCTCCTTAGCCAGTGAGTGAGTGTTTCAAATTGATTTCACCCAAATTTGAAAAGAAAATATCAATTATATAAAAAGATATTGCCCTGTTCCACAAGTAGTCCTCTGCGGTGACCATCATTACTTCTCAAAATGGAGCTTAGCATAGCAAACAATTTGTTCATAAAATCAAAAGCACAAATTGAAAACTGAAAGTTGATGTATAGAATTGAACTATCATATCGATAATAATGCAGTTACTTGTAAAAACAACAAACGGAAAGCTCACAAAAAACAGAAAAATCATGCGAAACTAGATTTTTTTAATACAGAAAAACCAAAGCTTATTGAGCAAGTGCGTAACGCACTCATCATGTTTCTTGTAATTCACAATCTGCCATTCTTATTAATGGTCTACTTGACCAAATTGTTACGAGTTTGCTGTCCAGATTCCAAAATCGAAAGAAGTTTCCTTTACAAAATTTTGTCGGCCTTGCAACCGATTGGCAAAAAGGTCATCAAAGCCATATTAAGTATGGATTCCAGTCTATTTTACATCAAAAAAGAGCTTTAAAAGAGCTCCCAGAGTTGCCATGACAAGATGGCTATCATTGAAAAAAGTTATATTATCACCTAATCAATGGGATGCACTTCAGTTATTCTTTTTGGCTGAGTGCTTCGAGGTTAACAACATTAAGCCAAGTAAGGAAGCCAACTTAACGGCTAAACAAAACAAAATAAAATATACTTTTGTTTTAAAGCTACGTTTTAAAATCTATAAATGAGCTTAATACCGAGCACAATAGTGCGCGAGTTTTATTTGAAGTTAGTTTTCCAAATATTCAAAATTATTTTCAATTAAACTGTGCAATTTCTGAGCCATTTCGGGTAAATTTATAAGTCAGATCCCGAAACAGCTGCTGCAAATAACTTATCAGATAAAAAAGGAAAATGAACCAATCTTATTTTGGAATGAAGTGTCGAAAAAAAACAAGAAAGAAAGTGGGTCAAGCCCGACTATAACATACTCTGCACCCTTAATGTCGCAGCTCGCATTTGGTCACGAGTCAATCGGCCAGTTAACACACAACGCACAACGCAGTGCGCTCTCTAAGTCTCTCTCTCTCTCTCTCTCACTAAGATTGCTTCTGCTGAACGCAATGCTTAGGTTATGGGTGGGGTGGGTAGGGGTTTGTTAACTGACTCATAACTTGAGTATCGTTCATCCGATCTTTTTCATTCCTTCAGCAAATCGATAAATAATTTTGAGTACTACATATCTCTAGAAAGTACGAACCATCTATCATCAAAACTGTAGGAGATATGACGTTTTTTTTTTCAAAATTGCGGGGGCTGGAGGGGGCGTGACAAAAAGTGAAAATTAACTTGATCTGCCTGCAAGTATAAGAAATATATGTCCCATACATGTCAAACCTCTTTCTCTTACCATCTCTGAGATCTCTTCGTTCATACGGACGGACGGACAGACAGACAGACGGACAGACGGACATGGCTATATCGACTCGGCTGTTGATGCTGATCAAGAATATATATACTTTATAGGGTCGGAAATGATTCCTTCTCCCTGTTACATACTTTTGCACAAACTTAATATACTCTATGTACCTTCGGTACAGAGTATAAAAATGGACTTCCTGCCGAAGGATTTCAAGAATTAGTTTCTTTTGTAAGAAATATAATGTCTCTGCTTCATTTCTCTGCTTCTGCAGTTTATTTAAAAGAAAACTTAGAAATAAACTGGAATCTCTGTTTATGACTAACATAATGCTATTTAGTGAGCTTTGTTTACATACAGATTTTCATGTTTGGTCAACAAATGACCTACATTAAATTATTGATTGAATTATTTATTTCTATTGTAACTCAATGAAGAACCTTTTGATCTCTAATAAGACAGAAATTAGTACACTGCTCGCCACTTGAATAGGACACCTCTAAAGTCGATTTTCTATAGTTAATTGCTGCTAAGCCAAGCCATCTAGGAAAATAATTTTTGTTTTCTTATAAAGTTTATTTAAATGTAGTAATTAGATGAAAATTAAAAAATTATTCATAAGTTGTAAGTATACAAAAAACATTGTTAACCAATAAGTAACAAATTTTGGAGTCTTTATTTTGCACCACTTGAATAGGACACTTCATCTAAAAACCATTTAAGAATATTTCAATCCTTTTCAAATAACAATATTACTTAAATAAGAAATTACTAACATGTTTTTAAACCAAAAAAAGTTTTTAATAGTGTGTTGAGCCTTTATTGGATACGTTCGTAATTGACCATATAAACCAGGAAATTCACCCAATGTCTCTCTAGCAGTAACAGTCTCGTGAACCCATATTATTTTTTTTTTTTTTTTATTAAATTTTCCCAATTAAAAAATTTCTCAATCGAGGCGACAAGTTGCTAGCAAGAATAAAATGAAAAAGCTAATAGCTCAGGTCAGCAATATGTGTGCGCAACTTCAAAATTATAGCTGTGCTGAATCAAATTCTGTTGTCAGCAAAGCTTTCGGTTTTGCAGTCAGTTTATCTTTTAGCTACATGTGTGCGCGCACCCTTAAGTATGATATTGACGCGAGGTTTTGCTGATGGTTGATGTTCAGCATTTGAGAGGTCCCGCATTCAAGTCCCAGTAAAGCCTATTACTGAGTGCGTTCGAATTTTCCTTTCGTCACAGTATTTCATGTAATTAGAAACACCATGGGTTAGTTTTGATGCTCATGTGCTTTTAGAAAGTGTTTCTATTTATGTGAAATACTGTGACAAAAGGAAAATTCGAACGCCCTCAGTACTAGGCTTAAAGTAAGTAAAAAAAAAATTGTTTAATGCTTCTTTCAAAATCAATCACAGTTAAGAAAAAAGTAGTTGGGTGATGGGATGGGATGGTGGGGGCCGGTAGACCAACACCGGTAGACATACAGCTAAAATTGTCCAAGTTTTTTTTACAAAAATTATCCTGAAATTTAGAAAAAAATGTATATTTATTTTGGGCGACTTTCTAAAAATTAGGTCGAAAATGTCACTTTTAGAGCGAGTTGTTTTTTGAGTGTAGTTTTTGAAAAAAATCAAAAGAATCTACATCCTTTTGAAATGACATATCTTAAGCTAAATTTGAAGGTGAAGAATAAGGACTCTCATTTCAATCGGTTAGATACACAAAGGATAAGTATTGGAAAAGAAGGTAAGATTCGTAAGAAACGGATCAGCGCCATAAATAGTTTCTCAGAAGTGACTCTAAACCGCTTAAGAACCGGTTCACAGACTTAAGACATAAAATTCCCACTCTTATCTGATTTAAATTAACAAACTGAATAAATTCAGTAGTTTATTTTGCAAACCTTTTTATGTTATGTTATGTTAATTTCAAACGAAATCGTTAAATTTTGTTTATTAAGATTTAAATTCAGAATTATTTCACCACAGTCCACCACAAATGCTGATCTACTTTCGTTTTCACTCGCACTCAAATTTGAGTGTCATTTCACTCTCATTTTGCTCTTTCTATTTTGCGTACGCCCACACCGAGGCGCGCGATGTGTCTCTGGCTGCCGGCTAGGCGACCGGCGCGGCGTCGGCTTTCTTTTGGCGTCGGCGTTACTGCTCTCGTTTATTTCTGTTGTTGTTGTTTTTTTTTTTGGGGGGCCCTCGTGTGCTCCATTCGCTCGCATTTGCCGCTCAGTCTGAAAAGTTCATGTGGCGCATCAAGAACGTTGATAGCGGGTTGTTAAACGGTTCCGAGTCGCGGCGTTAAGCTAAACAAACGCGCATCTTTTGTTGATTTCCAAACAGCATTTTTGCTCATCTAAAAATTTGCATCTAAAAGGCACGTGAAGGTAAATGCAGAAAAGAGACTACAAATTCTGATCGAAATTCGAAATTTAAAATATGCAAAAAAAAAAAAAAGACTCAAAGCAGCCCCCGCAAAACTACATTCTGCTTGCTCTGCAATTTGTGTGTTTTTGTTTTATTTTTATGTGCTGTATCTTTAGCATTGTGTCTTCTTTGTTTAGGTCTTTACACACTCGTGTGGCCCCACACAAATGTGCATGTTAATTGTGGAAATTGCAATTGATAAATGACCCCCGTTCATAAACGAGTTATCAGAGAGTGTCTTATCACAATGAGCAAATTGAATTATAAGCCCTCTGTGTGCAGGGACATTTAAATAAAGTTGCCACCACAGTAGCCAAACTGTATCATCAGATGTAGGGCCCAGATAAAAGCGCTCTCTCACACACAGCCACAGCCACCCATCCATACACTCATTTGTAATTGGGACAATGTTTGACTTCATTTATCGGCTAACAGGCGGATAAACTTCGTTTTTCTTCTTGTTTGTGATAATTGTCAGTTTTGTGTGTGTGTGAATTTGATTGAATTCAATGGAATTTGGCCAAGAATTCACTTAAGCCAACTCTTATGTTTTTATGTTTTTCTCCCCAACATTCAAGTGGCGTATCGTGCGTATACGTAATGTGCTTTTATTTGTGCCATAAGCTGGAAGGCGTGAAAAATGTTTAAGCTCACATAATGGCCTGGTGCTTTATAGACCAATTTATGCTTTGCGGTAAACTCAACGAGTTTATTGTATTCCGTTTAATGCATCGGAAACATAAAGAGATGTTATTATTCATTTTCCGAACTGAAAGTTAAAGAAATAGTTATGTTTTTAGGTCTTTTATTAATGAGTTTCAATTTTCTTTTCATCTCGTTGAGGTGTTAAAAATTATGCAAAAAACTGCATTTTTAGTTATATAAAAACGTATAAAGAAATTCGACTTCAAAAGTTCATTCTAGGATTAAAAAATGCATACTTCTAACAATGGAAATTCTTTATTCAAGTATGAAAATCTAAATTTTTCTCTGTGTCTTGGCTCAAAAACCGTCTGTCAATCACTGCCATTCAAATCTTTTATTATTATGAGTAGATAGTTAGATAGATAGACTCTTGATTATATTGATTAAGACTAAGGGACGATTTCTCTTCTTCCAGATAGCTGCTAGGTGTCAGATAAGCTCACAATTTACTCAGCTATTTGTAAGTTTATGTGACATTTAGGTCTATGTAATAGATGAAAAATCGACTCTTAGTATTTACTTATTTTAAAGCGTTTACAAGAATCGATAATAGCATGGTTTATTGCCGTCAGCCCTATGATTAGCCATCAAAATATGCACAGTTTTAATACATTTTGGACACAATGAAACATTATTGTTGGTCAATTATTTAAAGATTAACATATATATAAGATAAAGCTTCGCTGGGTCTCATGCTACACTAATACCCAATTGATACCCAATTGTTCATTGCACACAAATCCCTTAGCGATTTCCTATCTAAATTCAGCTATTATTTGTGTTCTATATTTCATTATTTTACTTATATATAAAGATAGATGAACTCAACCCCTTTTGCCATTTAATGCGTCTATTACTTCTATATAAGTTAGGGATGTTTGTCGAAAATGCCTTCATCTGAACTCCTTGTATATTGGACATTTCCTAATTATATGTGAAATAGTTTTCCACACTGGAGCCTTTTCTCTGCTTACTTTTGAGCCTCATGACATCTGCTCGAGCTGTCATTATCCATAAAATGGTGTCACAGCTATGCTTATCATCGCAATATCCAACTCCTACATGGAGATCAAGCTTTGCAAGGGGTACAAAGCTTTAAAAGAGCCTAACTCTGGAACGGTAAGGGCAAATTATATTGTAATTGAATCAATTTTAAAATTTACCCATCTTTTAAACTGCATCATTAGTTTTTTTGATTTTCATAGAAATTTTAAGAGTTATAATGCGTTTTTTACAAAATTTATGCAAAATTTACGCAAAAATGTAATATATGGTACCTAAATGAGCAAAAACATACCCAAAACTTATCGTAAAGTAAAATTTTGACATTTTTCTTTAAAAATGTTGATTTGAAAACTAAGAAAATCGTGGTTATTGACCAAGTTAGGAGTCAAATTTAAAAAAAATACGGAAAACCTGATTTTTGGGGAAATTTGACTTGTGCCTGACCAAAAACCAAAATTTTTTTTTGGGACACCCAAAAGGACATGGGAGTGTGCGAGATTCATATTGTGATTACTACAACTGAGTTTCCAGATCTTCTCCTGACCAACTTCTGACATCGTTTTGGAATTGATTTTAGTCCGGATATATACGATTCTTTTTCTGATTACGCCACACTTAACAATTTGCATGTTTGCAGCTTAGAATTAATGGTAAGCTGGTTAGTTTAACTTAGCTTAAAAGAGTTATCGTACGACATACATGCTATTCCGCGACGCCTTCCAAGTCTTCGTTTTCTGGGGCGGCTGGTGGAACTGCTTCAACTCGGAGATATTGGCGACTCGTCTCTTCCGTTCGTTTGGCTTTTGAAGATGGACGATGTTAGGTGATACGAATAGTATTACTCGGAAAGTGCCATCGAACTTCGGAACTTCGTCTGCTGCCTTGGAGAGATGATGTTGTCTAAGTAGGCCCAACGTACCCAGGGCTAACCTTCACATTCTTGGAGTCTATGTAAATAGGCAGTGACCCTCATTTTACTTTATACAGTCGAACTAACATTGACAACACCCAATGTCACTTCGCTCTTCTTACAGCGATCAACAGAAGTTTAATTAAAAACCAGAAAGGTAAAACTAGCTTCGTTTGGGATGTGATTTAGTTACAGCGGCGAAATTTGGTAAGCAAACTCACAAAAATTAATGTTTTTGCTACGGTGTGTGTTCGAGGTCAATAGTCAGCTAACTTTTTACTACACAGAGAACAAAAATATTAAATTCATTTTGATATTCACCTGGTTAATATGAATTTTTTTATAATAAAAATTTCATTTCAAATTACATTTCATTTTGAAAGAAAAAAATATCGTTTTGTTACCAAACAAAATCATTTACTTGAATTGATATTACATGGTTAAAAATAGTAATATATAGTTGATAAAGAATATGGTTTAAAATAAAATTTCAATTTACTCTTTTTCATTTTAATTTTTCATCAGAGTAATTTTTGATATGCCAAAGGTTGTGGTTGAATTTAAAATGTATTTTAAAAATTTTTTATGCTAAGCAAAATCAGCATTTATTCGATTGGCAGAGCTGGATTTAGCAAAGCTACCATCAAGAAAAGATGTCTTGGCGGTTCTTCTGCATAATACAAAAACACACAAATACTCATTAAGGCTTAAGCAGCTTAAGCCCCACTGTCCTTTAAACTGATTATGTATTGAAATCATTTGGGCTTACCATAAAACCAAGAAGAAATGTGTGCAGAAGCTTAAGAAAACTTTATGCTCAATATGTGGCTCTAAGAAAAAGAACTTGTCTTGATAAAGAGTTGTACCGCGACAAAGAAAGGAATTTGATGGACTATTTAGAAGTCATTTTTGACGGCACTTTAGAAAATTCAATTGAATTGAGTACCGCTGCTACTTTTAAAAACAGATCCGATGGCGACGATTCTCTATCTAGTTGATTTATAAAAAAAAAATACTCTTATGAATAAATTGAAATAATCAGTTATACTTTTTTTTCATTTTATTTTTTTTTGCCGGCCATCGAAGTTTTTCGCCAGCAAACAACTTTTGTGGAATGACTCGTAATGGAACATATACATATGTTAGTTTCCGTATCAAGTTCAAGACTGGCATAACAACAAAAAGAAGATTTTTGACTACGTGATGCAGAACTATTCGCTGTATCCGTGTTCAATATGGTGTAACATTTTCATTTTGATATCTTTTATACTTTCCATGTGAGATAAGAATATGTCGCTGTTTCATTTTAATGCAAGAACGTCTTATCTCAGTTGTCCTGCATTTTAAATTTATGATATTTTATTCGGTTACCTCGAAACTAAAAGAACTATATGCCCTTGGTTAAATTCATTAAGAACTTTAAACGCGTTGTCACATAATCGAATTTTTTGAGCTGTGCCAATCTTAAAATAAGTGGGCGATATGCATATCCATGATTTGTAAAAAACCTTTAAAGCACAGCGATTAAATTTGATTTTTATTCTTTTATTTTATTTCATTTTATTTTATTCTTGGGCAATTGCCAAATAATGCAGAGTTCCACGCGAACAAACCTAGCGTTACATGGAATGTTAGCGTAAAAAATGCTAACGCCCAAGGACCACTTCATCTCACGGTATGTCACATGCCGATCCTACCCTTGTAATTCTGGCACAGCATTTGATTTTTTTCTGGCACAGCAATCGTTTTTAAATTCAAAAATAACGTTTGACAACTCAAATGATTACTTTGTTATAAAAATAAAATAAAAAAGGGGAAAATTTTATGTAGCATCTTTAAAGCGATGGCGGAGTTATTAAGCCCTAAAACTTCGAATTTTGGTTTTTCATTACGGTAACTAGAAATTATTACGAATTTTTTGCGCATTGGAGAAAAGAACATTTCAGAAAAAAAAATTCCCATATTATTATGTTCAGTCTAATGGTCATATAGGAGCACGGTTGCCACTTGAAAAAATTAAATTACAACAAAAAAATTTCAAAAAAGAGCCATTTTCATTAAAAAAGTGACAAAAAAATGTTCTTCCCCTTATTATGCTCTTTCACAAATTCGTTAAATTATACATTCAATTCATTTCTTGAGTATTATTAAACGTACAAAAAAACCCAAAAAATATTTCATGTATCAATTAGTCACTGTGACAATAAAATGTTAAAATTGAGATTTTAATACCAATGGCTATCTCGGATTTAGTTCTATATTGTGTCCAAATTTCAAAACAATCGGATGAGTGGTTACAAACATACACACCTGATCATATTAATAGGTACACACCGGAATTTTTTAATTATAGATGGTTTTTTCGTACTTTTAGTGTTGAAGACTTTTTAATTTTTGGTTTTTTGTTGTTGTCAATTTCTGGCCACACTTTGACAAAGAGTTAAAAGAGGGGCTACCCCGTATATCAAAGCTTTTCTATAAATTGCGAGTCCACCACACATTTCGCCTGATCATAATAATAAGTACAGTTTCCGTTTCTCACAAGTATCAAGTGAATAATTTTGTAATCAGTGATCTTTTGGTAACTAAAGGTAAATTAAGTATAGCTCCTGTCAATACAGAGAATTAAATAATTATTTTTTTCAGAAAAAATGGGTCGAAATTCTCATTGTACTAAAGAAGAAGATCGATTGGTTTTTAGTCTGAGAAAAGAAGGCAATTCTTTACGAGCCATCGCCAAATTAATGAACAGGTCTCATAATTTTGTTAAAAATGCATTAGAAAGAAAACCAAGACAGGAAACCCGTGGAAGGCCAGAAAAAACAGCAGAAACCCTTGGCAGTCAAAACATGGAGGTGGCAATATAATGGTATGGGGTTGCTGAAGAGTACAAATCCATATTGGAAACAGTTATGGTACCGTATGCTGAGGAAAATATGCCATTACGTTGGGTATTTCAGCAAGAAAATGATCCTAAACACACATCAAGGCTGTTATCTAAATTTTTCGAGGACCAAAAAGTTGACGTTCTGAAGTGGCCAAGTCAATCCCCCGACCTTAACCCCATTGAAAACTTGTGGGGAGACTTAAAAAAGAAATTGGCAAAGCATTCATTTTCAAATAAACAAAAATTATGGGAAGGTGTCCAAAAACTGTGGTATGAGACACCAGTAGAGACCTGCCAGGCTCTTATTAAAAGTATGCCAAAAAGAATAGCAGTAGTGGCCAAAAATAGAGGTGGATACACTGGATACTAAGTTAGGAAATACTAATTTACCTAAAAAATAAGAACACAAAATGGAAATTAAAATTTGTTTTCTTACCAACGCCATGAAGTGTACCTATTATTATGATCACACTGAAAACGTATCTGAAACACAAAATGATCTCTTTTATGTTATATTATTATTCTATGTTACAATTAAGTTTATTTTATTAAAAACAAATAGTTTAAGAACCAATGAGAACAAATTTTAAGTTTGAAACAATGAATAAAACTGTTTTCTGTTACCTTAAAGTCAAAGTTGATGTGTGTACCTATTAATATGATCAGGTGTGTAAAACGATAAAACAAAACAACGTAAGTCTTAAGAAGTCTGAATAACTATTGGTCTGTAAGTCAAAATACTAAAATAACATCTTGATTTTATCAAAAAGACTTGTACGAGTATACTTAAAGAAATAACGCTTTCAGTCTGTAATAATTTTCCACTTTACGACCAAATACTTTTTTCACATATTCATCAAGAAACGATTTCGGATCTAGATGTAGATGTAGATGCTATTTGCCAGATAAACATTGAATTTACTTTGTAGCTTGTTAGACAGACATGTATTCAAAATGGTATATCTTCGTTCAAAAAAATCGTAGAATTGTTTGGGATACTTTATTTGAAAGTTGAAAAGTTCTACTTTCCGATAATATCATAGGGAGTTAAAATAAAATATCGGACTCCAAACTAAACGCGCCTTAAGCTAAAGTTACTAAAAATCTAGCCGTGATGGACCTTTTCCGAAAACAGATTCGTGTTTAGCAGATGTTAATAATCTAGAATCACTACCAACCATTCAATTTTCTGAATAAAGTCAAATTTTGGTGTTTTGTGTTGATTTTAAAGTAGATTCTAGTCTCGATCTGATTGAAATTCCGTATTCAAATCTTTAATAATTGAAAGAATACAATTTAAATAACTTTTGATTTCTGGTTTATTCATTAAATTGACTATTTCTTTTAACTTTAATTGTAGACTTCTAGAGTCTGAGCCAAGGAAAATATTTTGGGAACATCCCACTGCTCAAGCAAGCTCGCGCAACCAACTTGTCATGGCTATTCCCAAAATGATGTGTGGTCTTACTTCGCAGAACTTTTGAGACTGTTTTAATTTCTGCGTCTTTTTCGGGCTCCATGCAAAAGAGCCAATTCCAATAAAAAAGTGCCAGTCCACCAACAGGAAAAAAAAACACCATTTTTGGTGCAAAAACCCCAAGTGTGGCCACCGTGTATAGGCCTAAAATTGTTATGCAAAATATCAATTTTTTTCTCGGTGTATCATTTCAAAACAATTTTCATATCTATGGGTAGAATAGAGGGAAGTTACCAACTTTCTTGATTAGTGTAATCCATCCCCAGTTAATTTAAAAATACCAAGAATTTCAATTTTCGGCGTAATTTGTTGTTGAGCCTGGTCACACTAGACTTATGTTTTACGTTGACGAAATTTTTAAATTTTTTAAATTTTACGGCGAAATCCGAGCAGCCATGTTTGAGTAGACTTTGTTTATATTTTGTTTTATGTCAAGTGAAACTTTTGCAAAATTTAGAAGGTTGCAGTTTAAGGGGAATTGCAGTTTGAACAGCGAATTTGATATTTTTTAAATGAGAAAAGTTTTTCTTGTTGTTTTAGCTGCATAGGTAAAGTTACAGAACTTTTTAAAAAAAACTTAAAAAAACAACAGAATTTTCAGTAAAAAGGTAAAAAAGCGGCATTAGTTCTATCCAGTTGGTACTAGAAATATGAAAAGCTTATTTGTTTTTGTCAACTCAATCATAAAAAGGTAACTTTGTGAACTTTAGCCTAATGTTTTGCTGAAATGTGGACTTCAATCGGGATGTTCAATGTGTTGGAGATAGGTCAGATCGCGTAACAGGAGTTATCGTATCATAAGTCCTGCTTTTAAAAAGAAGCGTAATGGTGCAATAGATCACATTTCGAACCTTTTTTGAAGTAGTTATTTAGCCCTAAGCTAAGCCCACTTGATATCCTTAACAAATCCTCAATTCAAGTCACTGAACCACTTCTCAGTTTATGTTTGTGATTTGACATTCATTCAAGAGTATCTAAACTTCGTTGAACCTAAGCTTACTTTTTGGCTATTTTTGTTTATTATTTATGATGCGCATATTTTCATATTGTCATTCGCCACATGATAGCCTCCAGTTGTAATAATACCATGACTCAGCCATAATGTGAGAGAAAAACCATTTATATAAAACACCCAGAAAGGATTTCCCAAAGCACAACAACAACAACAGAAAAAAAACTACTCAACTGCTGACCCATTATCATTTCTGTCAACGAGAAAGTGCAGGCAAAGATTATGAGGAATTTGGTTGTCCACATTTTCTTTGATTTATGGCATTCGGAGCTGTGAAGGTAATTAGTTGGAAATTTTTCAGACTGCATTGATTTCCACTTTGCCAGTTTAGTAGTGTTTTTTTTTCTTCTTCCTTCGTTTTTTGGTTGACTGAAATTTATGAATACGAATTAATGTACCGTTAGCATGCACAACAACACTTTGCCTTGAGGACGGGGTAACCAGTGTACTGAATCCAAGACCAAACACTTTGTTTGCCTAAATGCGACGCTGTGTCGTCCATTTTGGGTACCATTATTACGACCATTTCCGTGCAAAGATTTCCGGTGATTATTTCCATGCAACACGGCAAACAACTAATGGACATTTGGTGACGTTTGATTGAATTAAGCGAAATGATCCTGACCAAGCCATGCCATGCATAATGACACGCAGCTTAATTATGCCCAGAGTTGAGGTGGGTGGGTGGATGGAGGAGCGTACTGCTACTGCTGCTCCACTTACCGTAATTGAAATTGATTCATTTCGGTTGGATGGCATTTGTCTGCTTACAGTTGAAAATCAAAATTGAACATGACAGCCAGCTATTTGTATAATGAACTCGACATTCCTGCAGTTGTTGTTCTTGTTGTTGTTGATGTTGATTTTTCGGTATCGATTAAAGTTTGCGACACAGTGCCAAAATATTACTATGCGCGGGGGGGGGAGTTGGGGGTGAGGAGCAGCCCAATTTTATCGTTTTTATCGTCTTTTTTTTTTGGAAAATTAAAGTCATGTCAAACAATGCGCCAAAGGCAACTTTTAGACACGTGTGCTCTGATAGTTTCCGCGCAGCAGTAGATGAGAGAGAAGGGTCTGTGGGGCTAATGTCAAGCCACAGAAAAGCAATCTACCGGAAATGGTAGTAGAAAACAAATAAGAAGACACAAAAAAAAACAAAGACCAAAAACTTTGGATATGACGAACTCAAGTTACACTTATTTCATAAGCAGGTTTGTCCATCTCTTTCCTCGGAGTGCGATTTGATAGAGGTTCCAGAGACTCGGTATTGCGAGGTTTAGTTTGATAGTTTACAATATATGTATGTATGTATGTATATGTATACACCCATACAAAAGTTTATTATTAAGGTTCTGTTTAGGCTCTTGTTTATTCGATATTCGGTTTCATATTGGTACCTTTTGTTTTGATCTCTTAATACTGGCATATTCAACAGAAACTAAACATTCTAAGCTTACTTGAGTACCTGGAACTGCAAAAAGAAACTTCCAGGTTTTATGAAATATCATATACACAGTACAAATGGAGTTCTGGCAACTCTATTGACCACCATTTAAATACATTTTGTAAATTCTGAAGTGTCTATATGACACTTGACGATATTGGTGACCTATAACGAGAGAAAACTTTCGAAAACGGGACAACTAGTCGCTTCACAAGAAGCGTCTACCAGCACTGAATGTTGTTTTGGCGGCCAATATGGTTTTTGTTCTGTCTAACTTTAAGAAGGCCTACTTAGGAACGACAATGAATTATTCTTTGTTACAAACAAGGAGGAGTGAGATGAGCAAATATGATAATGCAAGTTATATAGTAAACAAAGTTTTCCGAAGGGTTCGTGATGAGCGTAGTTTTTTACACAAGGCTGTAGATAAATAGGATAAAGGTTTCTAGTAACGCGTTGGGGGACACATATCTATATTTATAAAAGAGTTCAACCTGACTAATTGACTGACTGACCGACTGGTGACCGTCGCATAGCACAAACCATAAGAGACAGTATGCTGAATTTTTCACAGTAGTTTTATCTTCTGTTGAAAGTGAGTACTAAGAATGGATTTTGGAAAATTCTGTCGGGAAATTCGCGAAAAACTGTTGTATAAAACTTTTTTGTTTATCATCCAATCAACTTCAAACTCATTTTCAAAAATCTTTATGAAAATTCAACAATAACTGCATAACAATTTTTCGGAAAATTCTTTTTTGTTTATCTTTCGATCAAGTTCAAACTCATTTTCAAAAATCTTTATAAAAATTCAACAATAACTGCATACCAATTTTTCGGAAAATTCACCCCCTGGGTGGGAAGTTGGTGGTCAAGGTTGCGTGGACGAAAATTTAGTTGCCAGTGATTAGCTCCAAACTTATTTGTTTTGGAAAATTCAACCCCAAAGTCAGAAAATTCGCGGAAAACTGTTGTATGAAACTTTTTTGTTTTTCATCCGATCAAGTTCAAACTCATTTTCAAATATCTTTATGAAAATACAACAATAACTGCATAACAATTTTTCGGAAAATAAAAAATAACAAACTGTGTGGGAAGTGGATGGGAACTGGGTTGGAAGTGGGTGGGATGTGGGTGGAAACTGGGTGGTTAGTGGGAGGGATGTGTGTGTGAAATGGATGGAATGTGGGTGGGAAGTGGGTAAGATTTGGGTGGGAAAGTGGGGGGAAGTGGGTGGTTAGTGGGTGGGATGTGGGTGGTAAGTGGGTGGGAAGTGGATGGGAGCTGGGTGGGAAGTGGATGGGAGCTGGGTGGTTAGTGCGTGGGAAGTTGGTGGGAAGTGGGTGGGAAGTGTGGGTTCCATACTGTTAAAGGCTATACTGATGGCGGCGCAGCGAGCGCGACGGGTTTTATGCTAGTACTTATATACGATAATAAAACGATAGAGTCGTTTTCTCCTGGCAGAAGCTTATGAATAATAAGGACACTATAGCAAGTTCGGCGGTTCTTAAGAGAAAACAGGTTGATTAGTCGTAATGTGTTCGCGTAAGGAGGAAGATGGGTTGTAGGAATACAGTTTAAGCCTCGGAGAGCGAAAATTAAGAAATATTTTTGAACCGATTCCAGTTGATCTTGATATTTTTGGTACCTATAGTATGGAGACCAGACACACGACCCATATTCAAGTGTTGGTCTCACTAGAGAGACATATACCCAGTTTGTATATACTTATACACTTTCGATGAGCACGCTTGTATGATTTCAATTGTACTAACCTGCTCAGTGTGAGCCTTTTATTCTTTATTTTACCTTTTATTCAGAATTTCTCATCACTGATTTCTAATCATATCTTAAGGATGTGAGTCTAGTCACATCCGTGAATGTAAATATAGAAATGCATTCATGGAAGGACTACACATTGCCTCCCACGAAGCATATTAAGTGCACCGGATGACCTTTTCAAGTGGTGTGTCTAAAAGGCAACCGTAATTAAATTAAATGTTACAAATGATATATTTATGATGCTAAGTTATGATTGGCTGTGCTACATGTGGTTTGAAGTCTCGTCTCATGCTCATGTTTGAACATTTGTTCATGTTTGAACACAGTTTATACACACAAAAAATTTCATGATAAGTGCCCATTAAAGTATGCCAACTTTATTTCCTTTACAATTTATATATTTGAACGAGATAATTGATAGTCGTTTATTGCAGCTTCGTACATAATCCAACTCTACAATCACTCGAATTGTCTGAGCAGCTTAGGGTACACAAAATAACTTAGTATTAGGGCAAATATAAAATAAATATTTTTCTGAATTAATATTATTTATTAAAGTAGCATACTTTAAAGAGCATTTATCATGATATTTTGTTTGTGTATAAACAGGGTAATACAGGGCCATTGAATTCCTTGGACCTTCGTTTAACAAAACAGAGAACACCCATTGCCTTTTTTGCGACGACCGATTTATGACTATCAAACCATAACTTGGGAACAAACTGTACACCCAAATCATCAACTTTATAACTAGATTCGTTCGAATGGTCAGGTCCGGGACTAAAAGGCGACTTGATTGATCGTAAGCTGAATAAAACGCTATCTGCATAGTTGAAGTTTGCCACAGAACTAGGATTTTTAGAGACTAAATTATTAGGCGATGCAGAATCGTTGGAAAAATATTGTAAATAGATTGGAAATATCAGAGTCGTTGTCAGCCGTTACATTGAGCGCGTTCACCAGCACACACCCAATCATCAATCAACAAAAAAGTGTTTGGCTGCTGGTGAACGTGTTTGATAGAGTTCTCAGGCAACAAAGTTATCGATATTTTTAGTTGGCGGAAATTTTGAATTTTTGACAACAAACTGCAAAATAGAATTTAGAACATACTATTAAGTTTAAATGACCGTCGTCAATAGAACCCACTGCTCCTGGAATCCCCCTTGAATTTTTCTCAAGAATTTGTTAGCCATTTAATGTTCGTTGTAAGCCCGGCGAGAATGTGCACAACAAATACGAATATCCAATGGCTAGATCTTTATGCTATGTCTCCTATTTCGAAACGGTCATTTACTTATAAGAAGGACTCCTGTTTTGATAGCAGTCAAATAACATAACGCTGGTTTTTATTAAGAGTTACGTTGGCAATTAGTTTATCCAGGGCCACGTAAAGAAGCGTCTGCAAGTGTTAATTTTATAAAGTATAAATTTAATAAAGTATTCAATGGGCAATGAGCTGAGAGTCCTTAACGATGCACGGGACATTATGAAATAATCCTTGAACTTGTCCATTCTATATTGTTGTACTGTCACAAGAATTGAGTACGCGGTGCTGCTTCTTTTTGAAGAGGCGGCTTCTCAACTTTTCCTCCTCCACAGCAAACAGTAAAGCCTACTTGCGAAACCACGTCCTCTGCCAATCCAATAATTAAAAATAAAGAGGTTTCCACATTCATTTTGCAGTTGCCTTGACAAAATTCCTTGTTTGTTTACTACTGACAGCAGTGTGCTATCGATAACAAATCACAATCAAGCAATTCTAACAAACTATTTCTTTGGTGTATTCACCAGTGATGCCAATATTTTTTCGAAAAAAAAAGACAGATTGAAAAAAAAAAACAGGAAAAAAAGGCTGGAAAACTAAAAAAAGGCGGAAAAAAGGACAAAAAGTTTTATTTATATTTATTTATTTGCTCAATAATTGTAAGGCTCCTTCAATAACATCTTCATCGGCCATATCTCTTTCCTCGTACGCCGCCATGGATCTAATTAATGATAAATATTTATCAGGCAAATTGTAGTTATGGCAAAACAACTTATGCCGACGCAATCCGAATCTAAAGATAAAATACATGTAAATATATGTACAACTGATTTAAATAAAAAAAATTATATATTATATATATAATTACCAGACTGTCAAAATTGTCTGACTGTCAACGTCTCCACTTGCAGCCGATTTCTATTTTTGGTTTTAACCAAATTAGCTTGGCTAAATACCCTCTCTACTTCCGCATTCGACCATGGCAACGAAAGCAGAGTCAGGGCAAAAGCTACCAGGTCTGAAAAGGGGCTGTTACCTGCGCTGTCTCGATATTTGTTTACCTCGGACCAAAAACTCAAAGTATTTTCAACATTTTCCCATTTTAATTGGTGGACGGTAGCGTATTCTGCAGATATTTTGCTTCTTTTGTCGCTGCTTTTTTCAAACAGCTCCAATATCGGCAGGATTGTGTCCTTTTTTGATTGAAGAATGCGTCAATTTTTTTTTAAATTGCATAATTGTCCGGCAACCTAAAATATAAAAAATTATTTGTAGTGCAAAAATAGTATATAATATTAAATAGCTTACCTCTTCTTTGGCTGATTAACTAACTCAATCACAAAATCCGTACAGTAATGTCGAATGGTTTTCTCTGCAGAATCATCGATCTACTAATTTTGTTTCCTTGGTTAAAACATGATGTATTTTGTATATGTTTTTTTTGTCGCCATGTGGGTCAAACCCGAATTTGGTCAACTTTCGAGTTTACACTGCATTTGCAGTATTTGCAATAAGCCTTATTACTGTCCGACTCATCGCGACACAACCAGATTTTAAAATCTGCCTGCTGTAGCCAGCAATCGCGGAGGTTTTGCTTATAAATTTCTTTAGGCATTTTTAATCAACTTAACTTCTGCAAATTACGCTTCGATATGCGTATACACGTTATACACGATATCGATAAAAGTTTGCATAAAAGAGATGCCACATAGTTTGTAAAAAATCAATTTTAAATTATATAAAATAAACAATTTAGTTTAAAAATGCCAGATTTCCAGATAAGAGAACCAAAAAAAGGACAGAATTCCGGATAGGGGATGTTTGACATTTTTTCCGGCTGAAGCACTTAAAAACAGGATAGATCTATCCGGAAAAAGGCCAAATTGGCAACACTGGTATTCACATCTTACATAATCACGAAATTTTGCAATCCCCTCTAGTACGGCTGGGGTCAGTCACACTATTTTCGTCAACCCATCGTTGCTCTTTGTACGTTGATGCGCTGTACCGCCTGTCAAATTGTAGCATGGGCCGAACGCTAGACAGAGAGAGAGAGAGAGAGAGAGAGAGAGAGAAGGTCGGCCCATACATGGCATTTGGTCGAACGACCGTCGCTTAAGTCGCCCCATGCATGTCATAGGGTCGAACGAGCGTCGCTTATGTCGCTTCTCTGCATGGCATTGCGACGACCTAGCGTGCCTGGAGAGCCGTTAACGTATTGAGCGGACATCGCCTTGAAAAATACGTCCGTCGAGCGTCAACGACAGTCACAAAATCGTCGAAGGAACTTTGATACAGCGTGGGTCGGCCGTACTGGAGGGTCATTATTGTACATCATGCCTGTTCACCAGCACAATCTAACAAAAAAAGAGGATTTTGTCATCGATTTATGCTGGCATTGACACACAGAAATAAAAACATCCATTAAGATCCATAGTCAGATACATTGGATGAAAATTTAAAATCAATCTAATATTAAATGGATATTAATTAAATCTTTTTACTATTTTTCAACTATACAGTCCAAATGAATACCGAAATTATCCACAAATATCCTTTTTCTGTGTAGATTGAAACAATAAAACCAGAGCACGCAAAATATATCAATTTCTTCTAGGCTGTCTGCTCACCCGAATGACAGGTACAGGTTTAACAGACTCGCACACTCTCTCAACACAACACTTGATTTTGTTTTTTTAGTTTTTTTTTGTTCCATAGAACACATACGAAGCTATTTTACGATACAAGCTGAATGTTTGGAAATCCCGGGGATCGTTTGGTAATTGCCAAAACATCCATAAATTCCTTTTTCCACCCAGCAAACTGCCCTGTTTACAATTAAAAATAAATGTAATCTTTTGTTGTTTTGTTCGTTGATTTTCCTGAAGAACCTGGTTCCTCGCCTTTTCAAAGTGTAGCACAAATACCATACAAAAAGCTGACAAAAAAGAAAAGATAAAAATTGTAACAAGTTGAACGTGCTGGCTGAGCATTAATAGGTTTTTGCCTTCCCAACAAAACAAAAACAAAAAAAAAAAGATGTTACTGACCCCCCCCTCCCCCTCAACAAAAAACCCTCATCATTTCACCCGCCCCCTCCCCCCCACGAAACACGCTTGAGAAACTACAAGTGAGTTGTCTTCTGTTTTTGTCTGTCTGCTGGCAATAAAAAGATAGAAAGTTTCCTCCTTCCCCCCCACACCCCCTCCAAAAGCTTAAGTAGCAAAATTTGCTGGTCGGCTTTTAAAAAATGATTTGGCCAAAATACTTTTATTCGTCAATGACAACAACTACAAAAAGTTCACGTAAGAGACGTTGGAGTTCGTCTTGATTAGGTTTCCGTTGCGTATTGAAGTAGATACCCTCGTAATTGGCCTGTTGCGGGACCATGGCTAATAGCATTTGCTTGGTAATTGGTCAGAAACGAAGACGGCGATGGTTGGATGGGAAAATAATGCCGAAAACACTGACAATGGCAATAGCAACAATCGTAACCAAGTTACTCAAATTATTAGCAGGGCATATCATTTGTCTAATTTCTGAGGAATATAAAGGGAGGGAGGGACTCGCGTTTTATTATTTCGTAGAATAATTCAATTGATTTAAAGGCGAGTCTCAGTCTGAATTCATCAGCTAATTTAGTTTTCAATATTTAAATGATTTTTCCCTTTCGATTGGAAAAGTAATCAATTTTCCAATCCCATTCTTCTGCCTCATTCATCTATTCAATCAGAAAGTTGACCTTAGTCAGTCAATCTTCTACAATATGTCTTCATCCCCTCACCTTGCCTATTTCAAAAATTCATTCTCATCAGCCATTTCTATTTGCTTTAGCTACTAGTGGGTATTTATTCTATATACACTTTTCTTACCGTTGTTTGCCCTGCCGCTTTTACACTATATATTTTTCTCCCTTTTTGCACTGTTTGCATTCGTCTGGATGGTATGCATTGAATTTCTTGTTGCTCTCCAACCGTTTTGCCATTGCTTGCCATTTTATTTGCTGATTTAATCGTGTCTTGAAGCTTCCTTCCTGTGACTGTTGCTGCCGGCTGTCGTTCAAGTGCGATTCAGTGTGGGATCTTTCGATGGCAAAGGTGGCAAAAAAGGGGCAAAATTTATAAGGCGTAGTAACCCGGCACGGGTGCCGACACACACAGACATAAAGACACGAGCACAGAAAGTCATAATCAAATGCAATGCGTTGTGGGGGGCAATAGCCCGGCAACTAGCAACTAGCAACTGGCAACAGCAACAGCATTTCTGCCGCTGGCCGGAAAACAGAAAGCGAAACATTATGAAACTCAAGTGGCCAAATGAGACATTAATGATGCTCGGTGCAAAGTTTTGTTTTCGATGGAAATGTACAAAAGATTTTGGGAAATTTATTTGTGGTGTTCACGATTCCCTTTTGAGCTACGGAATTGTTGAGCTGAGGAACATTTGAGGAACAACAACAAAATACACTAGCCTGAAATTCCTAAACTAATTGAGAACTTTTTCTCTGGTTGAAATGAGAACTTCTAGTGTGTTTACCAACTTTAAAAAGTACTTCCCATTTTTAACCTGATTTTGATATAGCACATTTAGCTGTCCACTCTATCTTGCCGGCAATGGCGTAGAGGTTGAGCCTTGTGATTGAATAGCAACATGACCTAGGTTCAAGTCTCGGTTCGTTTAATACAAGTCCCTGCAACTCAGTTACACCTACTTTACACCTACGTATCCAATACAATATCGTATAGGTACTTTGATAGTCTTTCGAGAATATCATTAGCCAAAGTTTCACCGTCGCCAACTCCGCCAGTAAATTTACTTCGGGAAATTGAACTCATGTCCTCGGCGGCAAAGATAAACTGCAAACACAACCTAAATTAACCAAACCAAAACAATTTACTAGCCCTTTTGTCATTTTCAGAATTACCCTAGCAAACCAAGTTCGGAGCGCTCCGTCGTTTTTTGGAGTAAACACATCAATTTGAGGGTTTTCGGAGCATATTCAGTGCTATCTAAGGACTTATGTCTGAGCATTTTCGGATGTGCACTCCAATATGCGAATGGAAAGAGCCTTTCAGAAACCCTTCAAGTGCTTCAACTATTATATGTATTTTATGAGGTTTGTCTATGCTTCATTGGGAGGGTGAAATCACTTATATCTGTTTCAGAAAAGAGTCAGATTGGACTCAGAAATCTTCCGCCTTAATTGCGACCGGTTTCATAGAAAAAAACGCTCATTCCGGACTCTTTTTTGTGCACACTATGACGGTGAATACTCATAAAAAAGAGTCAGAAAAGTATCAGAAAACGCACATATTGTTTGCTGGGTCTTTGCATAGCAATATTTTGGTCAATTGGTGTTTAATGCTTTGCTTGGAGATTTTATAAGCAATCTATAGAATGTGCTTTATCCGTCCGTCCGTATGAACGAAGAGATCTAAGAGATGGTAAGAGATAGAGGTTTGACATGTATGGGGCATATATTTCTTATACTTGCAGGCAGATCAAGTTTATTTTCAATTTTTGCCACGCCCCCTCCCGCCCCCGCAATTTGGAAAAAACGTCATATCTCCTACAGTTTTGAAGATAGATCGTTCGTAGAGAGTGAAACTTAGAGATGAGCAAGTATAACTCGTGAGCAAATGCGAGCTGCGAAGTTAAGGGTACAGAGTATGTTATAGTCGGGCTTGACCGACTTTCTTTCTTGTTTTTTTTTGACAAGTCGAAAACACTAAAAAAAACCTCACAATTCAATTGACACTTGCACAAATAGAGTTGTTTACAACGTATCTAAACTGAGGGTCGTGAAACACCTAATTGAGATTAGAAGGATTCAACTTGGGTTTTTGACAATCAAAGGTATTGAACCGGAATAAATTAATGACCTTCCGAGCTGGATCAACTATTTAAAGAGCAAAGCTCTTTTTTTTTTAGCTAAAACTAAAAAAATTTTGTCTTTAAGTCAGATTCTTTTCGGTACGCCTTTGTTTTTGCAAAGTCAGTCGCATTTGCCATTTGCCGTAGCAGCAGGTGGATTGTGTATGAAGTACCGAATACTGAGTATTGAGTACTGAGTATATCGTACCGAGCAAGGCTGCAAACCTATAAAACTCTGCAGTAGGTTCGGTCCGGGGGTTCGAACCCATTGTAAACTCCAATGTTCGGTTCGCGGACCGATTCCTGGAACCCCTGAACCCAAGGTTTTGGTTCGAACCTCGGTTCGCTTGAACAAAAAAGAATAGTTTGACTTTCGATATATTAATTCTACGTTGATAATTAAATTTATATGACATTCTATTCATATACTTAATCATCACATTCACTGCTTAAGTTATTGTAATTATCAAATCCATTAGCAGACATTAACAATTTTTGGGAACTGCTTAGTTTAAGCTATAACCTTCCAGGAGCTGTTCATCTATACCAGCTCTTAAATCAGAAGAACAAACTTAAGTGTTGAAAATGCTGGTTGAACTGATACCCGAGTAGCTGGAACAGCTAGTATAGTAAAGGCAATATTTTTTTTAAGTCTTCGTTTCTATGACCTTTCAAAAAATTGTATGTAATGTATGTGCTCATTGACAATTTCGAAAGAAATCTATAGCATCATTCACAAGCTTTTATATTTGTTTATTGCTTTTATAAGCTTCTCTTCTTCACAATTAGACGTTGAGTCAGTTGCTTTGCAACTGTTTTTTGTAAGCAAAATATGAAATTTCGGGTCTGAGAATACTGCAGCCAATACTGGTACTCAACACATAGTAAAAGAATGTTTGTCGGGGCACTTAGATAGTAATAAACAATGTGATTGCTGAAGATTTTATAACAATTGCTCGGCGTGTAAACCAACCACTTGGTAGTTATTCTGATCTATACCGTCCGTTTAAAACCAAGTTAATTCATCATATGGTCAAACGGTTTCTTTCCGTATAATCTATCATCATTATCTTTTCACTTTACATTAAAAATCATTCACGCTTAGTTAGAAATGCAATCGTTTATAGTAAAATCTCCAGAGATTTTCAATTTTTCCCTGGATGTATCGTTGAATAAATGAATTAAATTGGTGATCCGAACCTCATTTTTCGATAAAGTGGTCCGGTTCGGGTTCAGGTTCGAGGAGTCAAAAATATAGAGCGCCTGGTTCATGGTCCGGTTCGCGATAGAACCGGTAAGCCGATAAGAACCGGTTCTCAGGGGTTCGGTTCCGGACCGGTTTGCAGCCTTGGTACCGAGTACTGAGTACTTAGTATGAAGTACTGAGTTTCTAGTAATATCGAGTACTGAGTATCGAATACTGAGTATCGCACACACAAACATACAGTACTGAGTATAAAGTACTAATTATCGAGTATTGATGTCGAGTACTGGGTATCAAATACTGAGTATAGAGTACTGAGTATCAAGTACCAAGTATCGAATACTAAGTATCGCACACACAATCATGCAGTACTGAGTATCCAGTACTGGGTAACAAGTACTGAGTATAGAGTACAGAGTATCGAGTACCAAGTATCGAATAAGGAGTAACGCACACTCATACAGTACGGAGCATAAAGTACTAAGAGTTTCGAGTACAGGGTATCAAGTACTGAGTATTGAGTACTAAGCATCGAGTAACACTCATATACACACTCACACTAACTCCACATGCTGCTGCGTCAAATCAGATTTCTCTTCGTAAATAGCTATTTGGAAAAAACGTCATATCTCCCACAGTTTTGATGATAGATTGTTCTTACCTTCTAGAGTTATCTAGTAATCAAAATTATTTATCGATTTGCTGAAGGAATGATAAAGTTCGAATGAACGATACTCAAGTTATGAATAAAAAACGGCCAGTTAACACCCCTCACCCCCCCACCCATAACCACAGCATTCCGTTCAACAGAAGCAATCTTAGTGAGAGAGAGAGAGATAGAGAGAGAAAGAGACTTAGAGAGCGCACCGCGTTGTGTGTTAACTGCCCGTTTGACTCGTGAGCAAATGCGAGTGTAAGGGTGCAGAGTATGTTATAGTCGGGCTTGACCGACTTTCTTTCTTATTTTGAGTATGAAGATATAATTTTTTTGATTTGCTACAAAAAAATGTTTTGTAGGCCAAGCCAAAAACAACAACTTTGTTAAAGATTTAAAAGCAAAATTCACAATAATTTACGAGATACGGAATCGTTAGTCCTACTCTGAAACTGAAAAAGTTTAAAGTGCAATCAGACCAAACCAAGACAGGGTTTTTATACTGCCATCACACTCTTTCAGAATTTTTTGGTCTCAACGCTATCAACTTTTTTGAGCTCAAAAATGTGTCACAGTGTAATAGCTGTTTGACTTTATATGTAAAGGGGCACAAATATGCCGGGCTACTAGATTAGATGACGAAAGTTGAGAGATTTGAAACCGCCTGCTCAAAGCCAAGGAGATTTAATGCATACGGTTTCCCTTCCATACGATCTACTAGCCGGTCTTATTCTTTTCACTTCACAAATAAAGTAGTCCAAGTACGAAAATCTCTAGAGATTTCCAGGACACCCCTGAATGTGACTGTTTTAGTGAACTCTTTGAATATCAATCAAAGAACTTTTAGCAGGCTCCAGGTCAATAAGTTCTTAACATTTATATCGAGTTTTTATATAAAAAAAAAACATAAAGTTTGCACTCCTTTTTACGGTTTTTCTACTTTGTTTTAACGGTTGAAAAACCGTTACGAATTTGGCTAAGCAGTAAAGGGCATAGTTTGGGCTTAATCCATATACGCAGTTGTAAAGTAACGAGTAGTAATTTCCGATTTTCAAATACAAATTTTTAAGATTTGTACTTTACTTCTCGTGAATTCATTACTACGTATAGGGCTTTAGAGTGAAATATATAAACAGTCAGAGCACATAAATTTCATTTATTTATTCTTTTAGTTAAAGGCCAACAAACATGCAAGAAATGTTCTTAAAATATATTGCAGCTGCCCCAACAAAATAGGCATTGCTTGTTTCTGAATTTGATCTTGAAAGGAGGTCTCTGTATTGAATAAAATAAGGCTGGAAAGATCTAAAGACCCAGAAGGTATTACTGGTGAAGAAAATCAATACGTAAATACCAAAGCTGCGATCAATTGAAAATTGAAATGGAAATCTTTAACAATAAATAAACATTTCTTGCTAAATTTTACTTAAACAAAAATGTGTTTAAATAACATTCGTATTTAATGTTTCCAATTACCAGTTAAATCAATATACCCCGCCCTCGGAAGTGTGCCCCAGAAGTTAGATGTAGCCTAGACACACGGAACAGAAGTCTTTGACTTTGCTTCTACTTGCCTTTTTTTTGCTTATTCTCATTGTTTGTTTATTTATTTTCACTTTTACGTTTGCCACTTTCTTATTTGCCCTGCCAAGAAAAACAATTGCCAAAGCTGATTACCTGCGCCTGGATATGTAACAACGGGTCGTATGCTTGATATGAGAGACAAAGTCAAAATGACACACAGTAATAATCAGCTTTAAGGCGCTGACAATGTAAACACAAGTCTCATTATTTAGAGAGTGAAAACAGTGGAAACTGCTTTTGGGGGAAAAACGAGTGATAATAAATAAATAATTCCGTACCACACGACGTATACTTAACGGCCACACACACATTATGCATAAATTTTCCATTGCCGACAAGGGTTAAGGGTAGCCTACCTCTATACAGATTTCGCTGCGTCTTATCAAGCAAGTTGAGCTCTCATTCACACGCAACAAATAAATTTACAAAACAGCAACAGCAGCAGCAGCAGCAGCAAAGGCAAAGGCAAATATTTGTATATGGGGATGATTCGTTTCGATGAATGGTGAGGGGGAGGGCAGGGCAGGGCAGGGCATAGTCGACGATGTCGCGCGTTTGGCTGCACTTAATGAAGTCTGCCCCGCACTGACTAAATTGACTTTATTGTTGTGCAAATAAGCGGGAGCAAAGCTATGTTTGTTGTTGTTGTTGCTGTTGCTGTTGCTGTTAAGTATGTATTATTATATTAATATATTTACATGGCGAAGAGTAAGTAAGCACTCGGCGGAAGAAGGGAGAAAGGTGGGTGGGACTCATTGCCAATGCGTGCGTCTGCTTATTGTACTTTAATGCTATAAATATTACCTTGGGCTTTGTCTCTCGCTCCCCCAAAGCCGGTGAGGAAATTTCTATAAATATTTCATGGCAACGCATTGCAGCATCATTTAAATAAATCATTTTCCATAAGCGCATAAATAAATTAAGTACAAATTGAATTAAACGTTACTTGGCTGCAGTGCAAAACTGACTTTGACACGCAATGCAAAAACTAAATAATTGGTTCAACTTAAAGACTCGAGCGATAAATATGAAAATAATTGAAGTTTTTAAGTTTTTTAAATGGAAAGTGTTGAAATTTAATTGAATTTGATGGTTTTTTCCAGATTTTTGTTTATCATTAGTTATAAATCTATGGCAATGACAATGCCATGAGTGTAGGATACTAGATTATATTTATGACAACATTCCAAATATGAGCTTATCTAATATAAACTATTTATAAACAAAAGTGCTTTATGAATGAATAAATGTACACACATGTGTATGTATGTATGTATGTATGAATGTATGTATGTAGGTGTACTGTATAAATATGTTCAATTCAATGAGGGGAACACTCTGCCTTAATTATCTAGAGTTTGATAGCAAACACAAGTGGAACAACCATTTCATTCATCTCTACACGAAATCATAATGAAGTTCAATGCAAATACACAAAGCCAAATCAGTGCAGAATTTTTTTTTAATGATTTGCCTTAGTTGTAGTTGGTTTTCAATTTGTATGAACATTGGAGTGTACATTTGATGTTTGGAAAACTGTAAGGTAATAGTAATACCCCCTTTATACGATGCATTTTGTAGTAAAATAGGCATAACAAAACAAAAATTTTGTAAAAATGCAAAATGTATTGACAGTTTATCACTCATACGTACTGTTGCCCTTGCTTAAAATTTTAATTTATAAGTAGTTAGCCTAGGAGTTGTTTTAAAGTCATAACATTTGACAAAAAGGTACCACGACCATTGAAAAAATTGTTTTTAATATAAAGCGTGTTACGAAGACGCTGACAATTTTGTCGGAGGCCTTCTAATTACATAGCTCAGTAAATCCGCTCTTGAAAATTGTCAGAGCGCATTACGAAGCAACCAACAATTCGCTCTGATAATGTACATGGAGCTGCCAACTCGATTTTTTGAAAACATCTGATAAATTGTCGAAGGAGGGTCTGGAAATTATGAAACTTGTTTGATAATTGTCAGAGGTACCTTTGAGAATTGAGCAGAAAATTTAAAAAATTAAAGCATAGACGACCAAAAAACAAAACTACAATTATTTGGACAACTGAGAGGTGGACAAATAAGTGGAGCTAATCAAAGTGGTCGTCTCAAACAATTTTATGGAACCGGCCCAATGCACAGTGTTTTTTTTTCGCCTTTTTTTGGCATAAAACCCAAAAATTTTTTTTTTCAGGTTTCATATATTAACTTGTTTTTTAATATAGGTTGTCAAAAAAGTCTTGCGGCATTTTTATAGAATTTTCAATTGTTCATAAAATTGGTTATAATAATGCGATTTAAGTCAAATATGCGCCGTTTTGTTCGATGACGAGTTCCCAACGAGATGCCAACTTCATAATGCCACTTATGTCTTATAAAAGCTCGCTTCCCTATTGGCAAAAAACTCGGAGAGCCAATTTTCACAGGACTCTCTTGTGGCCAACTTCCGACTACCAAGCTCGTTCGCCATGGACAGAAATAGGTGGTAATCACTTGGTGCGAGATCCGGACTATACGGTGGATGCAAAAGAACCTCCCATCCGAGCTCCCGGAGCTTCTGGCGCGTCACCAAAGATGTGTGTGGCCTGGCGTTGTCCTGATGGAAGACAATTCGGCCTCTGTTGATCAAAGATGGCCTCTTCTGCATGAGTGCTGCATTCAAGCGGTCCAGTTGTTGGCAGTACAGGTCCGAATTGAGCGTTTGGCCATAGGGGAGCAGCTCATAGTGGATGATTCCCTGCCAATCCCACCAAACACACAGAAGAACCTTCCTGGCCGTCAATCCAGGCTTGGCCACCGTCTGGGCAGCTTCACCGCTTTTCGGCCACGACCGTTTGCGCTTCACGTTGTCGTAAGTGACCCACTTTTCATCGCCAGTCACCATCCGCTTCAAAAACGGGTCGATTTTGTTGCGATTCAGAACCGATTCGCATGCATCCATACGGGCAAAAATGTTTTTTTGCGTCAAGTCGTGTGGCACCCATACATCGAGCTTCTTTTTGAATCCAAGCTTCTTCAAATGGTTTATAACGGTTTGATGACTCATGCCCAGCTCTTGGCCGATGCTACGGCTGCTACTATGCCGGTCTCTTTCGATCAATTCAGCGATTTTATCGCAATTTTCGACGACAGGCCTTCCGGACCGTGGCGCATCTTCGATCACCTCTGCACCAGAACGAAAACGTTGAAACCATCGTTGTGCGGTGGAAATGGAAACTGTATCGGGTCCATAAACTGCACAAATTTTATTGGCAGCATGAGATGCATTTTTGCCTTTATCGAAGTAGTACTGTAAAATATGCCGTATTTTCTCTTTATTTTGCTCCATGTTTGCGACGCTATAACTCACGAACGACTAAAAACAAACAACAATAAATCAAACACGTGTTAGCGCGTGAAAAGAGCTTTCCAAAAAGCTCTAGCGTGAACCGATGCGACGAATACAACTAGAACTACGCGCTTGCAAAGAGAAGCTTGCGGAAATACCGCAAGACTTTTTTGACAACCTTATATTTCACTCTAATGCCCTATACGCAGTAGTGAATTCACGAGAAGTAAAGTAAAAATTTTATAAATACAACAAATTTTAATTCAACTCTCCTTTCGAAATTTGTATTTGAAAATTGGAAATTACTACTCGTTACTTTACGAACGTCCTGTCAGTAAGGAAGCTGCGCACCAAATCAAAGAGCAATGGTGGGAGAAGACTCTTCTGCCTCTACTCTCTACTGCCACGACGTACTACTTGGCATGGTACGCTTCAAGGATAAAGTTAGTTACCCTGTTTAACTGTTATGGCGTTTTGTGCTACTTTCCAAACCCAAATTGGAAGGGCTGAATGCGTTGGCTGAGCTCATTCAAGGCAAGTATTCTGCTCAGCAGGAACCTCTCAAAGAATTGCAAACTGATTGAAGGACTCATCCGGGCCATGTGGATTTGAATTGTGGTGATTCATGAAATAGCTATAATAGTCAACCAGCCTCCTTTGTGGTATGTGTGTTTCTTGTTTCAGAAATGCTATGAACAAAAACACAACTTATTGACCAGGAGCCTGCTAAAAGTTCTAAGACCTTAAAACAGCTTTCGATATATGAAGTTGTAAAATCCAAACAGAAGTTGTAAACTTCAAAGTGAAAAAGAGCAGCCAGCCAAGGTTTTTATCAACTAACATACACTCAAAAAACAAAACTTATGGTCAAATTGCAGTTTTTTGCTCTACATCAGCAACAATCAACCTTCGTAGAGCCATCTTCGTGCAGTCTGTGCTGAGCACCAGCTTCTCGCAGTCAATCAAGCATAATAAACCAATGAAGTTGCCTGTCCTTCTGGCAACTTTTACAAATTTATAAACAGTTTATAAAAATTCTTTGTCTTTGCTTTTACCGCCACAAGTTCAGCAAAGTAAGGATTCGTAGGTTTCAGTTTACGACAGAAAAAATGTTAATTTTTGCCCCTAGGGCCAGGGTATTCAAATATTCATATCCCATTAATAACAAAGAAACATAAATTCAGCTGTCAGAGCTCAACAATATTAACTAACTTTTTGCATCACTTGACATCACTTACCCATATCATATCAGCATCATATTCCTAGGCTATTTTTGATTTATGTTTTCAACAGCACTTTTATTCCAAAAAAACACAACCCCATTTCGAACTTGAAACAATTCTAATTAATATTAATTTGCATTAAATGAGACAACATGCCAGATGTGAAATACTTTTGATGTGTGTTGACTAAACGAATTTATATTATTGGCGAGACAATCGAAATAAACAAACAAAACAAAGTGATCAATGGAAATGGAGCCCAACAAACACGTCACAAGTGCGTTTTGTGTGTCTGCCAAGTGACTTTGGGTTTGACATCATTCAGCATCACTTGGAAATGCCCACTTTTCTTTTTGTGTGTGTGTTTTTTTTATTGCTTTAAATTGTTTCAGCTCTGTCTATTCATTGGCGCCACAATGGATTTGACATTCAGTTAACAGAAGCCGAAGCCAACCAGAACCGCCATTTGACTGTAGCTTCGGTGTTGAGATAGTTAAAGGCGCTCAGTGGTGCGTGGCTCATAATTTGAACATTTCAACGGAAATTCCCACAAGGTGCTCCTCCTCCTCCTTCTTCTTCCACTTCATTCTTGGCCAAAAAAAATAAACGCCGCACAAATTACACACGCGCAGACAGCTCTGAGTAGAAAAAATCCAAAGCAATTTAAAAATTTACGACATTCTACACTCATTACACCTGACGATGGCCTGACCACGCCCATCTCTGCGTCCACGTGCGCCCATGCGAAATTCGCGTATAACTTCCGAGCGACTTTTTTTTTGTTTTGTTTTGGTTTTTCTTTGGTTTTGTATGCAAATTTTTATTGCTGAGAAAAATTCGTCCAAATGGACGTAGGAAAAAAAAACACAAAGAAGCGAAAAAAATTACTTGGCTTATCGGCTGCGTTCTTGGCTTTTGTTGGTCGTTGACGTTGTGCTGCGGAGTAAAAGTATTTGCATTATTGCTAGCCCAACCATTAGATCATTATAATGGACGGGCACTTTAGCTATGATAAATGGGATGTAATTGAACGAAAGCAATTGATGAATACCAAGCAGATGTGTTCCAAAAATTGTGTGGAGGAAATTTTAAGAAAAAATTACATTGGAGATCACTCTCGATAAATTCTTTACCATTCAAGTCCCTGAAGAACAATTGAAAAACAGAAAGACCTTCTGTGGGTTCCAATCACACAGTGAGCGAAATGACCAATTTAGCGAATCGAAATTAATATCTTCCAAAGTAAATGACATAATCGCAATCTGTTTTTATTTCTTAAATGTAGGAAAAAATCAATATAAACAATTTTAAAAAAGTTTTTAATACAATTTAAAAAAAAAAAAAATTTTTGTTTTTAAATTTCAAAAAAATTGCCCACCTTTTTTAAAGTTGAAATAAAAAAAATAAAAGAATAAAAAAAAAAAATTTTTTTTAATTTTTCATAATTTTTTTTTTAAATTTTTAAGTTTAAGTTTCAGTTTTCTTAAAAAAATTTTCGGTAGGTACACTTACATTTTTAGACAAATTACGAGTCTGAAACTTTAGATAGAGTCAAGCAAGTTATGAATCGAAAGCAAGCAACATAAATAAAATAATTCTACAAAGTGCCTATAAAAGTATACCCCTATGTCAACCCCCTAAAAAACATTACAATGTACCCTGGTGGAATAAAGAGTTAGCGGACCTAAGGAAAGCTAAAACAAAGGCATGGAGAACACTTAATGGGAATATGAGCCTAGAGAACATTATAATATATAGAAAACTAAACGCACAATTGAGAAGACTAGTTAGGACGAGTAAAGCAAAGAGCATACATGAACTAACTTCAAGCATATCCCCAGATTCTAAAACTGAAGTTATATGGAGCAAAATAAGAAAGTTCTGTTCACTAATCCATTGTGTTAATGACATTAATAAAAACAAAATGGTAACAGATCCGCTCAATCAGAAGACAAAAATTATTCCGCCAACTTTCTAGACGCCAAACAATCCACCTATGCAAACCACCCCTTAAGTATACCACAAGAAACAGCTAATTTTATGGAGCGCGATGCACTGCTCGCCACTTGAATAGGACACCCTGTATGCTCTCTTTAAAACTGCTCGTAACTCGAAAACGAAATGGTAGAATAACGGTATTTTTTGCATATTATCTTTGTGCAAGCATTCTTCGCTCTTTCTGGTATATTCCAAGTTTAAGTTATAAAGTTGTTTGCATTCCATTGAATTTTTGCGCCACTTGAATAGAACATGCATTTTATTTGGTCGGTATCGTTGACACGTGCACACAAATTTTGGTTTACTTAAACTTTTTGCTTTAATTGAAGTGTATATAAAATTAAAAAAAAATTAAAATGGGGCGTGGCACTTCATTATCTGAGTCGGAGAAAGGAAAAATCCAAGCTTACAAGGATTCTGGCCTTTCTATTGCCAAAATAGCAAAAAAAAGTCGACAGGAGCCGTCACGCCTTAACAAATTTTTTAAATAATGAGGCTAATTATGGTAAAAACATGAAGGGCCGCACCCACAGTGTGCTTACCATCGCGGACAAGCGACTTATATTAAGAGAAGCTTCCAATTCGCACGACTCTTTGGCCAAGATAAGCGAAAAATGCAACGTTAAAGCAAGTTTGACAACCATGCGTCGTGTTATTAATAATGCTACACACCTGAAGAGACTAAAAATCAAGAAGAAGCCACCTCTTAACCCCGCTCGGAAGTTACAACGACTTGATTTCGCGCGCGCACATGTCACCTGGACTTCGGAGTGGCAACGTGTTGTCTCTTCGGACGAGAAAAAGTTTAATTTGGAGGGCCCCGATGGCTACAGCTACTATTTTCATGATCTTCGAAAAGAACCACACCATCTTGATAAGTTGCACAGCAGTGCTGGAGATATTATGGTATGGGGGGCCATTTCCTATTATGGCACCTGTGAGCTTAAATTTATTCCAACCACCATGAATGCGTTGTGTTATAATGGTATATTGAAAGAGGCCTTTCCACACTTCCAAACTCTTTTTGCAAATCTAAAATGGATTTATCAACATGATAATGCCCCTATACATACGGCCCGGATTGTTAAATCGTATATAGCGAGCCAAAACGTAGAGTTATTAAACTGGCCACCCTATTCACCGGACTTGAATATCATTGAGAATGTGTGGAGATGGCTAACACGTGAAGTATATGGATCAGGTCAGCAATATTCGAGCGTTCCCGAACTAATTGCAGCTATCAAATTAGCATGGGGCTCGATATCGTTGAATTATTTGGGAAAATTGTATGCATCCCTTCCAGAACGAATGTGTGAGGTTTTGGAGAAAGAAAGGAGGCTCAACACACTATTAAAAACGTTATTTGGTTTAAAAACATGTTAGTAATTTCTTATTTAAGTAATATTGTTATTTGAAAAGGATTGAAATATTCTTAAATGGTTTTTAGATAAAGTGTCCTATTCAAGTGGTGCAAAATGAAGACTTCAAAATTTGTTACTTATTGGTTAACAATGTTTTTTGTATACTTACAACTTTTGAATAATTTTGTAATTTTCGTCTAATTACTACATTTAAATAAACTTTATCAGAAAACAAAAATTATTTTCCTAGATGGCTTGGTTTAGCAGCAATTAACTATAGAAAATCGACTTTAGAGGTGTCCTATTCAAGTGGCGAGCAGTGTATATGTCTCTTAGAATTCCTATCAGCTTTGAACAGTCTTAAAGAACACACACCTGGCTTCGATAAAATCCACTACGCAATGATACAACATGCATCCAAGTCTGTAAAGATCCGAATCGTAACATTCTTTAACAACATTTTAATAAAATACATCCCACAAACATATAAAACTAGCATCATAGTACCAATTTACAAAACAGGCCAAGACAAATCAAAAATCGAATCATACAGACCCATTTCACTTAACCCATGCTTATCCAAAACCCTGGACAAAATTATAGCGAAGAGACTATGGTTTTGCTACTTCCAAGAAAATACTAAATGGTCAACAAATAGGATTTAAAATGGGGAAATCTGTTGCAAACTGTCTACTGTATGTAGACGCTCTCAGCAACAGAGCGCTTTCCGCAAAAAGACACATCTCCATTATTTCACTAGATTTCGCTAAAGCATTTGAAAATGTCGGAATGCACACTATATCCAATCAGCTGTCAGAATGGGGCTGCGGCCCAAAAATCATCAATTACATTATGCATTTCATGACAAATAGAATAATTAAAGTACGTGTCAACCAAAAATTCTCAGATAATTACCCCTTGCATAATGGAATACCCCAAGGATCTTCACTTTAAGTCATTTTATTTCTAATCGCCTTTAATAGCTTAGCAGATATTATAGACATGCACAAAAACATACATAATAAAAAAACATACCCTAAACATAATAAAATGCCTATCAAACTGTCATCCACACACTTTAGTCCAAATAGTCAGAAGCGTATGCTTAGCAAAAATAGACTATGGGTTACCCATCTACGGACTAGCACCAAAAACAACATTAAAACCAATAAAAACTTTATTGAATACTGCACTACGAATTGCATTAGGAGCATTTTGTTCAACAGCAATAAACAACCTATATTATCCACAATTGAAACAAGAACCCAACAATTACAAGCCAAACTATTTAACACAATAACGCATTCATATGACACGCCCCTGAGAAAAATAACAGAAAATATCACAAAGAACAAAACTAAAAGATTCAGGATCTCTGCCCTTCACAAATCTATAAATGTCTGCTCTACAATAGATATAAAGCCCAGTGTAACCAAAGTTCTGTGTAAGGGATTACCCCCCTGGCACTTTAAAGAAGAATCAATAGATACGCAACTTAGATCCTTTATTAAGTCTAATACAGGCAAAGACATTTTCTTAAGAGAATTCAACGAAATAAAACACAAATTAAGTAACCATACATTTATATACACCGACGGATCTTTAAATAACGAAGTAACAGGTTATGCAATAACCACTGAGAAGGAAGTTCTTAAGCTCGCGACTTTGCCCAGCTATTCATCTGTGTATACTGCAGAGATAATAGTTTTGTCTAGAAGCAGTACAAATAGCAATTAAAACAAGAAAGAAAGTCGGTCAAGCCCGACTATAACATACTCTGTACCCTTACACTCGCATTTGCTCAGGAGTCAAACGGCCAGTTAACACCCCGCGCATAACGCGGTGCGCTCTCTAAGTTTCTCTCTCTCGCACTAAGATTGCCTGTGTTGAACGGTTAGGGTATGTTGCTGTGGTTGTTGGTGGGGGGGTGGGTGGTGTTAACTGGCCGTTTTTTGCCCATAACTTGAGTATCGTTCATCCGATCTTTATCATTCCTTCAGCAAATCGATAAATAATTTTGTTTACAAGGTATCTCTAAAAGAAACAAACGATCTATCTCCAAAACTGTAGGAGATATGAAGTTTTTTCCAAATTGCGGGGGCGGGAGGGGGCGTGGCAAAAATTGAAAATAAACTTGATCTGCCTGCAAGTATTAGAAATATATGTCCCATACATGTCAAACCTCTATCTCTTACCATCTCTGAGATCTCTTCGTTCATATGGACGGACATATCGACTCGGCTGTTGATGCTGATCAAGAATATATATACTTTATAGGGTCGGAAATGATTCCTTCTCCCTGTTACATACTTTTGCACAAACTTAATATACTCTATGCACCTTCGGTACAGAGTATAAGCAGTGAAAATATGTATATGCTCCGATTCATTATCAGCTGTCGATGCTATTCAGAACATAAACAATTCGTCCTTTTATCCAGCAACCATAAGAACTCTTTTAATTAGTTACTTCCCAAAAATCAAAATCCTTTGAATACCCAGTCATGTTGGTATATTAGGCAATGAATATGCTGACGAAACAGCGAAAAGAGCAACAACATCACCTCTAATCATATGCTCAAACATTAATAATAAATCAGACATTAAAAGATACATAAAAGACGCCTTTTCAAATATTAACATAAACCTTATACAGCACACTTCACTCTGGTACCAGTCCATAAGTCCGAGCAAAAACAGTATCGACCACTACCTCAAGCAGACAGAAATCAGTCGCCTACCCAGAAAAGAACTGGTAAAACTTATCAAACTACGACTTGGACATACAAGACTTATCCACGAATATCGGCTCTTACAAAACAATAGTAACAACTGCCACATCTGCAACACAAATGAGCCTCTCACAATAGATCACGTCCTAGACGAGTGCATTTCACTGCAAAGCCAAAGGAACAGCTTCTCCAACCGAAAACTAACCTCCTTCCTTACAGATCCATCCCCAAAAAACCTTCTAGATATAATGAAATTCCTTAAATCATCTAATATTATTCACTTGCTCTAATTAGTATTTCTTTCAATTCTATATATATATATATCTATAATCTGTTACTTTAAGCTTAAGTCCTTCTTTATATCCTGTATATTCAATTCACCTGTAAAAAATCATTAGAATCAGCCGAAAGCCACAGTAGCTATGGCTATGACTATAAGCATACAGTTTATAGATAAATAAACAAATGAATCGAAAGTTTATTGAATTTCCATTAATCGCGCAACACATTGTTTTTGAAACGGTAAAGTAGTTTGAATACAAACAGCAAAAATTTTTGGAAAAAAAAATAATTTAAAAAAAAAAACCGCTCTAAATTTCTTTTTTAAACATCTAGAAAAAATATTAAAAAATAGAACATAATGTATTTTTTGGTTTTCTTCTTAAGAATCGCACTTTTTCAAAGAAAAGAAAGAAAGAATAAAGAAAATCTATGGATAAACACCGAATTGATATTCAATGATCGCATTACATCATAGCTTGGAAGATTATAGGCGTTTTGAACAAGCCCATTGGTAAAATCTCGCAATTACAATACAATTTTTCGTCAACTGCAACGCGTCTAATGAAGTCCTATTTGCGGGACAGAAACCAAGCAGTGGTCTCGGGGTCTTGTATGTCATGTTCTCTTACGTCTGACTCGTTTGAGTCCTTGGACCCTTACTCTTCTCTGTGTATATCAACGACCTTCCTGACTGTCTGATAGGCTGTGATGTCCATTTGTATGCCGATGACGTACAACTTTATGCAAGTCGACTGTTAAGTGAAATACATGAGTGTGTTAGAATCTGTAACAGCGATCTTGTGGAAATTGGCGAATGGGCTAAAGCAAATGGATTGGGTCTAAATCCTAAAAAGTCGAAATGTTTGGTAATTTACAAGAAGGCTTTTAATGTTTGTGATCTCCCTAAGCTTACCATAAACAATGTTCCACTGGAATATGCTAAGGATACCACTAACCTGGGAATCCAATTTAATAATACCCTAACGTGAAGCGACCACATTACGAAAGTGTCCGGGAAAACATTCGGGTTAGTCAGGCAGCGCAAAAACTCATTCCTCTTCATCTAAGGCTTTTGGTCGCCAAAACATGTCTCATCCCGACTCTATTTTGTGGTGTGGAAATATTTGGTATGCAAAGGCTAAAGGTGATAAGATATGTTTTTAATCTTGGTCGTAGAGACCATATCTAGCACTTTGCTAAATTAGAGTCGTGGATCAGACTCCGTACTTTATTACTAGTCCATAAGACTACAACGACAAAAGAGCCTGACTATTTAGTTCAAAATATACAACTTGCTGTATCAACACGAACGAAAAACATAGTTTGCCAGCGTGTAAAAACCTGGCCAGCTCAGAAAAACACCTTTTCATTCAATCTGCCCGCTACTGGAATAACCTGCCGCATAACATTAAAACTATTGGGAACGCATTTTAAATCTCAGTTAACCAATCATCTCAAAAGACAAACATAGATTTTATAAACGTTTTAGAAAAGTTTAGTATTGCATTAGTTTCGTTAGGATTATATTTTAAGTATTTTAAATCTCTCTATATCTATTGTGATCTCTCCGTTTTTGTGACCGATGCACTAATTTATAGTACTTATGTACCTGTAGCATTGGGATAATACCGAAATAAAATTTAAAAAATTAAATTAAATTCTTTCGGGAGAATAATAGAACAGTACTCTATAGTCAACCAGCTCTTTTTGGGTGTATAATGCATAAGTTGTTTACAGTTGTAAGCTAGCTAAACTTTCTAATTAAACATTAAAAATGTCGCCAAATAAGTTAAAAAGTAACAGAAGAACATTAAATCCACCAAAGCGGCATCAAAGACGAAAACTAGCAAAAAAAAAAAAAAAAAGTTGATAGTGCCTTGCGCCAATATGAACGGTGCCGGTGCCGAAGCAAAGAAGACGAAGCCACCAGGCCGGCAGTCAAAAGAGAAAACTCGACGTCAAGTACGTTCCAAGTCCAGGAAAGCTAATGAAAATATCAAAAAAATGAAGACAAGGAATAAAAAGGATTTCGGATGTTTTAAAAGCATTCAGAACGCTTCATTAACACACGAAACACTAAATGAGTTGTGTACTCAGATTTGTTATGTTAGAAAGAAAAAGAAAAATATTAAATCCATATATTCCCTTTAACCGGGAACGGAAATCATTTCAACCTAGCCAAGATGTTTGCTCGACTAATGTCGCACACCAAATGAATTGTGCTGTGCGTTGACGCTGGTTTTATAGGCCGACGGCGCAGTCGCTAGCGGCAGCGATAACAATGGCGTGCGCATCTGACAGCTGATCGCCTATCGATTGTTGGCGCGCGCAGTATGGGTTTGAAAGTGCGCGCGTGATTTGAATTTATTTATAGTTTTGCTAAAAAAAAAGAACATAGATCTATGATTAGAATAATATCCGTTCGAATTGTAACGAAATCATGAACTTTTGTTGACGATAGTCTGCTAAGCACGCTTTTTCCATATTCATGAACATTTGTTCACAATGGGCGTGTTCACCAGAAATATTGATCGCTGAGCAAGTATCAGAAAAAAATTATGCATCAAAAAGTATCAGCTGAACGCAGTGCTACATTTTCCCTCATCGGCCGGCCGCACGCCTTAAGCGTTAGCACTTTTTCAGAAGCGTTAGAAGGCGTTATTTGCAGTAACGCTTGCCCTTTTTTGGGCTGATTTCTGTGACCCAAAGAAAAAGAAAAAGTCGACTAGAATGCAAATCGTGGTCAAAATGCAAGACCACGGTGTTTTTGGGCAAACTCCTGAGAAACTTGACCGGAAATTCCGAAACTTGAAGCATTGGCCACGGAACCACCAAGTGGGAGATTTTCGACGAAATGGAATCCATTCTAGGTAATAACCTGGCACTAGCAGGTGAGGAGGAGAATATTGAGCAGCTATTGTCATGGGAAGACTTGGGCTTGCTTCTACCTTAAATGACGGCCGTAACAGCAGCTCGATGGTAGAAGATGACGCTATCGCAATTGAATCCAGCAGCGCTCCGGTGGAAGCGCAATTGAGCTCTCCCATCCATAATAAACGGAAACGGAAGGGTGCTGTAGAAAATGAACGTTACTACGCCAACAATAATGCTTTTGAAGTGAAGGAGTCCCGTACTGAAGAGCTTAACAAGCTACGAGAGGTTCTGCAGGAGTCCAACAAAGTTGCAAGTTGAGCGCAACCAGCTTCTAAAGGAGTATCATTCCAAAGCACCCCAATAAGACTTATAATAGTTATAATTAAGTTAGTCTATAATGAGAACTGGAATCTCCTAAAATGTTCCTTCACCAAATGTGCCGCTAAATAATGAAAATACATAAAACTACGAGAAGGCCAAGCTAACTTCGTCTGTGCCGAAGTTTTTATACCCTTGCAAAAGCTGTTTTTGAAATGACAGAGTTTAAGAACGCTTAGATAAAATTCAAGCACTTTTGTGACTAAAATCCATTTTCCGTCAGATGAACATCTGATTTCGAACAAATTTCGCGAATCTTTTTGAAAACATATCAAATTAACAATCGCCAAGTTTAATAACGATAAAATTGAAAACAAAAAAGTTTTTCTCACTAAGACCCATTTTCCGACCGATCGGTCCTATGGCAGCCTGAAGATATAGTCATCTGATTTCGACCAAATTTTTCAAATTATTTTGAAAGCGTTTAATATTAATAATCAGCTGACCTTAAGAACGATTTACTTGAAAACAAAAAAATTTTTTTCGACTAAGACCCATTTTCCGACCGATCGGTCCTATGGCAGCTATAAGATATAGTCATCCGATTTTGACCAAAGTTTGCAAATCTGTTTGAAAGCATATAGATAGCTAGATAAGTGGTTATTCGAGTTTGCATGGCTTGCAGCTATACATTGATTAACCAATAATAAGTAAATATTTAAACTCAGTTAAGACCGTCAGCCTTCCTTCCGACCGTATCGGTCCTATGGCAGCTATTACATATATGAGTCATCCGACTTATTGACCAAAGTTTGCAAATTTCATGTTTGAAAGTATATAATATTAATAAGGGACGAGGTTGAGGACGTTTACATTGAAACCAAAAAAGTTTTTCTCAGCAAGACCCAGTTTTCCGATCCGATCGGTCCGTATGGCAGCTATAAGATATGGTCATCCGACTTTGACCAAAGTTTGCAAATCTGTTTGAAAGCATATAATATTAATAATGACCGTAGTTTGGGACATCGCTAACATTAAGATACAAAAATGTTTTTCTCACTAAGACCCATTTTTTGACCGCATGCGTTTCTATGGCAGCTTTTAAGCATAAAAGATCATCCGATCCGGTCGGTTCCGACATATTAGCAGCGTGCAGTAAATGCAGTAAGAAGACTCTGTGCAAAATTTCAGCTCGATAGCTTTAAAACTGAGAGACTAGTTTGCGTAGAAACAGACGGACAGACAGACAGACGGACGGACAAAGCTCAATCGACTCAGCTCATCGCCCTGATCAAGAATATATATAGTTTATGGGGTCGAAAACGAATATTTCTATGCGTTGCAAACTTCAGGGCAAAATTATAATACCCTTTGCAAGCGTATAATAAGTGACTAATTCGCTGAATTGATACATATGTATAGAATAAGGTGCGTCAATCTGACAAGTCTTGCAATTTCCACGCAATTTCCTTTAATAATACATGATTTATTTTTCTATGCACATATGAAGGTTAATACAACAATTCTTTTATGAAGTCCCGTTTTCGCGATCCCTCTAGTGAAGCTGTCTGTTGAGGCTCATCTTCATCTAGGCGCGATGCTTCTGGTTCAGTACTTGGTACTTCATTTCCTCCCCATCCCATTCCTCAAACTGGCCATTACGATGTAATTGGCAAAGCAGGGCGACTTAAGGTATCAAGATACTTTAAGTACATTTGAAATTTTCCTTTTAATAATGCAAATGCGCGCTCAATACCTGATCTTATGGAAGAAAATCTGATATAATTAATTTGTGCTTCAGTGAGATGACCATTATCTCGAAAAGTTGTAAGCAGATGTACACTAAGCTGATAAGCTGAATCACCTATCAAATGCATGTTGGAGGATACGAGCGGATGATTATATATCGTTAAATGTTATATATGTTAAAGAAATCGTGTGCATTTCCCACTGACTGCTTTATTAGGATATGTCAGCCGTCGATAGCACCTATTACACCTGGAATGCCTCGAGATTTCTCCTTAAATATGCCAGCAGTAGTTGCTTGTTGGGCACAACCGGGCCATTTAATATAGGTGGATGCTAATCCAGCGAGTATAAGCACGATGTGCCCAAAAATTTCGGAATCAGTCACCTACAGCCAGAAACGACTCTTGTTTGGCCAAAAGCCAAATTGTAAACAAGAGTTTTTTTCTCAAGAACCACGTGGAAATTGGCTCCACAGTAGATGCAGCGCGTGATGCAACTACTTGGAGAAGGGACTGCAATTATAAAATAATTTGGTCAAAGTATTTTTGTGTACAGTGGATTAAGTACCCCAAACGCAGTCCGAGACATCCTGAAGTGCTCCTTAAATTGGTCCCTTTGGTAGTGGTTAACCGTAATTTTTTTGGTTTTTTTTAAATTGACGTCTGTGCAAAATGTTCCCCTCTACTAATATAATATCCTCAAAAAACTCTAATCCAAAAAACTCGTTCGACGGTAAACAGATTTTAAAAATATGTGCCCAATATTGGTATCGATAACAAGCCTATCGATAGACAACCACAGCTGGTGGTAGCAGTATCACTTCAAAGTAGCGTACTATTTCCTCGCTACTTGCTCCTGTATCATGATACGTCAAATTGGCTATCATGATACCGTATCACTCGAGTTCAGCAGGAAGATCATTCAAAATGTATACATGATCAGGGAGCAAGTTATTCTGCTGAACAAGGCCAATTATGCTATGAACATTTTGTTCTCACACATGAACGGTTTGGGCTTGTCTTAGGAACATTGTGTGCTGAACTTACGAACGTCTTGGACATGTTTTGGGAACAGTTTGTGCTTGGTTAATGAATGAATCAGGGTTGGTTTAAAAACCTGTTGTTTTCGCTTTGATCGCCGGTGATTGACCCAGAAAAACACAAATCAACAGATATTAATTACAACATTTTGGACTAGCTATTATATTATATTAATGATATTAAATTATACTCAACCATAGACCTTGAGCCAGCCAGCATGCAAACTTTGACTAAAATCAAAACAGTACACTAAACCCCATATATGTACAAGTAATTTGTAACTTTATATTCCAAAACATAAGCTGTAAGGGTATAACCAAGGGAACTTGGCCATTTTACTATTTTGATCTTTAAGATTCAATCACATAGAAAAAAGTGTACTTACTCTCACTATTGTACATGGCATTAATCAGATGACAAAAATACCATTCAGGGTCTTTCATTGGCGAGAGCTCATTTTCATTTTCATTTTTCCCTATTCCTCACTTGTTATTGTTTTTATGACTTTGGTTCCCGTTGCTATTGTTGTTCTTGTTTTTCTTTCTTATTGTTTATTTATACAATTTGAATGTAGATGTAGTTGTAAGTAGCTTGAGGTTGAAGGACAGAACTGTTTATACCCGTTACTGGTAGAATGAAAAGGGTATACCAAAGTCGTAGCAAATGTATGTAACAGGCAGAAGGAAACATTTACATATATATTTTTTAGTTATATTAAATTTATTTATTCGGCTCTAGCCCAGTGCTACAAGATGATACTTATTTTGAACGCACTAATCACAACGACAAATTACAGAAATAAAAAAAAAATAAATTATTATTATTTATAACTAACAATATTCTCTTACATACTACATGCATAAATTATAACTAATATTATACATAGATTTGATTTATTGATTAATTATTATTATTATTTTTTTTTCACTGAGAAGCAATTTAGTTTTTTAAAAATTCTTTTAATTTACTATTAAATTGTGTTTCGTTTCGTATAATGTAAAAAAATGTAAAAAATTGTCGTTCAGAGCAAGACAGCTTTGTCCGTGGACAGATTAGGTTGTATGTTCTGGCTGAGGTAGCGAATTTAAGTTTGTCATAAAGATAGTCCGGCTTTTTTGAAGTGAGTATTTTATGTAAAAACAATACAGTTCTATAGTCTATCCACTTTTTAAGGCTTAGATCAAATATCGTATTCGCCAATTGCCTTATTGAATTAGACCTTCCTCGGTTGAATATGAATCGAGCAATCGAGTTAAAGGCAACATTGAGTTTTCTTATATCAGCAACACTGCAGTGGCTATTTGCAGTTTTGCTATGAGTAATCTGATTTGAACAGGTAAAAACGTTTGACATATAGAAAGTTGCCTTAATAGCCCAACGGTTTGTCCCGTTGCCTTAGATATATGGTTAGCTCATCTCTTGTGCCTTGAGCTGTATTGATTTGACCAGACCGTTTATGTGCGACTTGAAGGTAAGCCTTCGGTCAAGAAAAACTCCCAGGAAACGGTATCCTGCAATGTGATCCAACAGCTCTCCTTGGAGGAAAACTCCTGGGCAATCGTCTTTTCTCAGCGTGTAGGTAACACTGGCACACTTTGAAAGGTTTAGTCCTATATTCCAATTGGAGCACCAATTTCCGATTCTTATTAGATACTCTTGCATGGTGTCAGTAGCGGAATACAATATGCAGGGATCCCTTGCCAATAGAGCTGTGTCGTCTGCAAAGGTGGCGATCATGAAATCGTTTCTGTCAACGATTTGGGGATTTTGGTTAGATGGCATATCGTGAGTGAAAAGGGTGTAGAGCGTTGGGACTAGGGCACTTCCTTGTGGGACACCAGCGCTTATTAGCTTTGTCTCTGATGCTTCTCCCTCTTGGACAACCGCGAAGATCCTTGCAGTCAGAAAGCTCTTAACAAGCAGGTACAGTTGAGGTGAGAGCAGCGATTTTATTTTGTACAGCAGCCCATCATGCCGAACTCTGTCGAAGGCCTGTTTCACATCAAGAAACACAGCAACTGTATACTCCTTTGCTTCAAATCCTTCCAGTATGAAGTTTACAACTCTATTGAGCTGCTCCGGGGTTCCATGACTCCTTTGAAAACCGAACTGGAAGGGTGGAATTGCTTTTTTAATCCTATCGTCCCGCAGAATTCTGCGCAGCATGCAACTTTCAAAAATTTTGGACAATGAGGGGAGAAGGCTTATCGGTCTGTAAGAGTCTGGGCTAGTTTGGGACTTTCCAGGCTTGTGGATCATGATGATCTGAGCTTTTTTCCATGGTTCTGGAAAATTACCAATTCTCAGTATGGCGTTATATAGCAGCACCATAAAAAGCAGCGCCTTGGTTGGCAGAATCTTTAAAGTCCTGTTATCAAGCAAATCCTCACCAGGGGCTTTGGAGTTTTTCAGGCCTTTGACGATTTCTGTGACTTCCTGGAATGTCACAGGAGCAGTCGGGAGCTCAAGTTGCAAAGGTACTTCCAAGTACTCTTTGATGCGTTGAATTGTGCGTGCTTTCGCTGTGTTCAGTGGTTTGAATCGTTCCGACATTCTGCCCTTTCTTTTGCTATTCTTGCCCACGACCCATCTGGCATCAAAAGAGCAAAATTTGGGTTTGCTTGTCTCTTATATCTTTTTGTGAGTTTCCAGATGGCATAGTTGGTACTCATATCCGGGCTGGCTTTTTCCTTGATCGAGACGATAGTGTCAGAAACTAGAAGAATGTCACCTTTAGTCATATATTTGGAATCGATGTGTGTTAATAATAAATATGTAGCCCACTTTTCGGCTGCAACAACTTTAGTCATTTATTTGGTTGCTAACATTATGTTAATAAGTAAGTTATTAACATTGCTCTGTTATTTAAACATTTCTTCCACTGAATAGCGGGTATATCAAAGTCGGTCAGTTGCGACTTAAACTTACGCTTTCGTTTTTATTGTTTTCGTTTACTTTATGAAATTCAAATTCAAATTCAAATGCAAAAAAAAAAAAAAAAATTGTAATGACCCACTCGTGGGTTGCTTCGCAGAGCGCATAAACCTAATTATTTACACAAGCGAATTGTAATAAATGAATAAATGCTGCTTCCACTCTAGTGAGTTTTTGTACATTTTTATTAAATTAGACGAATTTGTTACATATTATGCGCGACAAGTGTCCTTGCTGCTTATTTTGGAACATACATTTTCTATTTTTATGCAATGAGAGGTCACTCTCTCAGGTCACTTGCATTATGCGCTATTTTCTTACGCACTTGTGACCGATTCAAATTCTGATTCATAAATAAATTTTTGCACTTGCGGACGCGAGACAAGTATGTATATACATACAAGTGATTCATGTACAAAAAGTAGCATGTTTTAATTAAGTGAAGAGGGGAGCACGATGAGTGGCAGCACTTGACTGATGAAACTGCCGACTGACACCACTTGATACGCTCACTTAGGTTCACCAGGCATGCAATTTATTTTGAACTTGTTTCAAGCGAATGCCAAGTCCTTACAATTAATGTTGCAATTGAACTTGACCCAAAAATGTGCTGAATAGTGTTGGGTTTTTTTTTATTTATTTAGTTATCTGCTTGGCTGCAGATGCAAACGAGGCACGTAAGGTGATGCGATGTGTTGGGGTGGATAGTTCATTGAGGCAATTGCAAGAGCTCTTAGGATTATTCTTGAGTTTCTTCCCCCTCCCAGCTAAATGGGTCAATGAGATTAAGTCATAAATCTTGAAAATTAGACTTGAATGGATGGAGATGGTCGTAATTGAATGTGTGAGTGAGCTGGTAGCTATAATTTATTTCATTATGAAATAAGCAAAGTTTGTAAATGACTTTTTTTTAATTACTTAAGCTACCTATTACACTTGAAACACTTGAACTTATATAGTAATATTTAAAAAAGATTTTTTTAAGCGCGAGGTGTTTGATTTAAGAGTGTTTTGGAATGTATCGTTTCACATGCTGTTTTCTCTTTTTTCACTTTCAATTTACGGGCGTTTTGAGCTAGTTTCTAGTATATTGCGTCTATATTTCTTGAGGCTGGAAACAAATACTCACCGAACGGACCAATCTGCTTCCCTTTGTGAGTCAAACCATCTATCCTTTGAAGATCGAACGTGATCCCGACAGCTGTGCCTTTCGAAGGCCAGATCTGTCCACCCCACAACCTTTTGTACACAAAACCTGAAATAAAATCAACGAAATTGGATGTACCAAGTGCGGATATAATTCGACTTCCATGGTTACTATTAGCCCCCACCAATCGTACTCTGGAGATGCTCTTGACTAAGCTACATTTCACTTGCCTATTGTACAGCCTCTGCGTCGCCTTTGTGGTTCACGGAGTATTAAGTCGTGCAGCGGATTAATCACCAAGACTCGAATTTACCTTCTATGCTAGAAAAATATCCTACTAGAGAAACAAAACTTATCCTATCTGACCGACAGCTATATATGTTTTTAGTTCAGGATTTCTTTGGGTTGTTTTGGTGTAAGGTTTCGATCATGTTTTCCGTGAGAGCAAAGGCGTCATCTCCTACGAACACATACGGAAGCACAACAGATAATTTCGTAAGATCTGGGGCCTCAAAATAAATACCACAAAGTCAAAGATTCTAGTCTTCAAAAAACAGTGGAGAAGACTTGTTCTAGATACTTGGAAAAGACTGAGCTTGAAGTGGTGAAAACCTATAAATACCTGGGAGTGTGGATCTACCATAATGCGCAGTTTAAATACCATTTGCAAGAAAAACGGAAAGACGCGAAGGTGGCGATAAACTGCACCTGGAAATCTCTCCTGAGCAGGAAAGATGTACCAACGAGCACCAAATACAAACTTTTCGAAGCAGCTGTGAGGTCCATTATGTGCTACGGCGCACAAGTCTGGGGGATTATGCAGTACGATGAAGTTGAGAACCTGCTCAGATACTTTCTGAAAAAGCTATTCCGACTGCCTAGAAACACTCCAAACAGAATCCTGTATCTGGAAACGGGATTGTCACCTCTCCACATATTTACCGCATACATGCACTTCTCCTATATGCAGAAGGTTTTTCGCATGCCCGAAAATAGACTGCCTAAAATATTGGCTCAGTTTCTGCTAAACGGACGTCAGCAGTTCTTTCGGGAATGGGAACTTCTATCAGCCACTCACAGCGAAAGACTTAACCTCGAAGAAAGTTCAGAGTGGGAATCATGGGCTACAGAAATTCTTAAAAAGATGGATGCTTCATATAGATCATCGTTTATGATCGATTCAGAGCGGAGCTCTCAGAGGCTAATATACAAAGAATTGAACTACGACCTAGGAGAAGAAAATTATTTCAACGACGCGTTTTCAGTGGAGCAGAGGTGAATTGCTCAAACTCAACTTTGTCCCAAACATAGCAAGCAGCAACACAGCATGTTCTCTTTGCAATTGGAACGACCAGGAAAACACTATCCATTTTATGGGAAACTGCCCAATCTTGAGGGAATAAAGAATTCTACATTTTGGTAAGGCAAGACTACATCTGCATGAAGTTCACCAGCTATTAAATGGATCAAATTGGAGGATCCTTTATAACTTTATAAGTCAGGCAACTAAATATCGAAAACAAATAGTGGAAGGGGACTTTTAAAACAGAGTAACACGGCCAACCGAACCTCGCGCTGTGCAGTTGAACGACCTGGTATCTGGGGAAGACCCGGGAAGCCAGGTGTATTAGACTGAATAGCGAAGAATTTGGAGGGCAGTGATCGACTGACGGTTTCAAACCATGTGGACTTATTTATTTTAATACTTTATGTACGAACAAAAACTTCTTGATTATATATAAATTTAGAATCTAAGCTATCATCTATGTATTATCTGTTTTATAAATTTAAATAAAGAAGAACACTACTACTACTACTACAGATAATTTCGGCAATTTGCAAGGAGCAGGAATTTGCACTTGGTTAGCTTTAATAGAATATTTAAGATCAGCAAAGTTATGGAGTTGTCACCTTTGTAATGGAAATAGATAGATCCAGCTTTGGACAACACTCATATTTTGCCATCGATAGAACCAATGCAGTTTGGAAATACCCATAATTCATAAAAATTTTTGGAAATCTTTTCCCATTCCGTGCTTGTAGATGGAAATGACAAGTACTTCTTGTTCATCACGGAACCAATAATAGGGATTGTCTCCTTTAAAATTTTGGAAATGGTCGATTGGTGGATTTGAAAAAGCAATTGCAGTGACGTTTGACTTTCACCTGTAACCAAATAACGAAATGTGACTTGTGGCCTTTCTGCAGGTCCAATGCAATTCCGCATCTCAGTGTCCTGTTTCTGAATATACGCCTTTAACATATTTAGAAGCAATCCAAATTGGAGTGGATCATGCGAAGCACAGTCTTGTGTATTGACGTGTCCTTGTTCATGATCTTCGGCAGCAATTTATGACTCTAGCCGAAAATGTTTTTTAAAATTTTTTTTATTGTTTCGAAATCGGTATATTTTATTGGCATTTGTCAGTATTCAGTATGTTTTCTAGATCCGCATAAAATGCAAACCCACGAAAATACTATGTCAGCAAAAATTAATGCATTATTAATAGGCTCAATTAATGTCGTGTCATATAGGCTTAATTATTTTTTAATTCGCTTACATTTTTAATTTTAAAAACCAAAAAAAAATTTTATAAAATTTCAACTTAGTCCCACCTCATTTCAAAAAGCTATCTACGCCAATGCAACTATACTTTTGGGAGGAAGACAATTTTGTCATTTCCAACACATGTATTCAGAATGGCGTATCTTCGATTAAAATAAAAAAAAATCGCAGAATTGTTTGTTATAAGTTTTTTTTTTGGAAAGCTAAGTAATGTTACTAGAGAATGATTTAAAAAAAAAATTTTGATCACATATATGAGTTTCCGCAAAACGCGCCCAAAAAGGGTAAAAATAGGTATTTTAAGCTCGAATAACTAATAATTCAGACCTAATGGACCATTTCCCAAAACCGATTCGTGTTCAGCAGACAAAAATTATTTAGAATTACCACCACCCATTTTATAAACGGAACCTTTTTGACAAGTGTTTTAATCTATGTACACTGCTCGCCACTTGAATAGGACACCTCTAAAGTCGATTTTCTATAGTTAATTGCTGCTAAACCAAGCCATCTAGGAAAATAATTTTTGTTTTCTTATAAAGTTTATTTAAATGTAGTAATTAGACGAAAATTACAAAATTATTCAAAAGTTGTAAGTATACAAAAAACATTGTTAACCAATAAGTAACAAATTTTGGAGTCTTCATTTTGCACCACTTGAATAGGACACTTTATCTAAAAACCATTTAAGAATATTTCAATCCTTTTCAAATAACAATATTACTTAAATAAGAAATTACTAACATGTTTTTAAACCAAAAAAAGTTTTTAATAGTGTGTTGAGCCTCCTTTTTTCTCCAAAACCTCACACATTCGGTCTGGAAGGGATGCATACAATTTTCCCAAATAATTCAACGATATCGAGCCCCATGCTAATTTGATAGCTGCAATTAGTTCGGGAACGCTCGAATATTGCTGACCTGATCCATATACTTCACGTGTTAGCCATCCCCACACATTCTCAATGATATTCAAGTCCGGCTCCACGTTTTGGCTCGCTATATACGATTTAACAATCCGGGCCGTATGTATAGGGGCATTATCATGTTGATAAATCCATTTTCGATTTGCAAAAAGAGTTTGGAAGTGTGGAAAGGCCTCTTTCAATATACCATTATAACACAACGCATTCATGGTGGTTGGAATAAATTTAAGCTCACAGGTGCCATAATAGGAAATGGCCCCCCCATACCATAATACCTCCAGCACTGCTGTGCAACTTATCAAGATGGTGTGGTTCTTTTTGAAGATCATGAAAATAGTAGCTGTAGCCAAATTAAACTTTTTTTCGTCCTAAAAGACAGCACGTTGCCACTCCGAAGTCCAGGTGACATGTGCGCGCGCGAAATCAAGGCGTTGTAACTTCCGAGCCGGGTTAAGAGGTGGCTTCTTCTTGATTTTTAGTCTCTTCAGGTGTGTAGCATTATTAATAACACGACGCATGGTTGTCAAACTTGCTTTAACGTTGCATTTTTCCCTTAACTTGGCCAAAGAGTAGTGCGAATTGGAAGCTTCTCTTAATATAAGTCGCTGGGTGCGGCCCTTCATGTTTTTACCATAATTAGCCTCATTATTTAAAAAATTTGTTATGGCGTGACGGCTCCTGTCGACTTTTTTTGCTATTTTGGCAATAGAAAGGCCAGAATCCTTGTAAGCTTGGATTTTTCCTTTCTCCGACTCAGATAATGAAGTGCCACGCCCCATTTTAATTTTCTAAAATTTTATATACACTTCAATTAAAGCAAAAAGTTTAAGTAAACCAAAATTTGTGTGCACGTGTCAACGATACCGACCAAGTAAAATGCATGTTCTATTCAAGTGGCGCGAAAATTCCATTGAATTTTTGAATTTTTGCGAATTCTCACATAAAGTGCAAACAACTTTATAACGGTTCTATTCCATAACTTGGAATATACCAGAAAGAGCGAAGAATGCTTGCACAAAGATAATATGCAAAAAATACCGTTATTCTACCATTTCGTTTTCGAGTTACGAGCAGTTTTAAAGAGAGCATACAGGGTGTCCTATTCAAGTGGCGAGCAGTGTATATTAAGTTTGTGCAAAAGTATGTAACAGGGAGAAGGAATCATTTCCGACCCTATAAAGTATTTATATTCTTGATCAGCATCAATAGCCGAGTCGATATAGCAATGTCCGTCTGTCTGTCTGTCCGTCCGTCCGTATGAACGAAGAGATCTCAGAGATGGTAAGAGATAGAGGTTTGACATGTATGGGACATATATTTCTTATACTTGCAGGCAGATCAAGTTTATTTTCAATTTTTGCCACGCCCCCTCGCGCCCCTGCAATTTGGAAAAAACGTCATATCTCCTACAGTTTTGATGATAGAAGTTTCGTACATTCTAGAGATATCTAGTACCCACTATTATATATCGATTTGCTGAAGGAATGATAAAGATCGGATGAACGATACTCAAGTTATGAGCAAAAAACGGTCAGTTAGCACCCCCCACCCAACCCACCCATAACCTAGGCATTGCGTTCAGCAGAAGCAATCTTAGTGAGAGAAAGAGAGAGAGAGAGACTTAGAGAGCGCACTGCGTTGTGCGTTGTGTGTTAACTGGCCGTTTGACTCGTGACCAAATGCGAGCTGCGACATCAAAAGTGCAGAGTATGTTATAGTCGGGCTTGACCGACTTTCTTTCTTGTTTTTAATTACATTCGTTTGAACAAGAATTTGATAATCTACAACATACCATACATCTTGTTGATGGACTCTGCTGGACTCACTTTATATCCCTTTTGTATGATGAGACTTTATCAAAAATATGCATTTGCAAGGCTACATACATTTTTGCTCTATTAAGGGTACAACACGAGTTTTTTCTACATGTGACGTTCACAAACACATAATACAAGCCACACTGATTGGAATTCATTTCAGAAATTTGAGTAAAATTGTTTAGTTTTTCACTTTTGACCACTTAAAGTTTGCAAACAAAACTTAATATTGCAGACGCATGTGCTTTGCAAATGCAACAGCTGTGTTTATTAGCTGATTCCTTTGTTGTGGCGCACTCTATCGAGATTTCTCTTATGCAACACTAAAAATTCATCTATTGTGAATTCATCTATTGTGCACTAAAACTTGTTTTGATTTTCCGACTTTCAGAAAATGGGTTTTGGCCTGAAAAAGTGGTAAAAATTTTCCTTAGTGCACTCCCCGCCACACATAACACCATTAACTTAAAAATCAAAACAAAAACCAAATTCAGTCGATAGCAATTTATTGATATTGGTTATGTTGAGCAGCATATTTATCCAGAGTTTACTACGTCCTTAAGTTTAACTCGAGCCCATGACGCGGTAGACATTAACAAAGTGCAAGAATTTTTAAAGAATACTTTATCAGAAGAACACTTTAAATTGGTGTCACTTAGTTGAGATCTTTATAAACAGCAAATATTTTTCCGCAAATGCAACAAAAAAGGTTTTATCCCTTCAATGTTGTTAAATGCCAAGCTCAACAAAGAGAGCGCAAAACTTGGGCTTCATAATAAGTCGATTAACTTAAAGTAAAATGTGATTAATTCGCAGAGACGTGCGCAGCATTAACAAAATAATGCCGACAGATGACAGTCATCTTTTCCGTTTTACTTGGGGTACAGATTATAACGACCAAATTTTAAATATTTATGCTATTAAAATGGCAAATATGATTGAGTTTGCATGAAAAATGAAAGCAAATTTTAACAGAATATGTGAAGAAACCTGGCCACTGTTTACCAAAACGAAGAAATATGTGTGTGCAAGTCTTCGCTTCATTATGAAAACTATGCATATGACCTACATATGACTTTTGCACATTTTCTCTCTGCTCATGGAAAAACAAAAAAGAAGGAAACTGGAAACATTTGTAAACTTTGAGTTGGTATTGTGTCTGTTTTCGTTTGATATCAAAATGTATTCATGTTTAGTTTTGTAATTAAAAGCGTAATTCTAGCTTTACATGCAAATGTATGTATGTGTTCAAGGTAACACACACACACACAGAGGCGGGCGGGCTTGAGCGCAAAAATTGTTGCATACTTCTGAGCGCCAGCATGAGAATGTGCCTGTCATCCGCGCTGTGGCTGTGGCTCCTGCGGTGATTATGGGGAAAATGTAAATGCGAATTTAATTGTAACATACACACACATATAGCAACCACAACGCCTTTCGGCCTGTCAGTCAATCATTAAAAGGGCATCTAGTTTCATTTTCGCTTTAATATTAATTTTAAAATGTTTTCAGTTGATATTTTGTTGGCATATCCATTCATATCTATGTATAACGCATTGTCGCTTAGTCGCTTTTGCTTTTGCTGGCTTCCTTCCTGGGCAACTTCCTGTCACGCTTGGCATGGGGCCCGACCGCTTGACTGCTATATAAACATGACTCCGGCTGGGTGTTGTTGCTGTTGCCGACGTGCAGGAAATTTGAGCAACGCAACAAAATCCATTTACGTAATTACTTCAAGTTAACTTTTGCTTGCCAATGCCCCCGGATACAAAAAAAAACAAAAAAAAGGGGAGATGCGAAATGCTCGTAACTAAATGAATTTGCTCTGTTGCCAGAGCGAGCCCTTTTCTCTTTATTTTTGTATTAAATTATTGAGGATTGCTTATTGGTTTATGGGGGAATCTTTTCTTGACCACATTCTGTGGAGGTCAGAAGCTTGTTAAGCGTCTTTTCTCGGTATCCGCTTTCTTTTTTTCCTAATTAGATAAAATGGGGTCAACGTTGTGGAATTCATATATTGATTATGACACCACCAAAAGAAAGAAACAAAGTTTTCTCATTGCAGAAACTGATGACAAGAAAAGAAAAATTGCAAATAAAAATGGTTTGGATATGAGCCTGTTTGAACAATTTGGATTCAGTTTTGAACTGACTTTTCTCACCATTCACTCAGATAAAACTTAAAAATTTATTTATATTTTATTTTATCTATTTACAGGCGTGTCCCTTGAAGCTTTTAATAATGTAAGCTTGCACTAGAGCAGGCCACACTTTCATAGTCCCGCAAAAGTCACACACAATTTCGAAAACCAACAAGTGGTCGTTGATAAGCTGTCTCCCCCCACGTCCAACTACAGCTAATCAGCCACAAACTCCAACTCAAACAACACGCACTCAAGAGACAACAGCAAAACGGCAGCCGTGGATACCAACGGGCCTTTGTCGCTGCCGCTGCCACCGCCGCCGCCATCTCTGACAATTTGTCAGCCGCCACCACCAACTCCGCCCTATCAGCGGCTTACCAAAGCATTGCAATGCGATCCAAGATGTGGACACGAGGTGAGTGGAATTTAAAATTAAGATAACTTGTTAGTTTCCAAAGGATGGCTGAAGTCTCTTACTTTAACATCGAAATTTTCTAACCAAGAATCTTAAGATCTGGGCAGTTTGAAGGAGAGGAACAACCCTAATTAGTCTCTCACTTATATAAGATTCTCAGTTCCACTGAGAGACTGACTCAGACGAAACATCTTTGGCTAGAGGTACCATGAGAAAACTTAACTTTCATAAATAGGTTTGTTTGTTTAATTATACAATACAACAAGAGCTTGTCTTGATAACACTGTGCAACACTAAAAAGTTAATAGAGGCGAGATCAAAAAATTCTGAATGGGTATTATGGTAGTACAAAAACCTTCACTGCGTTTGGTCTGGTTAGCTGCCGTTTTCTATTTATTGCACTTTGAAGTTTTCAGCTTCTGATTGGGATTCGCCACTCCATATCTCGTAAACTATTTGGAATTTCGCTTTCACGTCTTAGAGAAAGTCGTTGCTCTTGGCTTGGCTTACAAAACATTCTTAAGTAGCAAGTTAAAAAAGTCACATTTTTATACTCAATATTACAAAAAATGTCTTAAAATCATCATGTTTTCCCCTTATTTTGTACTGTTTTTCAACTTTGTCTTGAAAACTGTAACGAATTTGATTAAGCAATGCAGGAAAAAAATGTAGCTTGGACTTAAATAAACCAACGCTTAGAACATACCAACTTCATTCGATTGGTCCTTTGTATAGTTACGGGCTCTTAAGCATGTAGAATTGGAAACAAATTTTTGGTACCAAATGGCATACACAGTCAAAAATTTCGATTGTTTTGTATTAAATCAAGAAAATAGTAAGAAAACATAACTTAAAAACTGCAATTAAAAATATTTGATAATTTTTACATTTTTACCGAAAATTTTAGATTTTTCGAGTTTTTATGACAGTTGTGCGTGCTTGTGGGCCTATAACTATATGTAACTAAATGAAGTTGGTTTGTTCTAAGGGTTTGTTTATTTTGGTCTAAGCTACAACTTTCTGCTGTATTACTTGTCAAAATTTGAAACGGATTTCAAGATGAAGTTGAAAAACTGTAGAAAAGTGGTCGAAACTTGGCTTTTTTGGGCAAATTTTGTAATTTTAGGAACGAAGAAGTAATTTTTTTGATTTGCTACAAAAAAATGATTTGTAGGCCAAGCCAAGAGCAACAACTTTGTTGAAGACTTTAAAGCAAAACTCAAAATAGTTAACGAGATATGGAATAGTTAGTCCCACTCTGAAACTGAAAAGTTCAATAAAAAGAAAACGGTAGCTAATCAGACCAAACCACAGTGGGCCAGCTTGTATGGAGTGTGTGGCCAAAAATACTAAGAGCAAACATATGGACTTGAAGCTTTGCCCACGGCTTTATAAAAGTTTTAGAAATAGGTTTTGACAAAATGGGCGTGGTTTAACCCTTGTACTTCCAACTTTACCTCCCCATTTCATATTTTGTAAGAAATTAATTTTATTAATATTAGCTATATGAGTTTTTCTTTTTGTTTGTTGGTTTTGGCATTTAAAGATTTTGTTTAACAAATAGAAATAAAGAACTTAAATAAAAACTAGAAAACTACATTAAATAAAATTTAAACAAACAAAAAATCAATTATATATATGAAATCATAGATTTTTAAGTTAATCCAGTAAATTAAAAACAGATTTTGGTAAAATAGACTTGTGCTTGGATGGTAATTTACGCTGTCCCGTTATAAGAGGATCTGAACTTACAAGTAATCGATTAAACAAGTCCGTGTGTTTTAGTAGGAATTTTTTAATATCTTTGATTCTTGCCTCAGCAGCTTCTTCAGAGAGCTCTCCAATAGATACCAGTTCATGTTTTATGACGTCAGAAGAGTGAATTAAAATTTTGTGAACGGATGCTGGAAGGTAGTACCATGAATATTTTCTTGTCAGCTCTCTAGCAGTATCCAGGGCATATGATCGAAATTTTTCTGTATTAATTTTGTACCCTGAAGACAAAGCTTGCAATAGTATTGCACATCTTTCTATTAACTCTTTATGAAGACCAGTTATTTCAGCAGACATACCAGAGTCATTAAAAAATCGTCTCTCAGTGTTTCCATCATTTGAGGTTCCACTCCCTCCAATCTTTGGCTTGTCGACTATTAAGCCCATTTTGGCTCAAAAATGTGATTGAATATCTCGTTTTCTCTTTGAAAGTTCAGCTTTTCCTTCTGAGGACCTAATTTGCCATACTTTTAAGTCAAGTCTATATGATACGTGAAGAAAATATTCAAAAAATCGAATATATCCGAACTCATACCGATCTTTTAAAAAATTTTTTTGCAGACATTTTTCGATATCGTTCATTTCGGTGGGTTTCGCACTACATATGTAGCATTTTGCTGATGAACTTTGGGTTAAGGCGTTGCAAATTTTACCATCTACCATAGTTAGTTGCAACATGTGTTTAATTTGTATCAATTTTTGAGCTGTATTGAATTTGGTGGGGCCTAACATGTCAATTTTCTTTTTGAAATAAATTTCTTCCTCGATGGCCAATTGAGTCGACTCTTTTTTGAATTGAAACCTGATTGGGCGGCAGTAGCGAGTGGAGGATGGTCGTGGGTTTTTCCAAATTATTTTGGTGCTATGAGTTCCATCTGGTTTTGATATTAGTTGAAGCGGGACATATGATGAAATAAGTTACTCTCTTCCATATTATTGCTCTCAACTTTCTGCTTGTACTCACGGTAACCTGAACTACCATCAAAACCCCATTTTCCTATGAGTCAAAGGCTATTCTCTCTGTCATTCAAGACTTCATTGATTACATCGGTCTGTAGCTCCAGAATATGCGTTGCCAATTCGCCAACAATAATTAACTTTTCTTTTTTTCTTTTAAAATGCTATGGTAGCTGGGAAAGAGTTTGACAGAAATTTTACTGTTCACAAAGCTTCTTATTATGAAATATTGATGCTGAAATGAGAAAAATAAAAATTTTAAAATCAGGAGCAAACAAATTCCGTTACACACATATCAAAAAAAGAAACGAACACAACAACAACAAAGAACCGCAAATAACAGCTGCACCGCAGAAAACAGTAGCAAAAAATCAAGCATACTTTGTTTTTGGGACATATCAGAATTACCGGCACTTTCCGGCAGCTGAAATTTTTAATTTAGAATCTTAAAAGGTTAACTAATATTAATTAATATGTTAAGTTAGGGGAATCGGGGGGGATCATTACTATTACTTTAGCTGAAATTATATCACATGGACAATGGCACATTGAAAAAAATACTGACGATACATAAATTTTATAAAAAGAACACAACAAATTAAGAACATTTAAATTATTTTAAAAATAAGTTAATACCTTTATTTATAATATTCATTTTGATTTTCCCTAATATCTGCTTGATTAATGTAGTTTTAATTGTTTTAAGTTGCACTTCAATCTCATGCTGCTCACACTTCACTAACCAATGAATTTTAGGCTCTCTCTTTTGAAGCTATTCTTACAGAGTACAGTTAAAATGAAACAAAACCAACAACGCAATAAAAAAGCTTAGTCTTTCATAAGTTAGAGATGACACTTACAAAGCCAAATTTCTGACTTTGATTTTTTTTATTTTTGGCCTATGGCAGGAACCACTGTGCAAACCAAGAAAGGGTTTTTATACTACCATCACACCCTTTTAGAATTTTTTGGTGTCAACGCTATCAACTTTTTTGAGTTCAAAAATGGGTCACAGTGTAATTATAGTATTTGTCACAAAAAGTAATTCGGGGAGTTTGATAAAAATAAAATAAAATGTATCCTAGCTTGATAACAAATCGAATAAAAATCAATTAAATTAAAGTTTACAGTGCAGCTAATTCTTAATAACAGTAATATGATTTGATCATTTCAAACGATTAAATTTTTGAGAAGAGGCGGTAAGGTTAGCTTTGAATAGTGTTGCGTTCCTCATATTTTAAACATGGTGTAGAAACTGGTTCCAGCAGCGAGCAGCAAAGACATAGAATTGTTTTTCTGAACTGGCCAGGTTTAATCTTGAGAAAATTAAATTATTAATTCTTGCGGAGGAGGTGAATTCTAATTTTTCATATAAATACTGTGGTTCACGAGTAACAATGATCTTATGGACCAAAATAAGAGTCCTAAGTTCAATCCAGGAATCAAGACATAGGTCGAATACTTGGTTGGCAAATGTTGTACTATATGCTCAGAGGGCTTACGGTCAAAGACATATCTTGCAATAGAGTTGAAAGTTACACGAAGTCATTGCATACTATTGGCGTCAGAATTACCAAAAATAACAAATAACATTGGGACTAAACAGGATCTTGCTATGAGCATTTTGAACCAGATAGTTGCCCGAGAGAACCATACGTTTTCCCAGAAGCTTTTGCTAAGTGGTTACTTCAGGAGAGAGTTGCCTTAAAGTGTATTCCAAGGTTGCTGATTTGGTTTGCATATTTAGGGGCAATGTCTTCAATAACACAGGCCAAACAAAATGACCACTTTTGTGAGCTCCAGCCAGCTCTGTATTAAATTCTGTTAAAGTTTTGTGCACTGATTCCAAAACTGGTTTCGGTTTTTGTCCATCAGCTCTTATTTTCAAGATTAGACACTTGGATTTTGACGGGTTTAATCCCAAACAAATTTCCTTTGCTCAGGTGCATAATTTGACTAAGTTTTCATTAAATACTCCGATTTTTAGGAGGTTTGCAGCCCTGGTTTAAGTCGAGCTAAAGTCGGTATCAAGACAAAAATTTCGGGATTGAAAAATCCGTACTTCTTGGCAGACTTTTAATATCGCTTGGGATTGATTTTAGCCCGGATATCTCGGATTTTTATACTCTGTACCGAAGGTACATAGAGTATATTAAGTTTGTGCAAAAGTATGTAACAGGGAGAAGGAATCGTTTCCGACCCTATAAAGTATATATATTCTTGATCAGCATCAACAGCCGGTTCGATATAGCCATGTCCGTCTGTCCGTCTATCTGTATGAACGAAGAGATCTCAGAGATGGTAAGAGATAGAGGTTTGACATGTATGGGGTATATATTTCTTATACTTGCAGGCAGATCAAGTTTATTTTCAATTTTTGCCACGCCCCCTACAGCCCCCGCAATTTGAAAAAAACGTGATATCTCCTACAGTTTTGATGATAGATGGTTCGTACTTTCTAGAGATATCTAGTACTCAAAATTATTTATCGATTTGCTTAAGGAATGATAAAGATCGGATGTACGATACTCAAGTTATGAGCAAAAAACGGTCAGTTAACACCCCCCACCCCTCTACCCATCACCACAGCATTCTATTGAACGGCAATCTTAGTGAGAGAGAGAGAGAGAGAGAGAGAGAGAGAGAGAGAGAGAGTGAAACTTAGAGACGAGCTGCAACGTTAAGGGTACAGAGTATGTTATAGTCGGGCGTGACCGACTTTCTTTCTTGTTCATTATCAAACCAGGAAGATCTAGCTGGCTCGAGGTCATTAGTTTGACATACAAACTGTAAAAACAGGACACAAACAACATTATAACGGACCCTGGGGTTCTGAAAACTAGTACAGGCCTAGGCCTTCGACTAGTCTCGTATGGGCAACCCCTAGCCTATGGGCATAGCCTCGAAACTGTTCGCTATTGAAGACTCTTCAATAGACTTAACCCATCGGCTGCAATTCAGCAGCTACCTTCTTATGCTGGAAGTGCTATAACTGGTAGGGAATAACAAGGCAACGATTAGATGCAAATAACCCACACCACCAATAACTCCTAAGCTGTCAGAAAAATTTGTGTATTATGTGTACTTTTCTGTATGAAATTTGTAAGTTTATGGTGCATATTTAACGTGAAATCAAAAAAAAGAAGAAAAAGTTATGTTATAAGGGGCGCGAAGAGCCTCCAAAGTTTTCAATAAATTTTCAATTTTTGTTCAAAATTGAGAAACGTATCTTTCAAAATCACAATAACTTGACAAATTTTGACGACCCGACGTATGTGCACAGATTTCATTGTTGAAATTTTGATGTAGCTTAAGGCGTATGTGCAATTTGTAGTTCATACTTTGTCCTCGCGCCCTTTAAAACTGGAGTTTTTTATTTTGTTTTTTTTAAATTGTGTAATCTATGATACAAAAGGAATACGTTAAGGGGGCGCCCCCAGTGTAAGAGTTTGCCTATCTAGGGGAACTTAAATCAATTGCGGCCGTAGTTTAAGAGATATCGGCTTGAAATTTGAAATGGAAGAGTGTTTTGGCCATACGGCCATTTGGTCATTTGGCCATAGCCAGAATACGATTTTTATATGGGGGCTGTACGATATAGTCAACCGGTTTTAGATCAAATTTTGTAGAATTGTGTAACAGCACTTAAAATTAATAAATGCCATGTTTGGTGACGCTATTATTAAAACTAAAAAAAAGTTTTTGTCACTAAAACTAGTTTTTGGCCCGAACGTTACTATGGCAGGTGTATAGTCGTCTGATTTTCATAAGACTTTGTAGAATTATGTGATAGCATATCATCCTAATAAATACTAAGTTAGGAGCCGCTACCTTTGGAAACAAAGAAGTTTTTCTCACATAAAACTTGTTTTTCGACCGATCGGTCCTTTGGTAGCTATATGCTATAGTCATCTGATCAGTTCGGTTACGACAAACGTTAAAGGCTATATGTATTTCAAGACTTCGTGCAAAGTTTGGCAAAGAAAGCTGAAAAACTGACGGCGGAGGAAGCAAAAAACATGCAAACTACACGTGATTTTGTTTGAAAATTGGTCTTACAATAAAATGAAAAACTCAAAATGGCGAAAACATATATTCTTGTCCTCCATGGAGTGGCATCACCGAACTCGATAGAACTTACAAGTTGAAGTCCATAAAAGCAACAAGAATTTTTTCAACTTGCCTAGTTTTTAGGTGGTTTTAAAAAAAATTATATGAAATGTTTTAGTGAAGGTATTAAAACGCGGTATTGAAAATTTTACAGTTCCACTATTCAATAATAAGTAAAAAATAGCTCTTCTTGGAAACCAGATTCTCATGGTTATCTTTTAATCACTTTAATTTTGTGCCTGTTGGCAGCAGTCAAATGGAATTTTTCAAACGTTGCAATGTGGCCTGTTTAATGACTATTTTATTGCTGTTAATGATATTTTGACTTTGATTTTTGTTTGTCTAAATTTCCATTTTTGCCTAAAAAAAGGCATCCTAGTGTGTACCCATTTAGCCTGAGAGAGCAATTGCCTCTCAGTTTCTTTTCGCTCTTTCGCTTTGACAATGGAATTCCGTACTTACTTCAATCTCGAGTCTGGATCATTTGATTTTCAAGTAGGATCCGTACTTGAAATGATGTGTCTCGTCTTCAACGCTTTCTCGACCCTCTTTAAACATTTCGTACCACTCATTAACTGTGGATTTTCGATAGAGTTTGCTCACCTGAAGACCTTCTGCAACATTCTCAATAACTTTAGGGGCTGCCACTTAATCCCAGCTTAAAAATTCCTGTATAATTTCATGCATTCCTAGTTTGACCCTCAATGTTTCAATTTTGTTTCTCTCTCTCTTTGTATAATTGACATTGACTGTGCTCCCCGGGGGCGGCTAATTCGTCATGTCGTAATTACGCCCACCTTAAGAATGCATTGAAAGCTTGAGGTCTTAGATGAGTGCAGCTCCACGACTTGCTTGCTTTCAATTAGCCAAGGTCAAGAGACCCGCATTTCTTTTTCATTATTTTTATTTGTAAGTTTTTCCTTTTGATTAATGTAATTTGAGCTGGCAGCGCTCTCTGTTGTTGTTGTTGTTTTTGTTGGTTGTGTTCTTAATCCACCTTTAGCCACCGACAGTTGCCAAGCGTTAATTAAAGCTGCACAAGTACTGCGAACGCGTCGTATACGTAATGCGACGGCATTACATTAGGGCACACGCGCATTTTGCATGCACACAAACAAAACCACTGCGAGCACTTGCACATATACAAACACACACATACACACACACACACAAGCCTTATGTGTGGCCATTGGAGCGTAAGAAAATTAACCTTGAACCTCGACATAATTGCAGTGCAGAGAACCAAGTGTTGTTGGTTTGTGTATTAGCTAACACAACACGACGGCAACAGATGGCAATGGCCTGGGCCTGGCTCACTGCACCTATTGTGACGTCAGCGAGTATACAACATACACACACACACACACACACACACAAACACTCGACTCCGAACAATAACCCTTTGTCCTTGTAAAATCGTAATTTCCTTTCAATAAGTCATTGTTCAAATTATGCTAATATTTTTATACCCCGCAACAAAGGCACCAAAAGGCGAATGTTTGTAACAGGATATACATTTTTGATCAGCATTAACAGCCAATTCATTTTATCATTTCTTTAAGAAACTGATGAATTGTAAACAACTAGCTGGAAACGTTGTTCCTAGTAAATGAATGACTTACCTGTTGGCGGGTATCATGTTGTTAAATGTTTTTGCAATATCCGTCCTGTCCTTTCCAGAAAATTAACGGATATTTGGAGAGCGTCGTATGAACGCTGTATGTCGGCAATACACCCCAGATTATTGTTTCTTCTTCGAATCACAATTTCTCTCGTCGCTGTGCGGTCGCCAACCTTTATTCCAGTAACGTCAGATCCAGTTTGTGAGAGCTTCCTCTGCAGAAACTAAGATCGCTATCCCCATACGCGGTTGAACTGTTGATTTCACCTTCAGTTCCAGTGTCAAGTCAGTTTTGTTTTACAAATACAAGTTATGCATCGGACGATGATGATCCGCCATTTAGTTTTTCTGCATTTTGATTTCGAATTCGTAATTCAGCGACCCCGAAAACCCCCGAGTAGAGACTTTCAGCCAAATCAAAAAGCTGCTGCTTGCCCTTGGTTAGCGGCTTGTTGGATTTAGCAGAAGTGGGCTTCGGTTTATCTAAAGCTCGTACCATGGCTTCAAAGCCCAAATGTAGCATAATGCCCAGAACCTCTTGGGTAGAGTATTTACTGACATCCTTATTCCGATCACAGATACAGGCATATAAATGGGGCACCATTGAGTTAAGATCATCTTTGGATATGGAGTGTAATTAATGTGACGTTGGGTTAGATCCGCACTTAAATCACCAATACTGGGCTTGAGCAGCTTGGCCTCGGAAAGAATACACTGCAACTTTTTGATTTGAGAGTTGAGATGCAATATCCAACAGTATGGACAGATTTATTTGCTCATCAGAATCAGGCTCTATAATCTGAGACTTTAGTGCATTGCCCATATACATGGCCATGTTAGCAAGCAGCAATATGGCTGCTCCACGCACTGTGGCATGGGTACTCTGCACACTTTTACGCACTGTGAATTCCGGTTTCACCTGGAAACCCTCTTTCTCTAGTGTCTCGTTAACCGAATTTAAAGCCTCCCATTGAACTTTCTGTGACTCCTGTTCTAAGGCAAAGTTGAGCACCTTGCCCACCACATAGTCCAGCTAAGTGGCTTTCGCCATGGCAATGAGTACTTCGGCTGCTGTTCCTCCATTCTGTACATCTGCCAGTTGGCACTTTTCGATTATATCTTTGACCACCTGATCCAAGGTACGTATGATGTCAAGCTTGCACTTGAGCACCTGGACATTTATTTTCTTGTGGCCAATTCCGAGTGTGCTGATGGTGTGCACAAGAAATTCAGCTAATCCGTGCGCCTTTTTAAGAAGTTCCTCCACAGCAGCAAAGCGATTTTGCTACTTGAAGTCAACTAGGCCTCTAAGTATATGGTCAGACAAGACAGTGTTGCCAACTTTTGCCGAGCAAAAAAATCCGTTTTCAGTGGGTCGGAGAGGGTAAAAAAGCTGTATTTTTTGACAAAAAAGCTGAAAAAAAGCGCATTATTATTTATGTAATTATTTACGAATTATATATGTAATTATATCGTTAAAATATCTTAGATATCTAATATATCTTCAGAGTGATGAAGTTCTTCGTCCTTATCCTTGTCGTAGGCCGCAGTGTGCCTATTAGCTTAAGGCAACTAGGGGGGAGCTTATAATCGACACAGCATTTCTTATGTCGACGTAACCCGTATCTGTAATTACACATATTATATTTTCAATTTTATTTCAGTTTCACTGATATCCAATACGTTATTCATAAAATTCAGTTAAGCGTGCTCACGTCCATTCGATTTTTGAGTTTTGATTTTACAATATTGACCTGACTGAAGACACGCTCAACTTCAGGGTTGGACCATGGCAAGGACAACATCTGAATCGCAAACGAGGCTAACTCAAAAAATCTTTGATTACCTCCAGAGTCTTAGAAAGCGATTACTTCACTCCAAAACTTTATAGTTTCATCGTTGTTCTCCATAGTAGTGTCAACAGTCAGGCAACCTGAAATTATTTAAATTGCTTAATACAGTGAATTTTATGAAAATCCGAAAAGTAGATCATTACCTCAGCTTCAGTTGCTTTATAAGATCAAATAAAATATTTGTGCAGCATCCTCGAATAGATTTATCCAATTCACAATCCATCTGAAGCATTAATTTGCTTTTCAAAGTCGTATCCTTAATATAAATCTTTGATAACAAATTTCTCGAAATCGTCTACGTGAACTATATCAATAATAGTATCTCGTGGAATAATCAATTTTTTCAGGGAATTGATAGCCATCAGAAGATAATTTATTTTTCTGCTGAAAACAGCCCTGAGCTTGTGTGTGTTTCTTTGTAGTTGAATGAGCGCGCAAGTCACTCAGTTTCGCGGTAATTGTGCATTTGCAGTAACTGCAGTAAACTCGAGATGCATCAGTTGCATCCTTCAGAAGCCAAGTCTTACACTCCGGGTCCTGCAGCCAGACTTCACGACAATTTTATTTGAAAACTTTCGGCATTTTGCTTGAATGATCTGTAAACTTGGCAAGCTCCTATATATGACTGTTAGAGGTGATTATTATTGTCGATAAATGACGGATAGAAATGACGGAAAAAAGCTGATTTGGCAACACTGGCTGTGTCACTTTCGCTTTATCACGATACTTCTTAATCACCATCATCTTCACTGAATCCCATAGCTCGTAAATAACTCTCAACCCTTTTTTCAGTTCGCTCTGCTCACGTCACTGACCGAAAAACCAAATATAAAAGGGGCCTGGGCTTCCCGCAACCGAATGTGTTCTGTTATCGCGCTCACTGTTAAGTGGCTGTGATTGACGACCACACAGCACTGATCGGTCTGACAGCAACCGAATATCAAGCCCAACTCAGTCAATTGGTCTTAAATTGCGTGCTTATCGAAGACCAAACTCTCAAAATGTTATTTGAAAAGATTGCAGACTCAAGAGCTGCGCCAGAGTTTAACATAAGCAGAGAGAGTCTATGCGAGAGAGAACGAGAGAGCGCACATAGTTCATCACATACATTCATATAGTTAGCCGAGCCTTCCACACCGATGCATACATACGAAGAAGACCTTTTTAATTCGGGAATTAAGCCAAACGGTCCCAAAAAGACCTAAGAGGAAAAATCAAAAAAATGTGTTTCTCTCCTCTCACAACCAAATAGAAGCAGAGAACGCAGTTAAAAGTTATTTCGGTACCTCTTTTCAATGTGTTCGCACGAAAGCTGTCGTTTTCTGACAAAGGCAAGCGGGGGACCGATTTTTGCGACCTCTGCTGAATCCACATCGATTAGCAGGGGAGCCAACGCTTTCTCGATCATCAACTTCATCAGTGTGCCCAGTGCCTGGGCGCTGGTGTTACTTACTAAGTAATCCCGCTCGTTGAGCGTCCTAATCAAAGCGGCGGTCAATATCTTCATTAGCTTTTAGTAATTCAAAGTTGGCTGAGTGCGTTAAAAAAACAAAGCTGTCTGAGACTTAACATTTCTATCAAAATGTGCCAAAGCCTCCTTAATGTTTTTCTGTTGTGCATCCAATGAGAAGGTGGTATAAATAGAGTCCATGGTCAAGCGCAGAGCGAACATGATGATAAATTTGTTTAACAGAGCCTTCACACAAATCTAAATGTGAAGAGGAAATTAGTTAGAGGAAAGCTAACTTCGGCTCAACCGAAGTTTACATAACCTTGCAGAGCTTGTATAATTTATGGTTTTAGTTAATTCTTCTTATATATTGACCATTGTGGCAGCTCTGGCCACACTTATCATCGTGATCAAAGCTTTAGCGTTTTTGTCTACCTCAATCCCTAACGCGTCAGAGAGTGTTTCTGTCTTGGTTATTGTCTTGGAAACATAAGGTGATAAGGATTTCCCAAAAACAACCAAATAAGTTTCTAATTATTTCACATACTAAAGGCTTGTGCTCAGAACGACAGAAAATTCTTTTCGTCACAGTATTTCACATACATAGAAACACTTCTTAAGAGCACATGAGCATCAAAGCAAAGCCAAGGTGTTTCTAATTATATGATATACTGTGACGATAGGAGTTTTCTGTCGTTGTGAGTACGGGGCTTGAGCATGCAAACTTTTCCCCATGCAAAATGTTCTAACACCCAGAGTTTGCTGTTCAAGTTTTAGCCTTTTGTCTTTTACTACCTAGGCTGTGCGTAGTTTGTCAGTCAGTCAGTCAGTGAAGAGAAACTTTTATTTTATTATTGTTTTCCAGGGCTAAAAACCGCTCCGATTTTATAATTTATGCAAATAAGCGAAATACCAAATGTAAAAGTAACCCGACAAGCGTTTTATCCAATGTTGGTTTTGGCTCTCGCACAACTTTACAAATGAACACAAGCCGAACGTATACCGAGGCTTGTGCCAAGAGAGCAAACAGCTTTTTAGTTGCTGGCCAGTGGTCAGCGATGAAGGAGGTTACACTCTCTCTCACTTTTTGGCCTTGCTCTTCTTGAAAAACCCTGAACCTTACCAAAACTGTAAACATTCTCACCTTTTCATTCCATCGTTTCCTTTTTTTAGGTAACCATTGGCCGTCGCATTGGTCTCTACAGATTCTGTGGCGACATTGGACGTGGAAACTTTTCCAAAGTCAAATTGGCAGTGCATCAGCTGACGCGTGGTAAGGGGAGCTAGGAGATTATCTCGAAGCTATTCCATAATACTTATCTATTAAACCACTCCAGACAAAGTGGCCATTAAGGTGGTAGATTTGGATCGGGCCGGGCTAGATGCCAAGGCTTTGCGCATGCTATCCAGCGAGATAGCCACACTGGAGTGTGTTCATCATCCAAATATATTGAGGCTCTTTGAGGTGGTTGAGACACTGGGACGTGTCTATTTGGTAACAGAATGGATACGTGGCGGTGAGCTTTACAATCACATTACCCAGGGTGGACCCTTGCGTGAGATACATGCAGCGCCTTTGCTTAAGCAGTTGCTGTTGGCCGTCAAGCATATGGTAAGTCCATTTAAAACTAATCTTAGTAAATCCATCTCAAGCTCTGTTTTAATTACTGCAGCACAGTTTGGGCTATGTACATCGCGATATTAAGGCGGAGAATGTGCTGTTACTCTCCGAGGATCGACTGAAACTGGCTGATTTTGGTTTCAGTACACAGCTCATCAATGGAGCCAATCAGAAGCTGGACACATTTTGTGGTTCGCCGCCATATGCAGCGCCGGAATTATTTTCGGATGATCATTATATAGGAGCTTCAGTGGATGTGTGGGCCTTGGGCATTCTGTTGTACTTTATGGTGGTGGGTAATATGCCATTTCGTGCACCCACCATACCAGGCCTGAAGGCAGCCATACTCAAGGGAGACTATTTGCTACCGGGGCAGCTGAGCTTGCCCTGCATAAGACTTATACGTAAGTGCACAGAAATGAAATTCAAATCATCCATTCATATCCTTGGGATGATTTTCAGCTCAATTATATGAAAATCTAAGATCAAATGGATATTATTAAAATCCTTTTTACGACATTATAGCTATTCAATCCAAATGTATAACAAAATCATCCAAAGGATCATCAACAAATATTCTTTTCATCTCAAATTTCTTACTCTTCTTATTCTTAGAACGCATCTTAATCCATGTACCCGCCCAGCGGCCCACCATTGATGACATGCTCAACAGTCAGTTCATCACCTGCCCCAAGCTAAGTGCTGAGCTAATGCAGCATGAGCTCAATTTGCACTCCAAACCCGTCAAACGATCCATCTTTTGGGTGCGTTCCAAATCGCATCGTTTACGCAAATCCGCCTCATTGCACGAAAGATACTCGGAGGTGGTAAAAAAGCCAGCCATTAGCATGAACACTCGCCAGCAGGATGAAATGTTTGTGCCCAATTTTTTGCATCCCATCGAACTGGCACAGGAGCTACTGTTGCAGCAGATTCCCAAAGAGCTGGCACCGTCCGCCACAGTCACTAAGCGTCCAGCCCGTCGTTTCTGGCTCTGCGGTAGTCTGCAAAAAAAGGTCACTCCCATCGAAACGGAGCCCGAGAAACAGCTGTCCAATGGCAAACTAAATCCCTGGAACGTACAGGTGACCGAAGACTGTCCCTTGTTCAAGAATTATGATGCGGAGACTGGAAGTTGCATTATGCTGCCCACCGATACCGACGATCTCAGCCAGCTGCCGGCTCTAGAATTCGAGGCTCGTCAGTTGTTGTCCGAAATGGGACTCAGCTCCGAGATGCTGATGAATGCTCGGCCCAGTGGACCACGTTCGGATATTATTGGGGCATATCGTATTGTGGTCAATCGTTTGCAGAAACAGTCCTGGCTGGCCCGAAAGAATGTGGAGATGGCTTTGCATGTGGAGCCCACCAAAACGGAGAAGCGTGTGGAGCGATCTTGTTGCATACTTTAAGAAGCAGGTGTCCATTTTATTGTTAAACAATGTTATTACGTCTCAACTGGTTGGAGGCGGCGCTGTGTGCTGATCTCTGGGCAAACGCACAAATTTTCAGGTCTCAAAACATTTGAGTTAAAAGTTAATCAAAAAATTATTAAAATTATTATTTTAAAAAAATTTCGCTAGCTTCTTTGGAATCCTAAACGCGAAAAACGCAAAACGTTGTTGAGTTAAGCTCTCTCAACTTTTGAAATTTTTTTGGTAGGTTCACCATATTTTTCAGTTGGAAACGTTTTAAACGGGTCTCTTTACATTTCCGAGTGGATTTAAGAAGTAAAACGATTGGAATTACGAATCGTTTTCTTTATGATGTTGCCGTTTCAGAGTGAAATTGAAATCAATTTTATTTTCGAATGAATGTTCGAATGTTACCTTAATAGTTTCGGAATTGCGTACACATCGGTTTCATTTCGATCGGTTTTTCTTTCGTCTACATTCAATTTTTGAGGTATAACTTTAGAAAAATTAATTTTAAATCAAGTTGTATGCTCATATGTGCTGGGAATGCTGATTAGTTTTTTTAATCAGTCGTCGCTTTTTAAGGGCGGTATCCACGGGTCGCCAAAAAATTTCTTGTAAAAAAGTTGATATTCCGTAGATTCTTAACAGAGTCTGCTAAGCCTATGTTAATAACACGATAACACAATTTACTCTGTCGATAAACGTTTCAAAGAAACCTTGCGCTGCTCTGGCGCTATTAAATATGCCCGCGAAGTTATAATCAACACCTTACAGGATTATGAATATAACATATTTAATGTGCTATTTTAATATATTTTTATTATTAAATGAAATTAATAATAAATTAATTGTTCCTATCATTATGACATTTGACAATCTGCAGTATTAGCGCAGTGAACGTTGGTAGTTGCCTCTTCCGACATTTTCATTAAAATTGTGTCTGGCACAATCAATGGCATTAAATGCAGTTCGATGTAGTCCCGAGCAGCGGCACTTAACTAACACCTCGCACTTGGCTGCCACGGCAAAGATTTCGTTCATCTTCTTCTGGCGATTTGCCTCCGTAAAGTTGGTCAGGTCAGCATGATGATCTTGTGGATGTGCTGCTGTAGCATGTGTGACTTGGCGGCGTATATAACTCCGCTCAACTCGAAAATGGTAATGGGCAGCGGTCCCTGGGTGGTCACATAGCACTTGGCCACGTAGTCGGGGCCCTGTCAGGGAAACGTTAAGATGGAAGTGATTTATAAAGTTGAAGTTTGGTTCGCCCATTTCTTATTGGCATTGATTTAGGGCACATCCTCGTTGCCCGATCCGCTTTTCCTCGGTCACCTTCAGGGGGTCAATTAAGGCTGCACTATCCGCTATATTACCGCTTGATAGGAGACCAGCAGTTCGCTGTCCACTAAACTGGGAGCGGGCATTTGGTTTGTGGCCGTTTTACTGTCGCGATCATTGAGCACCGGCGGCTGTTCAATGATTTTCCTTTTGGTCTGGTAGCTGTTATCGAAGATATAGTTGAGGCGAATCAAATCGAATTGATTGAGGGGACTGGAGTGTGAAGTGTTTGAATGCTGGCCAAATAGATTTTAAGCTTCTCGCTTGTAGTGACAGGGGACGCCACATGATGTTGCAGACCGTGCTCCGGTCCGCCTGGCGGGTTTCCGTGTGCTTCTGATCCGCCAAGTCCCGCACCTCGCTCACCACTTTAACGGCGTTTATTAAATTCAGCTTGCCCGCCATAGAAAGTGCCATTAGGCGATGCTTTCTGCAGGAATCTTTTTTAGATTTTCAATTTGGCCATTCAATTTCGCCGCACAAATTATAATAAAAACCTATTTTGTTCACGTCACGGCAAAAAAGAGGCGTTAAAAGCACTTAACAGCGCTTGAACAAGACGTAGTGGGAAACGAAAGCATTTTTCGCGATAGGTAGAAAGCGAATTTGTAACGGCCACACACAAAAATTCCTTAGCAGTTTTTTTTATATGGAGTTTTTCATTTCGTGGCCGTTTTCGTAGCCATGGACAGCGCCCTTAAATAAAAAAATTTTTTTTTTAAATAATGGAGTTTTTCAAGCTATAAACAATTACTTGATTTAAATAGTTGAACTTTTCAATTACTATTAAAGCCTGTTGAAATTTGTTTACATTTTATCGTCAACCTATTTTTTCAAGAGGATATTGCCAAAAAGAAAAATCAGCCTCCTATATATTTGTCTTCTTTACCTTCTAACCCTTCTGGCGCCTCTACCTCTACTGTTGCGTCAAAAATACTAATTTCCTCCCTTCTGCTTGCCTATCAAAATGTACGTGGTCTTAATTCTAAATTATCTAAACTCTTTGTAGACAAGTATATCTTTCGATTTTCATGTTCTAGTTTTCACCGAGACGTGGCTAAAATCTGACATCTCTGATTCAACAGTTTTTCCAACGAAATATACCACTTATTGATGCGATCGCTCTTCCCGCGTTGGGGGTGGGGTTTTAATTGCTGTGGATTCCGGCCTTTCGTCGGAGTTGACACATTCTTTAATTCCCCATGACATCGAATGTTATAAGTCGTTAAAATGAAGTTTTTCTACTTTTTTCGTATTCCTCCACAGTTCCGATACCACAATTTACTCCATCTCACCTCTCTGCTCATTGAGTCGATCTCTCTGTTATTATGAAATCAGTGACCTATTGATTGTTCTTGGAGACTTTAACTTGCCTGAAGTTATGCTGGTCCACGAACAATGAATCAAAATGCGCATTTAGCCTTCGAAGTCCCAGTGATTTTATCGATGGCGCTATTTGCAGTTGTCTTTGTCACTAGTTAATCCTATTCGCAACTCGATAAACAGATGCTCTTGATTTAATCATTTTTGTTGGATCCCCCCGGCAATGTTGCATCTAGAATTGACCCGTTGAGTTCTTCCTGAGGACCCCTTTCATCCTACATTGGAACTTGACCATTGAAATATGCCCTCTCAGGGATGTGCTCTGCTTTTGAAAACTCGACGGCTAAAACCCGTTGTTTTCAAAAAACAGATTTTTTAAAACTTAATTGATTTAATTTTTGAAACCGATTGGTCTCAATTGTACACTTGATACAGATACTTGATGTTGCCATACAACTTTTTTATGATAACTTGTACTCGCTTCTTGATGTTTGTGTTCCAGCTTGAGCTCCCTCGCTGTCCTGAATAGGCAGCCTTGGTTCACAAGAGAACTAATAAATTTGAAAAACAAGAAGTCAAGGTATTTCAAAAAGTATAAGAATTCGAAAAAATCATCTGATTTCTCCCGTTATGTGGATGCTCGTTCTAGATTTAATGTGCTGAACGCACAATGTTATAAAAACTATCTTAACCGTTGCAGACCTCAATTCTCGCACAATCCTAAGCAGTTTTATACGTTTGTTAACTCTAAACGCAAATCTTCCATTATGCCCTCTTCTGTGCGGTATGGTAATGCGAAAGCAAACACTGATCAGGCCACAGCCGATCTGTTTGCCGAGTTTTTTACGTCAACCTACTCGTCTTCTAGCTTCAATTGCGAATCAACCATACCCCTATCAGTTGAATGGGTCTAATTGTATTTTTAGCCCTGTAATCACTGAAAGCGAATTCTATGAGCGCCTGGAACAATTATATGAGCGCTGCCCCGATCACGACATAAAGATCGTGCTTGGCGACTTTAACGCTAAAATTGGGAAAGAAGGAGTTTTTGGCTCGACAGTCGGCCGATTTAGCCTTCATGAAACAACCTCCGCTAACGGAGAGAGGCTAATAGATTTTGCCGCGGGGAGAAACATGGTCATAAGTAGTACCAGATTTAAACATCGCGACATCCATAAGGCGACCTGGAAGTCCCCTGATCAACTAACGCGAAATCAGATTGATCATGTTGTGATCGACGGAAGGCACTCATCGAGTGTTCTAGACGTGCGTGCGATTCGAGGTGCCAACATAGACTCGGATCACCACCTTGTTGCAGCCAAAGTGCGCACGCGGCTCAGTGTGGCACATGCCTCACGTACTAGTACACGTCGAAAGCTAAATGTCGATAAGCTGCAATCACAACGGACCTCTGAAGCCTACACAGCTAAACTCACCCAACTTTTCAGGGAAACTCACCATTCCCTTTTGGTGTAAGCGAACAGTGGAATCATATATCACACTCCATGAGTACGGCTGCCAGGGAGATACTCGGATACGCCGAGCACCCTCGAAAGCAGACTTGGTATGATGAGGAGTGCCGCGACGCTACTGCAGAGAAAGACGCTGCCTACAGGAGAACTCTGCAGTCGGGAGCAACGCGGGCTGTTAAAGAGCAATACCGGAAGAAAAGGAGAGAGGAGAAGCGCCTTTTCAGAAGGAAAAAGAATGAGCGAGAAAGGCGCATGCGTGAGGAAGTCGAGATGCTATTCGGCATGGGTGAGCCTCGAAAATTCTATCGAAAGATTAGACGACTTACCGAAGGTTTCAAACCCGGAGTCACACAATGCAAGGACGAAAATGGAAATTTGGTCACAGATCCGCAAGTGGCGCTAGACAAATGGAGAAGCTATTTCGCCAACCTGCTGGGAGGCGACAACGAACACAATACCGCCTCTGGAGTAGTAGCGACGCCACCAATCGACAACATAGAGATAGACCCACCGGACCATCACGAAGTCTGTGTAGCCATAAAAAGGCTTAAGAACAACAAATCAGCAGGTGCAGATGACCTGCCAGCTGAACTGTTTAAGGCTGGAGGCGAGGAGTTGGTAAGGTGCATGCACCAACTCATCAGCAGAATATGGTCCGACGAGAGCATGCCTGAAGATTGGAGTCTAAGTGTAATTTGCCCACTTTTTAAAAAAGGAGACCCTGCAGTTTGCGCCAACTACCGCGGGATCAGTCTCCTTCCCATCGCATATAAGATTCTGTCGTGCATTATTTGTGAACGTCTAAAGCCGCTTATTAGCACACTGATCGGACCTTATCAGTGTGGCTTCAGACCTGGTAAATCCACCACAGACCAGATATTCACATTACGACAAACCCTGGAGAAGACCTATGAGAGAAATATTAAAACCAACCATCTTTTTGTTGATTATAAATCAGACTTTGGCACACCGATAAGGTCAAGGTTCTTTGAAGCCCTGTCTACCTTTGGTATACCAGCAAAGTACGTTCGACTTTGCATGATGACGTTGAGAAGCACTCGAAGCTCCGTCAAAATAGGAAAGAACCTCTCCGAACCATTTGATACCAAGAGAGGTTTTAGGCAGGGTGACACCCTATCGTGTGACTTCTTTAATCTACTGATGGAGTATATACTGCGCCAGTGCCCAAATGCCAACAGATCGGGCTCATTTCTTTATAAAGATCTAATGCTACTCGCATACGCCGATGATATTGACATTATCGGCAAAAACGAACGGGCGGTAAGCAGGGCGTTTTCAGAGATTGAGAAGCAGTCTAAACTGATGGGCTTAGCGGTAAACGAGGACAAGACAAAATACCTAGTATCCACGAACAAGAAGTCTACGCGTCTTGGACAATTTGTTACTATGGGGGAGTACAACTTTGAGGTTGTAGAGGATTTTGTCTACCTCGGGACGATGATTACCGGCGACAACAACATCAGCCTGGAGATCCGAAGAAGAATTACTCTTGGAAACCGATGCTACTACGGGCTCAGAAGGGAATTCAAGAGCAGAGCCTTTTCTCGAAGAACAAAAATTGCGCTATACAAGTCGCTCATCATCCCAGTCCTGCAATACGGCGCAGAAGCATGGACAATGACAGCAGCGGATGAGGAGGCGATTGGCGTTTTCGAGCGAAAAATCCATCGGAGGATCTATGGACCTTTAAAAGTTGGCGATGGATACCGCATTCGAATAAATCACGAACTGTATGAGCTCTATAAGGACATCAGTCTAGTCAAGCGCATAAAGCAACAGCGGCTGCGCTGGTTAGGACATGTAATCCGGATGGATGAAGAAGCTCCAGTAAAAAAGTCGTACAAAGCGAAGGCGGCTGACTTTGGAGGACAAGGCAGGAGGGGTCGCCCACCACTAAGATGGGATGATCAAGTGCGGAAAGACATTTCCAACCTTGGTGTGAACAACTGGTGCCAGCTCGCACAATGCAGAAGCGAGTGGAGGGCATTCATTGCAGAGGCCAAGACCGTCAAGCGGTTGTGATGCAACATCGGGCCAATAAAGAAGAAGAAGAATCACTGAAAGCTCTCTCCTTTGCGATCTTAGCTCTGTTAAACCTGTGTATGCACCGGGTCCCGATGGAGTACCTGCTTGTGTACTTAGGTTTTGTGCTGATGCACTTTGTAAGCCTATTCATAAATTATTTGAATTGTCTCTTGAGTCATCCTCTTTCCCTGTGTTGTGGAAGGAATCTTATATCATTCCTCTCCATAAAAAAAGGTAATAAGTCGGATGTTGAGAATTATAGAGGTATTTCCAAGTTGTCTGCAATTCCAAAAGCTTTTGAGAGAATTATGACATCTCAACTGCAACATTTATGTAGTTCCATTATTTCACCCTATCAACATGGATTGGTGAAGCGTCGATCTACTACCACAAACTTATTAGAGCTTACATCATTAGTGATCAAAGGGTTCTTTGGTAAGATGCAAACTGACGTCATTTATACTGATTTTAGTAAGGCTTTTGATTCTGTTAATCACTTCTTGTTGCTTCATAAACTGAGTTTAATTGGTTATCCCAACTAATCTTTTTAGTTGGATCTCTGATTACCTAAGTTCTAGAACACAAAAAGTTCTATTTTGTAATTCATATTCGAAACTAATCGAGGTTACCTCTGGTGTACCCCAAGGTAGTCACTTGGGTCCATTGCTTTTTACTCTCTTCATAAATGATCTTCCGTCTGTCTTGACTCACTCTCGTGTGCTTATGTACGCCGATGATGTGAAACTATGTTTAACAAATAACGATTTGGTTTCCCGCTTTAAATTGCAAGCTGACTTGGATGCATTTCAGTCTTGGTGTAAAGATAATCTATTAAACCTTAACAGTTCCAAGTGTAAGGTTATGACATTTTACAGAAGCTTGCCACAATTCTTCACTTATATGCTTGATAATGTCCCACTTGAGTGCTTAAATGACTCAGCCAATGAGGTAAATGATCTTGGGGTTATTCTTGATCACCGACTTAAATTTGACTCTCATGTTACTGCTACTGTTTGTAGGGCCAGGAGTGTTCTTGGGTTTATTAAGCGCTGGTCGAAGGTTTTTGATGATCGCTATACGACGAAGATTTTGTACACATCTCTTGTCCGTCCGATTCTCGAGTACGGATCATGTGTGTGGTCTCCGCAATATTCGACCCATCAAGATAGAATTGAATCTGTGCAAAAGCAGTTTTTATTGTTTGCTCTTCGTGGTTTGGGCTGGAATCCTGAGGTCCGTTTACCATCGTACTCTAGTAGACTTCTTTTGATTAACCTTCCCTCCCTTATTAACCGCAGAGTTATGCTTGAAGTAATCTTTGTACAAAGACTAATTAATGGTGAAATCGACTCAACTGAGTTGGTTGGCCAAATTATCCTCAACGTTCAACTTGTAGCAACTTGTAGCCGAAGCTACGAGTCAACTCGTGTATTTCTACTATGCAGTACACGAGCTCGCTGATACAATGATTCGCCAATGCACGAGTAGTTTTGCACTTTTTGTTTTGTGTATGCTACTTGAAAATGGTCAACGAGCTTTGAGCTTTAAGGCAAGGGTGATTGAGAATACGCGTGTAAGCTCTCTCTCACAACGACAACAATTTTATCTTAGATCTTAAGGTTTTAAGATAAAAATCTAGAAAATTCAGCAAATGTGGACAGGGTCATTGGGAACGCACTACAAAAAATACACTTCAATCGGGCAATTGATTTGGGTACCTCCAGAAGTAGTTAAAACTTCATTCTTGAATATCTATCTTGAATATTGAGGAAGTTTTTCCAAAAATTGGTTGACTTAACTTAAAATCTGAATTGTAAATATATTGAATGTCGGAAGACGATCGCATAAAAAATCGCATGGAATATATATATATAGCTAGCATATCAACCCGTCGCGCTTCGCTGCGTCGCCATCAGTATAGTGAACTATTACTTTACCGTTATCGTTACCGCCCCATTTCACTTTATTTCGTATTCTATCCTTACAAACCGAGTTTCAACACAATCGGATGAAAAATAGTTTTTTGCATGCAGAATTTTCCGGCCATTTTCCTCCTGGGAGAATTTTAGCTGCGTTCTAGCTCTTAGCTAATCTTTGTGGTTAACACCCGAGGCTTTTGCATAAGGATTACATCTTTCGATTTGATTTAACGAACTGTTATGCAAAATTTGTGCGTTTGTCTAGAGATGTTACCCAGAATTCCCTTTCGAACCATAATCTTGCCCAATTTAGTGTCAATTTGCCAGGCTCCTGACAAGCAAAACAATGAAAAATATCAAACTAGGAAACGCGCGTGTGTTTGTTGTTAAATGTAGTTTGTTTTCTCATTATATCTATAGAGATAAATGGTTCCTTATTTGCGTGTAGTTTGAGTTTTTGTAACTGTTAATTAATGATATAAATTTAATTATATACATAAACAATTACAATTGCGATACGGAGTTAAGACGGAATGACATGGTCATTCTGTTATCTAGTAAAAATTTATATATATATATATAGTCCAAGTATTATGTATTTAGATGTTGCAAAAACGAGAAGATCAATCCACCAACGTTGCATAAAAATGTTTAATCATTAATCAGTTTGTATTGATCATAAGAAGCATGAACATTATTGTATGTCTGTGTGTGTATGCCAAATTGTCTCCCGTGGAGTCAATCTCGTACAATAAAGCTGCATATGAAGAATCGTAAAATTTCTAACATTTCTAGAACTAAATCTCAACTCTAGCCTTAGTTTAAGTTGCATTTGCAGCATCCGCAGTTGCCACATTCCGGGTTGCTCCAGTTTTCGCACAGGTTCACGTTGATTGGTCGTCGGCGCAGTCGTCGTGAGCGAGCCCCATGTACTTCGCTCTCAGATGACGGCACTCGGCGTACTCTCACTGGGTTTGCCGGCGTCGCTGCCGCCGCCACTCTCTCCTAAGCAAACAGAGCGCATTGATAAGAACATTTTGAGTGAAAAGCAGCTCACACACACGCACACACACACACTTACCCAGTATGGCAAATGACTCGGAATCGGAACTGGCGGGCCAATCAATGTCGGGCATGGCCGGCCACTCAATATCCTCCGATGTATCCCAATCCACCGCACGTGTCTGGCTAATCTCAAACAAGGCGGGTGTGCTTAGGTTGAGCACCTCCACCCTAAGCTGTTTCAGCAATGTGTCAAAACTGTCACGAGTTTTGCACAAAAAACAAACGGCCAACGAGGGATCCATGGCGGAAAAGCTAAGGCGTGCCGCATGCTTTTGATGATACGACTCATCGTGCTCCTGCTCCGTGGCTGTGGTCTTTTGGGCCACCAAACCTGTTCTTTGTGTGGTATGCGGATCCAGATATAACACCTCATCATCTACATAGCCCAGAAAGTAAAGAGCTTGATTCGGACGGCCACCAATCATGCCACAACTACTCTCCAGTTCGAAGCATCGTTTAAGAGCTGGCACATAGATGGGATTGATGTCACTGATGCCCAAACGCAAGGGGATGATGAGTAACAACGGTTTCCAGTTGTCGCCCTCCAGACTAAGAGTATCTGAGGGGAGAAAGTTTTTGGAAATTTTTTTTAAAATTTGTCGTGAAAAATTATAAGAAATTTATATTCAATTTAAATCCGTAGTTCTTAAGCTGATTTTCACAGGTTAAATGTAGAATTACATGCATATAAATAGGTTCCGGACAGGATACAGATACAGATCATATCTCAAAAGTTACATCTACCCTAGGCAAGTCTCCAAACAGTTCCAGAAACGAACCACGCAGAGCCCCTCGAGCCGCACCATGAACTGAACCCTCAAAACTTAAGACCTCTCGCACCCGAATACGAACTGCATCTAATCAGTTTGAGAAAGGATTCGGTTCAAAAATGACTTCCCGTCAATTTTTCTGTGCATTTTTTCAGAGAGATGAGTTTTTTTATTTATATTTAAGTTTTCCCAGGTGTTCACTTCCAAGAAAGATTTAGTTCATTTTTGATCGTGTTAAATAGCAGACACGCGCATCTACGGTTTACGGAAAAAAGTAGTTTAATATTTCTCTATTTATACAAAAAAAAATAAAGATCTGTTAATGCAAAATTGTTCAGAAATGTAAGAACTACTATATTTATTGACCTGTGGATGGGTTTGAGCATTGCAGGTAGTGAAAATTTAACACCTAAAAAATTACTCCACACATTTTGGTCTATATCTCCTCTCTCAGATAATGGCCCGATATGCACGGTATGCAAAAACTTCAGGCACATATTCAAGAATATACTCTAAAAATCTCAGCTCAATCGTGTGAACAGTTTTTGAGATAAACGCTTATCAGTGAACCAACCTCACAAAAGTCCCATACAAAAAACATTCAAAAAACAGAGTATAATTACATCCAAAATTATGTGCCAACTGCTAAGCTCCAAGATAATGGCCCACATTGCACGGTATACTAGCTTTTAACAGAGATATTCAAGAGTGTGTCTACCAATTTGGAGCTCAATCGTGTGAACCGTTTTTTGTGTGAAAAACGGTTATTAGTGGGGGTGCCTCGTCTTCATATTTTCCACTGATAAGGGTGGCGCTAGCTTGCGAACCGAAACCAGTCATTGGAAATTCATCGACAAATTCGACGCTAACTATTATTTTTGGTCCCAGACAATGGCCCACAATGCACGGTAATGCCAACGATTAGTATTAATTTTCCAAGCTTCTTTAGACACATTTCATCAAAATCGTGTGAACAGTTTTTGAGAAAATTAGGTTTTTCTTATATTAGTAAAAACGAGAGCGTAAGTTAAAGTCGGCTCTAACTCTTCGATATACCCGTTACTCATGGAAACAAATGTTTAATAGCCTTCCTGTATGCCTGAGGTGGGTCAGCCGAAAAGTATGCAAATTTTTTTTATCTCGGCTATTTATTATCCGATCTTGATGTTGATGAAAATTGGAGGGCTTATAGATGTTGCGAATATAAATCTACGTTTTGAATTTGAGATCGATATCTCAAAAATTGTGGGAGTTATTCAATATTTTCTATTGTGGGGGCGTGGGTGGGCGTGTTAAAAATTTGAAATAAACTTGATCTGCGTGCAGACAATAGGAGTCTACATTTCAAAATTGGTTGCTCCAACTCTTCTAGTCTCTGAGATCTAGGTGTTCATACAGACAGACGGACAGACGGACATGGCTGTATCGACTCGGCTGTTGATGCTGATCAAGAATATATATACTTTATATGGTCGGAAATGATTCCTTCTGCCTGTTACATACATTTGCACGACTTTAGTATACCCTTTTACTCTACGAGTAACGGGTATAAAAAAGCTGCCACACTGTCAGAATCCTGCCATTTTCCTCTGTAATACATAATTAATTAAATTCACCTTAGTAAAGTTTACAACATTTTAAAACTACATTAACTATTATTAAAGAAGCTTAGAAAGTTAGAATTTAAAATGTTTTTCGGCATTTTTTGCATTCGTGCCTTAATTTAACTCTTGCGCCAATTGTCTATAAGCGAAAGCAAATCAAAATGAAATCAGGGTCGTTCCACCTACTGATTTAGATTTGCTTTTCACTAAATCAAAATCAAATCTAAAACGCTTTCAGGAATACCACTAATGACTTTGATGGGCATTTCGATTGGCAACTAAACGTACAATGCAAAAAAATTACTTCAAACTTGAACAGGCTGCCGTAATATCTCCAGTAAAACTAAGTGAAATCGACGCAGAATTGTCACCATTTTGGTCTGAACCTCAATCAAAATTTTTAAAATTTTTTTACTATTTTTTTTGTAACTAACGCACTGGCTCTTCATCTCAATAATACGACCGATACTACTACAAGGCATATTGGTATGGTGGCAAGCCACGGAGAGGTCCACATATCTAAAGCTGATGGAAAAGGCCCAGCGGCAGGCGTTAGTCTGCATAACGGGGGCGCTGAGGTCCACTCCAACAAAAGCACTCGAACACATCCTAGGAGTCAACCCCCTGGACATCCAAGCACGCCTCCTTGCAAAAAAGACGGCCCAACGTCTTTGTGCGGCTGGCACCATGGCGCTACAAAGCTATGGACACAGCACGGTGGGTAGAGTGATCAAGAGTAGCACGGACTACATGATCCAAATAACCAACTTCACAGGTGCATCAGCATTACTGGGACCAGAAGACTGGCGCACAGGACTGGCCCAGGAAGCAATGCACCTATTTACAGACGGCTCCAAGATGGCTTCAGGAGTCGGAGCCGCTGTATACTGCGATGAGCCGGAATTGAGGCTCTCCTATAAACTGCCAGACCACTGCACCATATTCCAGGCGGAGGTCTTCGCAATAAGGAAAGCAGCGGAATTGGCAGAACAATACGCACCAAACAACCAAATAAGCATATACGTTGACAGCCAAGCGGCAATCAAAGCAATGCAGAGACACTATTAACACCATTAACTCCAAAAATGTTCTGGCAAGCAGGGAGGCAATAGATTCCCTCAGCATCTCTAGAAAGGTGCAAATCTACTGGATTCCCAGCCACCGGGGCATTGATGGAAACGAAATGGCTGACAGTCTTGCAAAAGCCGGAACCGCACTAAGCCAAGAAGCAACACTAAACATACCTATCTCTCCGTACAGACGCTACACAGCAAGATGGAGGAGATAGCGGAGAAAGCAGCAAAGGAAAAATGGAAGAGCACAACCGGCTGCAGAATCTCAAAAATCATGTGCAAGACAAGAGACAAAAAACTCACGCACTATATGCTACAGTTCCAAAGAAGAGACTGTAGACTGCTTATAGGCATACTAACTCTGGTCACTGCCTAGCAGCTGCTCACGCGACAGCTAAACACCTGCAGGAAATGTAAAGAACCTGGAGTCGTAGAAACTCTAAAACACCTCATCTGCAGCTGCCCAGCGATCGCTAAGACGAGACTAAGACATCTGCACTCCCCAAGTCTCACCTCTCTTGAAGAGGCGGCAAGGAGGTCTCCCAAACAACTATTGGCATTTGCCAAAACGTCAAGCATCCTCTTGGATTTCTAATGGTACCCAGAAAAAACCACCCGGCCTCACTAAGGACCGTAAGGTCTATGTGTGGTCCCTACAAAGGGCCAGACGGAACTACCTACCTACCTTGTACACAAGACTACAAAAAAAAGGGCCCAAAATCGAATTTTCATTTTTCAATGACCGCCATTTTGTCAAAAAAAATCACAAAATTTCATTCGAGGGTTAGACCAGAATGACATCTATACTGATTATAACCCCGTTTTCACTTTTTATTTCAGACAACCTGGAGACGAGAAATCGTAGCCGCCAGTACTATACCTTTTTTTTTTGCCCCCCACTTTGACGGCCGAGAACTTTATGAACAGCCCTCATATCGAAGCAGAAAAAATTTGTTTGTTTACTTTAATCTGTTCGTAACACAATAAAAACAACAGAATTGGAAAAACTCTGCGTTTTCATATAAGATTTTTTTTAAAAAATGTCGACATAAAGATGATAAAGATAAAGATAAAGAAAATGGATAGCTATTAAATATCCTGTAGATATTTTGATATCCTTTTTTTTTTAAATTAAATTGACATCGAAAAGATCCAGTGGATAGTTAACTATTCAGTCCAAATGAACACCGAAAAATTATCCAGAGGATCATTAAAAACTTTCTTTTTTTTCTGCGTAGTTTTTCAAACGATCCGGATACGATCAGGCCGGTTCCGAAAAATGTGCAGCGTATTTGTATTTGTTTCAGATAAGTTTTCGCCCTTGTAAACGGGCGTCCGACAAGGAAATGTTGCATATTTAAAAAAATCCCGGAAAGTCTTAATTTAGACAATTTGAAAGAAAGAAAGGGATGTGGAAGAGTGCTGTGAAATGACTGTCACTTGACAAATTTTGATGTTCGTATGTGGCTATGGGAGAGAGTTTAGTTTAGTTTTAGCAACCGACCAGGGAACACATTGCAAGAGCCAACACATCAAGAGTGAGGTTAAAAGGTTTAAGCATCCCAACAGGAAACACATTGCAAGAGCTAAGGCTATGGATATTCGTAAAGGTAAGCCACATTGGTACTTAAAATTGTAATTTAAGCCATTCAATTTCTAGAAGAGAGTGCTGGTGCTGTTGAAGAATTGAAGAGTGAACAAGCGTTGTCTTCTTTGCTAATCGATGTGGATTCACAGAAGATGCCTGAGGCAGGAAGCCTGAGCATAGAGCGTTTAATGACATCGGAAGAGGTGCTTAATAAGCTCCATTATCTGTTGCCTGGCAATATAGTTAAAGGCCTGGTTGACTCCAATTGGGAAAATCGCTTGGCAGCTGTGGAGTCAATTCTAAGTCATGTCACCATCTTTGATGGCAACAAAACTGGATTAACTCAAATTCTTGTGCGCAGCATCAGTTTACTCAAACCTGGTCTCAAAGACATGAATTCCCAGGTCCTCAAGTACAAACTGAACATCATACGCACCTTGGCCGAAAACTATCCATTAAGAATAATAACTGTGGATCAGGTGATCGACGAGATAACCGAGTTGTTGGCAGATGCCCAGAATGGTGGAGCTGCAGCTGATGTACTCACCGCCATGGCGGAAGCCACTCAACAACTGAATCATATGGTGGACAAGGTGTTTAGCTTTGCCTTTGGGCAGAATGAACCGAAAGTTCAAGCGGAGGCTTTCAATTGGGTCAATAAGTGTTTAATCGAATTTGGTTTAGAAGTGAAACCTAAATTGCTTATAGAAGAAGCGCAAAAGGGGGTGCAGAGTACCAATGCCACAGTGCGTGATGCCGCCATATTGCTACTGGGTACCATGGCCATGTATATGGGTGATGCCCTAATGGTGATTTTCGATACTGAAGACCCAACATTGAAGTGTGAATTGGACAAGCATAAGGGTATGAAACCGCCCAGACCAGTGCGAGGAGTACGGTCTGAAGAGCAAATGAATCTGTACAAACTGTTGTCAGGCGTGGATATTGCTCCCGAAATCACAGAGTCCCTGCTCAAGCAGATGTCCGATAAGAACTGGCAGACACGCATGGAGGGCCTGAACAAGCTGTGGTCCATTTTGACCGAGGCCAAATTGATTAAGCCCAGTATTGGTAATTTGGGTCCGGCTCTGGCGCAACTTTTGGTCGACTCTAATGCCCATTTAGTCCATAGGGCTCTTTTCGTTTGTGAACAGTTGGCCAACAGCATGGGTGCCGGTTGTCGCAGTCATGTGCGCACTCTCTTTCCCGGATTCCTGCATTCTCTGGGTGACGATCAACATTATGTGCGGGCTGCTGCTGTCCACTGTATCAATAGCTTTGGCGAGAATGGCGGCTATCAGGAGTTCTTTGAGAATGATCAGATTGCCGATGGTTTGAAAAGTGGCTCGCCTGTTCTCAAAATGGAGTTGTGGTCTTGGCTGACCAATAAGCCCAAACAGTTAACCGATTTGCCGCCCAAGACGGAGGCCAAGACACAGTCTTTGCTGGCGGTGAACAGTACCAAGAATCAGCGACTTTTTGCTGAGCAAAAGATGCGTATACTGAAATGGAGCTTTATTAAGCCTCATGCAGAGTTTTACGAACTGTTGCGTGAACAAATGACCACGGCCCATGTAAACAAGGAGTTGATGGACAACATGTTTCAAAACAACTTTAGGTAGGTTTCATTTCTTCAGTTTTTACAGCTGCTGTACCCAAAAAATTTCCTTTCCAGTCATCAGCTAAAAGCTTTAGAAAAATTGAGCTTGGACTTGCCCCACAATGGCAAATCTTTAATTTGCAATCTGGATTTAATATTCAAGTGGCTGACTCTAAGCTTTTATGAGGCGAACCCAGGTTTTCTTATTAAGGCTTTTGACTATCTGGGACAGGTCATCGACATGCTGATCAAAATGGAGTATCTACTCGAAGAGAACGAGGGCAGTATATTGGTTCCTCAACTTCTTTCGAAACTCGGTGATCCTATAGATGATGTGCGCCAAGGGGCTCGCCATGTGCTGCGACAAATTCTTAAGGTGTATCCCTTTACCAGGGTTTTCACTCATATAATGGATGAATTGAAGTCCAAGAATGCCCGCCAGCGCACCGAGTGCCTGAATGAGTTGTCTTTCCTCATCGAGACCTATAGTTTGGGTATTTGTCAGCCCTCACAGCAGGTGGCTCTAAAAGAGATTGCCCTAAAGATTTCGGATCCTGACGAATCTGCACGTAATGCGGCCCTTAATTGCCTTGTACAGGCCTATTTACTGGCCGGTAATAAGATTTACCAGCTAATTGGTGAGCTGAATGAGGAGGATTTAGCCATGCTGGATGAGCGTATTAAGTGTGCCAAAAAAAAAGCCGCAAACTTCACCAGCCGAAATGCAGCCACTGATTGACTAAACTTTATATTTTAAATCTTCTGCAATTTATATATATATATTTTTTGAAATTTTTCGATACTTGTCATTATTATACAGTTGTTGAGCCCAACTAATCATCAGGATTTGATGGGTAGCCAAGTGGAAGAAGTAAGAGAAGCAGGAACTACAGCTTGAGGGTTCGTAAATAACACACACATTGTTCAAATAAAAATTTATATATAAATAAAATGTGTGCTTAAACATGTTTTGAACAGTGTTTTTACAACTTCTGTCAGAATAACGAACACATAAACCAGGGTTCACAAAGTACCGTACTTGATGTTCGGTACACAAAAAGTACCGAACATAAGTACCGCCCTCACACATGTACGGAACATGTTTCGTTTCCCAGCCAACCAGCGGAGTCCACAATGTGCTCCATTAGAACTTCCTGTACGGTGCGCTGAGCCTCCTAGGGAGGCTCCGAAAAGTGTCCCAAAGGAGCATATCCGCCGGAGAAAAGGGTCTTTTCAATATATAAGGTTGTCAAAAAAGTCTTGCGGTATTTCCGCAAGCTTGTCTTTGCAAGCGCGTAGTTCTAGTTGTATTCGTCGCATCGGTTCACGCTAGAGCTTTTTGGAAAGCTCTTTTCACGCGCTAACACGTGTTTGATTTATTGTTGTTTGTTTTTAGTCGTTCGTGAGTTATAGCGTCGCAAACATGGAGCAAAATAAAGAGAAAATACGGCATATTTTACAGTACCACTACGATAAAGGTAAAAATGCATCTCATGCTGCCAATAAAATTTGTGCAGTTTATGGACCGATACAGTTACGATACAGTTTCCATTTCCACCGCACAACGATGGTTTCAACGTTTTCGTTATGGTGCAGAGGTGATCGAAGATGCGCCACGGTCCGGAAGGCCTGTCGTCGAAAATTGCGATAAAATCGCTGAATTGATCGAAAGAGACCGGCATAGTAGCAGCCGTAGCATCGGCCAAGAGCTGGGCATGAGTCATCAAACCGTTATAAACCATTTGAAGAAGCTTGGATTCAAAAAGAAGCTCGATGTATGGGTGCCACACGACTTGACGCAAAAAAACATTTTTGCCGGTATGGATGCATGCGAATCGCTTCTGAATCGCAACAAAATCGACCCGTTTTTGAAGCGGATGGTGACTGGCGATGAAAAGTGGGTCACTTACGACAACGTGAAGCGCAAACGGTCGTGGTCGAAAAGCGGTGAAGCTGCCCAGACGGTGGCCAAGCCTGGATTGACGGCCAGGAAGGTTCTTCTGTGTGTTTGGTGGGATTGGCAGGGAATCATCCACTATGAGCTGCTCCCCTATGGCCAAACGCTCAATTCGGACCTGTACTGCCAACTTTTACAACTGGACCGCTTGAATGTAGCACTCATGCAGAAGAGGCCATCTTTGATCAACAGAGGCCGAATTGTCTTCCATCAGGACAACGCCAGGCCACACACATCTTTGGTGACGCGCCAGAAGCTCCGGGAGCTCGGATGGGAGGTTCTTTTGCATCCACCGTATAGTCCGGATCTCGCACCAAGTGATTACCACCTATTTCTGTCCATGGCGAACGAGCTTGGTAGTCGGAAGTTGGCCACAAGAGAGTCCTGGGAAAATTGGCTCTCCGAGTTTTTTGCCAATAGGGAAGCGAGCTTCTATAAGAGGTGCATTATGAAGATGGCATCTCGTTGGGAACTCGTCATCGAACAAAACGGCGCATATTTGACTTAAATCGCATTATTATAACCAATTTTATGAACAATTGAAAATTCAATAAAAAAATACCGCAAGACTTTTTTGACAACCTTATATATGAAAAAAGTGTGCCTAAAGGACTCCTCAAATGAGCGATTTCGGCGTCCCAGAATGCACACTCAGATAACGAAATTCCTAGCTGTGTTCTCCAGAATTGTGCAAATGCTATATGCAAGCCTCTTTCTAAAATTTGAATGCATATTGGGCAACTATAACAAATGGCACATGCCTTGAACCGCCAGGTAAAACTTCATTATCCGGAAAATTAAGACGATTATCTTCAATGCCTGTTCATAGCGTGGAATTGCCGTAAACGGAGGTGTCGTTTGCTCTTCCAATGCAGCCAATATCAACATAAACCAAACTGTACTCTGCATCTACCAGAGCAAGAAGCACAATGCTGAGGAATCCCTTCTAGCTCGAAATGCACTATCTTTGCCAGCTAAAGAAAAAAGAAAAAAAAAGAAAAAAAAAGAAATTTCCACATTTTGTCGAAATTTTGATTAATGGTTCGACATTCCTGCTGTGGTTGAGGCATCTAGAAAATTAAACTAAATTTTAGAAGCGATTGTTTTTATATGCTGTAAAGGGATGAACTAATTGCAATCATGACTTCTGGCACAATTTTGCTGAACTGCTGGCTGAAAGAGCAACTCTTAAGCTATGTTTGGAAAATGTAGTTGTTTGTTTACCGTGTTTGTGTGGTAATGGCTTCTCTTAAGAATCTATCCTCATTTTGAACTTTAAGTCTTACAAACTCAAGCAACTTGTGAATAGTTGATTTGTTCATGCGATTCAAATTTCTGAAGGTTTCCTCGTCCTCGTACTGGAGCTCAACTTTACAGCGACGCAAAAGCCGACCCAACATGGAACGCTTTTTACAATGTCGTCTTCTTTTTGGTCCCGGATCGTTTTTCATTGCGTCTTCAGCTAAAGCCACAACCATTAATATTAATGCGTTTATTTGATTGTTATCCATTTTCACACAAACTAGTCTTACTTTTCTTCTCTTGAGTTTTGTGTCAAAAATTGTTGAAACAGTACTGAATTCGATGAACTAGCTCTTAACATCTAGTTCAAGATTCTCTGTTATTAAAAGTGTAATAGCTAATCATAGATTCGCTAATGAGTTTCTCTTTAGAGAATTTTGACAACCAACTCTTTAAAGAAATATGATAAGTGTAAAGGCTGCTTAAACAATGTCAAATATTTAGCTAGATTTGCAGGCTCCAGCAAAAGTGAATAGTTTACGACTTTCGAGCTTACAAAATTGCTATATCTGGTGGGAAAAATAACTGAATTGACAACGCTGCTTGTGGCACACACTTCTGTTTGTATTCGGCTGACATTTTTCAGCAGTAGCATTCACCGGGTTGGTTAGATTGGCGCATATGTATATGTATAAAATGAAAAATAAAACGTTCAATACATTGTGCAGAGTACATAGAATTTTACATTGAATTTGTAGTATATTACAAATTAATATCTCTGACTGGAAGTATTTTGGTCTATGTATGTGTATGTAACATAATTAACGCATACGTATGAATGTATACATATGTACATAGGTAGGCAAAGAAGTAATACATACAATAGCACGCTTTTAAATTGTTTTACATATGTACATACATATGTGTATGTATGTATGTTAATAACCATTGAGGGTGCGATAAGGAGAAAATAACAAATCGAAGACATTTATTTTTTGAACCGAACCAAATGCTTGGGTTCGGAACGGGTTCGGGTTCATCTATTTTCGTCCTCGTGGTTCGGTTCAGGGTTTGGTTCACAGTAAAACAAAAGCCGGAATTCCGGGTTCGAACCGGTACGGTTCAAAACTGGTTTGCCGTCCTGGTTTTAAATGCTATAATATATGTAGGCAACTTTGTATACTGGACCTAGTATTCGCCTCTGAATTCTCTAACCCCTGGGTCATTAGAATCGACGCTCTTTCTTCCCCTGAAGATGCCTAACTCTTAAGGTAGCCTTGGAGATTTCAACATCTTTAGAGACTGCATCTGAGCTTGAGCCTAGATCATGTCACCTTTTCCGTAAAGCCAATTTTCTTGAGCTAAAACAATACCTTTCACAGGTTGATTAATCCTTTCCCGATTCTGATGCTAGTCCAACCGTCTTAATTGATTTGTTTTACCGCTCGCTTAATTCTGCATTTGACTTGTACGTGCCTTGTTCCTCATTATCGGTAGCACCTCGTAAGCCACCCTGGTTTACTCGCAGATTGTCTAATCTCAAAAATGTGAAAAACAGACTACATAAAAAATATAAGTGGACTGGACAACTGGCGGATCATTCCCGATACGATGCCGCTCAGTCGGACTTTCTTATTCACAATTCCGAATGTTATCAAAGCAAAGTTTAAGGAAAACCCTAAGCAATTCTTTTCATTTGTCAACTCTAAACGGAAAACTTCTAATTTTACTCCCTCTCTTCGGTATAACACCACCACTGCATGCAACGATGCTGACATTTCCAACTTATTTGCTAATTTTTTCCAAACAACCTACTCTTCTTCTGTGTATAAAACTTCAGCTCATTACCCTTACTCTATTCCACACTCGGAAGGCATTTTTATGCCAGTTGTTAATGAAAGCACTGTGTTGGAAAATCTTAAACTTGTAAAAACTTCCTTCTCTTCCGGTCCGGACAAAGTTCCTAGCTGTGTTTTCCAGAATTGTGCAAATGCTTTATGCAAGCCTCTTTCTAAAATTTTTCAATTATCTCTACACCACAGCTTTTTTCCGGATATCTGGAAGGAATCCTTCATTTTACCACTTGATAAAAAAGGAAGTAGAACTGATATTCAGAACTATCGTGGGATAGCAAAACTTTGTGCCATACCCAAACTTTTTGAATTGGTTATAACTTCTCAGTTGCAGCACCAATGTTGCTCTCTTATGTCTCCATCACAGCACGGGTTTATGAAGCGTCGGTCTACATCAACAAATCTTCTCGAGTTTACTTCCATAATAAGGGACGGATTCTAGCTGAAAAATCAGTCAGATGTCATCTTTACAGATTTTAGCAAGGCATTTGATACAGTTAATCACCTTTTGCTTTTAAAGAAATTATCACTTTTAGGTTTTCCTAACCTTTTAGTCAACTGGATTTCAATGTACTTGGCAAACCGCACACAAAAAGTCTTATTTAACAACACTCTCTCCAAGTGTGTTAACGTCACTTCCGGAGTTCGTCAAGGGAGTCACCTAGGACCGTTGCTTTTTAGATTATTCATAAACGACCTTTCTTTTGTCATTGTGTGTAAATTCTCATGTATTGATATATGCAGACGATGTTAAAATTTTGACCCCGCGATTCACATTGTCTGTTGCAAAATGACATTAAGCACCTTCAATCTTGGTGCATTAACAACTTGCTGTACCTTAACCACTCTAAATGTAGTGCTATGTCCTTTTACCGCTCTGCCCCATTAATGGGTAACTATTCCCTGGGCTCGCAAAACCTGGAGCGCATACATGCAGCAGTAACAGACCTTGGCGTATTATTCAGCCATAATATGAACTTTTCTGATCACATTGGGAGTATCGTTAGCATTGTTAGACGTTGGTCTAAGGAGTTTGATGACCCATACACCACTAAGCTTCTTTACGTCTCACTTGTCCGACAAATGCGTGTGTAAGGCTACAGAGTATGTTATAGTCGGGCTAGACCGACTTTCTTTCTTTTTTTTTTTTATCACTTTACTGGGGGACTTGAACTCGGAACCTCTCACAAATGCTGAACACACGGACGGACGTCTTAGCCCACTCGGCTATTCGCCTTAAGCAAGACGTAGCGTCAAAACAATAGTTAAGAAAGTACGCAGTTGGTCGAGGCCTGGGATCAATTCACCTCTTCGAGGTGGTGCTTTGGGAGTCCCTTTTCACTCCTGCTTCGGAGCGCTCCGCATATGGCTGGCTGGGTTTGTACTGTACGAAACACACAAGTGTACGGTAAATAATCACACAAATGATCACACATAACTCTACATGGCCCTGTTTATGACAATACTGAACCCCGAACCATCCACCATTTTCGCTTGTAAACTATACAAGAGCCTGCCAAATGTAATGCATACGCGTTTTTCAATAATAATTGCAATTATAATGATGTTCTTCTTTATTCAATGATTATGTCTTCGAGCAATTTAGAGTTATGTTTTACAATTAATATGTTTTCCCTCAAAATTTGTAAGCAGGCAGATAACAGTTACTAAATATAACTCCGTTATTTGACGGTAAATGGGACGACCGTCAAAATACAATTTGAATGGACTGGTGCTTGAGACAGAGGATTCGAGAATTGTATCCTACGTGATCTGCAAGCGGCATTATAAAACCGTCCATAACCAAGAGGTCGAAGAAGTGACTGAAGCCAATACAATTCAAAAACGTCAAAATGAAGCCGAATTGAACTTAGAAATGAAGAAAGAAGAGTATAATCGAATCATTTCCTACCTTATAACCGTGCTGGCTCTAACATTTCGGATTTTTAGCATTACTGCATTTCATTTTTTGATACTCTTTGGTATTTTTCCGCGATTTAATGATTCTTCAGTAACGGAAAGTGGTTTGAATCATTCTTTTAATATCTAGGTTATATTCTTTACCATTGGTCATCCATGGTATTTATCGCGGTTCAGTATTGTTAATACCAAGGCAATGTAGTTATGTGTGATCATTTAATTTAATTTTTATTTTGGTATTATCCCAATGCTACTATAAATTAGTGCATCGGTCACAAAAACAGAGAGATCAAAAGAGATAATAAAAATACAAAATATATAAAAACGAGAAAGCCAAGCTAACTTCGTCTGTGCCGAAGTTTTTATACCCTTGCAAATGCAAATGTCACAGTTCAAGAACGCTTACATAAAAATCAAAAAATTTTGTAACTTAAACCTATTTTCCGACAGATAAACGTCTGAAAAAAGTTTTTCTTACTAAGACTCAATTTCCAACCGATCGGCCGTTTGGCAGCCTTAAGATATAGTCATCCGATTTCGGCCCAATTTTGCGAATCTTTTGAAAGCATATAAAATAAGTCATCAGCGAGTTTAAGGACGCTAACAAAACTAAACAAAAAAATTTTTTACCAAGACTCATTTTCCGACCGATCGGTCCTATGGGCAACCATAAGACATAGTCACCCGATGTCGATCAACTTTTTCAAATTAGTTTGAAAGCTAATAATATGTATAATCACCGACTTTAAGAACTTTTTATTTGAAAACAAAAAAGTTTTTCCTACTAAGACCCATTTTCCGACCTATTGTTCCTATGACTGCTATAAGATATAGTCATCCGATTTTGACCAAAATTTGCAAATCTGTTTGAAAGCATATAATATTAACAATGGCCTAACATTGAAAACAAAAAAGTTTTTCTCACTAAGACCCATTTTTTGACCGATGGTTCCTATGGCAGCTATAAGATATAGTCATCCGATCCGGTCGGCTCCGACATATTAGTAGCGTGCAGTAAATAGAAGACTCTGTGCAAAATTTCAGCTCGATAGCTTTAAAACTGAGAGACTAGTTTGCGTAGAAACAGACGGACAGACAGACAGACGGACGGACAAAGCTCAATGAACTCAGCTCGTCCCCCTGATCAAGAATATATATAGTTTATGGGGTCGGAAATGAATATTTCTATGCGTTGCAAACTTCTGGGCAAAATTATAATACAAAGGGTATAAAAAGTATGAAATATAAAATACTTAAAATATAATCCTAACAAAACTAATGCAATACTAAACTTTTCTAAAACGTTTATAAAATCTGTTTGTCTTTTGAGATGATTGGTTAACTGAGATTTAAGATGCGTTGCGTTCCCAATAGTTTTAATGTTATGCGGCAGGTTATTCCAGTAGCGGGCAGATTGAATGAAAAGGTGTTTTTCTGAGCTGGCCAGGTTTTTACACGCTGGCAAACTATGTTTTTCGTTCGTGTTGATACAGCAAGTTGTATATTTTGAAATAAATAGTCAGGCTCTTTTGTCGTTAGAGTCTTAAGGACAAGTAATAAAGAACGGAGTCTGATCCACTACTCTAAATCTAGGCCAAGAATTTGTTTAGCAAAGTACGATTGAATTAAAGGCCACCTTTAGCCTTTGCATACTGCTTGCGTCACTAATACCAAATATTTCCACACCATAAAATAGAGTCGGGATGAGACATGTTTTGGCGACCAAAAGCCTTAGATGAAGAGGAATGAGTTTTTGCGTAAGCGACAGCTGCCTAACTAACCCGAATGTTTTCCCGGACACTTTCGTAATGTGGTAGCTCCACGTTAGGGTATTATTAAATTGGATTCCCAGGTTAGTGGTATCCTTAGCATATTCCAGTGGAACATTGTTTATGGTAAGCTTAGGGAGATCACCTTCTTGTAAATTACCAAACATTTCGACTTTTTAGGATTTAACCCCCAATCCATTTGCTTTAGCCCATTCGCCAATTTCCACAAGATCCCTGTTACAGATTCTAACACACTCATGTATTTCACTTAACGGTCGACTTACATAAAGTTGTACATCATCGGCATACAAATGGACATCACAGCCTATCAGACAGCCAGGAAGGTCGTTGATATACACAAAAAAGAGTAAGGGCCCAAGGACTCAAACGAGTCAGACGTAAGAAACATGACATACCCGACCCCGAGACCACTGCTTGGTTTTTGTCCCGCAAATAGGACTTAATTAGACGCGTTGCAGTTGACGAAAAATTGTAGAGATTTTAAAGCTTGGTACTTAAGATATCGTGGTCAACTGTATCAAATGCCTTGCTGAAATCCAGTAAGGCTAATAATGTATTATTTTTAATGTCCGTCTGCCTTCGGATTTCTTCCACTATCTTTAAAATAGCTGTCGTGCAGCTTCTGAACTTTTGATAACCAGATTGTAATTGGCTTAACAAAGAATTGGTTGAGAGAAATGTCTGAATCTGTTTGGACATTAGTTTATTTGAACAACTTTTGCCAAAAAGGAAGAATAGAGATTGGTCTGAACTCGTTTTTATTATCTTTTGGAATGGGTATAGTTTTAGCAACTTTCCAACAATCAGGAAATACAGAGGTTGTGAAAATCGTATTAAATATATAGGTGATATGATCAAGAAGCATGGAAAGTAATATTTTCAAGAATTTTGGATTAACTTTGTCTAAACCTTCCGCATTTGATTTCACTTTTAGGACACATTCAAGAACATCGCATGAATTTACACACTCCAAACCAAAAATAACTATTATTACTGCGGTTTACTGCGGTAAAGCATTCAGGTACAAGTTTTACAAGACTTAATAACAACAAATTGGTAAACGAACACCTTCAAACAAAAAACCATAGCCGAAATTCGGGCTGCGAATTTATAATAGCAAAATTCCTATGTCTTTATTCGCCCCCTTCAGAGTTTAAGTACTAACTGGATGTTTGTTTGAAGTGTGAACAGAAAAACAAGTCCGCTAATGAGAGAATTTGGTTATTCTCGAAACAGCGATCGTTGTACGGACATACCCAATTGCTATTCCAAAATGTTGTAATTAATATCTGTTGGTTTGTGTTGGTTATAAAAAGGCTTATAATCAACCAAAAAGACCTTGAGCTAGCCAGTTTTAACAATGGGTTTTACAAGAATAAATAAAGATTTTTATGATTTATAAACAAATTCCCTGGCTTCAAAGAAAGCAGACAGTTTCTTCTGCTGGAATGGTCATATGTTCATTGAATATCTTGAAGAGTTTAAGAAGAATTTGTTAATGGATAAGCAATGACACATTCTCAGCTCACACATAAGAAATAGCTTTTTCTTAATTCAATGTGTTCAACTTCGACACGCTCGTTTAATGTTCTGTGCCAAAACTTGAAAAAAAAGCAACGTGGTAAAAGAAGAAAAAGGGTTCTGGGTGCGTTTTAATATATCTCTTTCTTATGTTGTGTGGTACATGCATCCAGCTGGACTTAGTGACCAAGTTGCAGTGCCTAGCATGAACCTAAGAGATCATAAATTACAAAGAATCTCTCTTCCAAAGCGAATTCTCATATTTCATCTACGAGCCCAGCTGAATACACAGCCAAATCTATGCTCAAATCTGGCTTAAATTTTAAAAAATAAATTCTCTTTTAATCTAAGGTCAACAAATAGTTACTAAAAATCATTTATGAACTCAAACCTTTAGCTTACATATGTCATCCAGAACCACAGTGCTGTCCATAGCCACATGTATCCCCAGCGAACTCCAGTCATCAAATCGTACCAATTTTCTAAGTAAAAATACAAAAAAAATCAACACATAACTCTCTAATTAACTCCAACTTGCACTCACTTAAGGATTTGAGCCACCATATTCGGTCCCAGCCACTCGCCCACCGCCTTATTCTGCGACTCGCCCATTAGAGCTATTTGATGTATCGAGTAGAAACTTTTGCGTGCATCTTCGAAACGATTGACAATCTTGAGGTATGTAGCATCCCGACAATCGGGCGTCCAGAACCAATCACGTCCTAAATGCAGTTCGATAAGGGCCTGTGCGAGTACCATTTGTCCACAGCGTAGCATGCAGCCCCAGCCCTTGTCTGTGGTGAGCTGCACCTCACCCAGAGGTACAAAACCATGGCGATAGGTACACCAGAGTCGGGACAGTATGTCACGACGTATGAGGTCGAGCTCTGGGAAGGAAAGCAATTGCATAAATGAAAATTATGTTAAGGAAATGAGAGAGCGAGACCACTTTTACCTTGTATGGCATTGTAGCGCTTGCCCAGCACCCAAACATCGGTATTGCGTTTGGGTATATCCTCTGTTTCGCCACTGCCCACAGCCAGGACAATATCCGAGCCTAGATAGGCTTCGAAAACGCTGTCCATAGTGCGTGATAGATGAGCGTAAAGGCTAACCAGCATCTACGTACGCCCACCACTCCACTTCCGCTGGCTGTTTGTTGTTGTTTAATTGCCTGCCAATGACGTTTTGGTTTCTGGTGCTGCCTTTGTTTTGGTCTTTTCCCTATGTTGTAGTTGTTGATGGCGCAGGCAAAAGCAAATGCATTTGTTGTTGTTGGCAGTGGATGATGCTGATTACGAACGAAAAACTATAGTCAAATCTTTTTCGAGGAAAATATTGTTACTAAAATGAGATTACAACGATAATACAATGAATCCAAATTTCTCTCTCTCTGCTGCCTCCGCCCGCACAAATATGTTGACGTTATGGCCAGTGTGACCATATTAGTTTTAGATTCGACGCACTCTAACGCATTAGAGATGGGCATTTATTATTTTTTTGTAAAATCCTGCAAAACCTGCAATCAAGGCTTTTAGCCTAATTTTCATCCAAAATTTGTCAAATTATTAGCCTTGACTGTTTATAAAACAGTTATCAAACCGTTATTTTCGTCAGTCACGATCACGAGTTACGCTCTGCACGATCAACAATTTACAATCTGGCCACACTACAAAGTGCAAACATTAACGCAATTTGTTATTGTTTATTTTAACCCTATACCCGCCATGGATCCTGCCATCATTGAGTTTATTGGCGAAAAATGTATGATCAGCATCATTCCCAACTTTTCCAATGAGCCCCTGCATTTGATTTACGGCTCGGTGGGTCCATTTCGTGCAGGCTTTCCGGTATTTGTGCCTCTGTGGCTGGCCGCCCATCTGCGCAAGCAACAGAAATGCCGCATTGTACCGCCCGAATGGATGGATCTCGATGTGCTCGAAGAGATCAAAGAGGAGGAAAAACGTTCCAAGTAAGTAAGCACCTTCCTTATCTTTGTCCACAAAAACTAAGCTTTTAATTCAATTGCCCGCAGATTCTTTACCAAAATGCCCAGCGAGCATTATATGATTGTGGCTCAACTGGTGATGAGCACTGCGCCGGATGATGTGCCGCGTTGTGAAGAGTTGCGCACTGTTATCAAGGATATATTCGATATACGTGAGTCCAAGTTGCGCACCTCCATTGATGCCTTCATTAAGGGTGAGGGCACCTATGCCAAGCTGGATAATCTAACTCTGCTGGAAATACACAGTGTAAGACCCATATTACCCTACTCGCTGGATCATATAGCACGTTATCAAAGAATGGCCACAGCCTCACAGCGAGATACCTCCATGCTGGGCCTAAGCACCACAATGGGCGGTACATCGTCAGCTACTCCAGGCTCATTGAGCAATTCACTTTTTACACAGTAATTTTTAATTACTAATTAAGCTTAAATATTTACACCCTTTTTGTACAATAAAATTAAAGCTATTTTATGTTACAGGTTTGAATTTTTTTACCAAAGATTGGCTACTAATTATTGCGGTTATTGTTCAAGTTTTAAAAAGTTATTTTCTGATAGATTTGAAGCTTCAAATCACATAAACAAAATGGTTTTTTTAATCTGTCTTTATTTTTAGCCTTTTTTAGAGGTAAACTAGCGGAGACTGCCATAGCTTGAGAAAATTACCACGGAATTTGAAAAGTCTTGTACTTAAACATAATAAATAATGCTAAAAATCGTTTATAAACCATTTTCAGTTATAATCAATAGTTTAGGTAATATTCAGGGTCAAAGTAAATAAATAATAAAACAGATTTGGTAATATTTTTACTTAAAAAACTTCCGAATAATCTACAAATATTTTATAAAACTCTGGTATTGTCATTTCTATGTAACCATCTAGAAATTGGCCGATTTTTCCGAGATTTTAATGAACTATGTCCAATTACACACTGTGACAAAAAAAAAATCAAAACAAAACTTCTGGAACGGGACATAGCGTATGTTTTAGGTATAGTTAAATAGAATTTTGTGGCATACTAGAATTTTTTGGATCACATCAAAATTTTGAATAACGGTAAAAAAAACTAACTCGAAAACGAAATGGTAGAATAACGGTATTTTTTGCATATTATCTTTGTGCAAGCATTCTTCGCTCTTTCTGGTATATTCCAAGTTTTGGAATAGAACCGTTATAAAGTTGTTTGCACTTTATGTGAGCATTCGCAAAAATTCAATGGAATTTTTGCGCCACTTGAATGGAACATACATTTTAGTTGGTCGGTATCATTGACACGTGCACACAAATTTTGGTTTACTTAAACTTTTTGCTTTAATTGAAGTGTATATAAAATTAAAAAAAATTAAAATGGGGCGTGGCACTTCATTATCTCGGAGTCGGAGAAAGGAAAAATCCAAGCTTACAAGGATTCTAGCCTTTCTATTGCCAAAATAGCAAAAAAAAAGTCGACAGGAGCCGTCACGCCATAACAAATTTTTTAAATAATGAGGCTAATTATGGTAAAAACATGAAGGGCCGCACCCACAGTGTGCTTACCATCGCGGACAATCGACTTATATTAAGAGAAGCTTCCAATTCGCACGACTCTTTGGCCAAGATGAGGGAAAAATGCAACGTTAAAGCAAGTTTGACAACCATGCGTCGTGTTATTAATAATGCTACACACCTCAAGAGACTAAAAATCAAGAAGAAGCCACCACTTAACCCGGCTCGGAAGTTACAACGCCTTGATTTCGCGCGCGCACATGTCACCTGGACTTCGGAGTGGCAACGTGTTGTCTTTTCGGACGAAAAAAAGTTTAATTTGGAGGGCCCCATCTTGATAAGTTGCACAGCAGTGCTGGAGGTATTATGGTATGGGGGGCCATTTCCTATTATGGCACCTGTGAGCTTAAATTTATTCCAACCACCGTGAATGCGTTGTGTTTTATAATGGTATATTGAAAGAGGCCTTTCCACACTTCCAAACTCTTTTTGCAAATCTAAAATGGATTTATCAACATGATAATGCCCCTTTACATACGGCCCGGATTGTTAAATCGTATATAGCGAGCCAAAACGTGGAGTTATTAAACTGGCCACCCTATTCACCGGACTTGAATATCATTGAGAATGTGTGGGGATGGCTAACACGTGAAGTATATGGATCAGGTCAGCAATATTCGAGCGTTCCCGAACTAATTGCAGATATCAAATTAGCATGGGGCTCGATATCGTTGAATTATTTGGGAAAATTGTACGCATCCCTTCCAGACCGAATGTGTGAGGTTTTGGAGAAAATAGGAGGCTCAACACACTATTAAAAACTTTTTTTGGTTTAAAAACATGTTAGTAATTTCTTATTTAAGTAATATTGTTATTTGAAAAGGGTTGAAATATTCTTAAATGGTTTTTAGATAAAGTGTCCTATTCAAGTGGTGCAAAATGAAGACTCCAAAATTTGTTACTTATTGGTTAACAATGTTTTTTGTATACTTACAACTTTTGAATAATTTTGTAATTTTCGTCTAATTACGACATTTAAATAAACTTTATAAGAAAACCAAAATTATTTTCCTAGATGGCATGGTTTAGCAGCAATTAACTATAGAAAATCGACTTTAGAGGTGTCCTATTTAAGTGTACAAGAGCAGTGTACTTTCCATCTGTGTCCTTAATTGGGAGCTCCGCATTCGTCTTTTTATCTGCTATTTCTTTGGTCGCCGTATACACCGTTTTCAGATTACCGTTAGATATTCACATTTTTCTAAAGCATTCATGCCCAAAAGCAGCATACGGCAGAGCACTCACAAATACTCACAAAGAAAAGCACCAATACCAATAATGAAATTGTTGTTGGTCAGTTTGCTTGCGCTTGCAAACACCAATCAAAGAAGAGAACAAAACCGATTTTTATTCTACGCGACGCATACACACGAAATCGATTGCATGTGTGTCGTTTTGTATACGTCGCGCTCTGCATGTATACGATCATTGATTTCCTATCTTCGGCACAATTTCAAAAACAAAACGTACTCAAACAGCATACGGCTGGGCATCGCTGTTCTAAAGCTACTTTTCTTCCCAATCAAAAACGGTCCCTTTAAAAAAATTTGTGAAATGGCGGAGCAGTGTTGACAACTTTTGCCGAGCAAAAGAATTCCTTTTCGTCGGGACGGAGAGGAAAAAAAAGCTGTATTTTTCGCCAAAAAAAATCTGGAAAAAAACGCATGTCTTTTCTTATTATTTAGGCAATTATATAATATATCATCAGAGTAATGAATTCCTCGTCCTCATTCTTACCGTAGGCCACAGTTGTGCCTATTAGTTTAAGGTAACTAGGAAGGACCTTATAATCTATGCAGCATTTCGCATGTCGACGTAACCCGTATCTACCTAGTACTTGAAATTGTTTTGTTACACGGTTTGATGGTCATAAAATGAAAACGAATGATTATTTTTCAAAACTTTTTTCTGCTTTTTTTCAGGTTACTTAATGGCTACAAATCGTAAAACAACTTATTCGAAATGACCGCCTTGTGCCTTCCAGCAACGCCGAAGACTCCCTGGCCACTCATCGCCAGTCCCCGACAACATCTAAATCGGAAACGAGGCTAACTCAAAAAGACTTTCATTGACTCCAGCGTCCTTGGAAGCGATAACTTAACTCCAAAAATGTAGTTTCATCTTAGTTTTTCAATATCTGCTACGAAACAGACTTCCAAAATGGTAACAATGGCCGTGTTCAGCAGAACAACTTGCTGCGAACAAGCGATGCGGCATCATAATAGGCAATTTTAGGTATCATTATACAGAAGCATGTATCAATGAAATAGTACGCTACTTTAAAGTGATACTTCTCCCTCCAACAGCAGAAACTATTCGATGCATAATTTTTTTCTGATACCTGCTCAGGGATCAATTATTCTGCTCGCCAAATGCTTTGCTTTTTTTGGAGTTAGAATGATGTGCATTTCCAACAACTGCAGTAAACTCAAGAGGTATCAGATTGATTCTTTCGGAGTCAAGCCTTAAACTCTGGGTTCTGCAGCCAGTCTTTACGACTTTTTTGCTCGACAACATTTTGGCATTTTTGTCAAACGATCTGTAAACTTGGCTAGCACTTTGAGGTGACTGTATCCTGAACGTTAGAGGTGGCAGTTAGGGTCGATAAATGACTGACAGAGGTGAAAAACTATCGATTTGCCTATAAGTTTTGCAAATGACTCCAAAATAATAATAAAGCTGAAAAAAACCGAAATCATTTTTAAAAACGGCAGAATTCCCGCTTTCCGCTGTTTCTAAATTTCTAAATTCCCGCAATACGGTCTTAAAAAAAGCTAGAAATTACGGGAAAAAAGCTGATTTGGCAACACTGCAGCGGAGGGATTTACATAAGGAATTGCTACCAAATGTTTGGGATCGCAAAAATTTTTGTTATTTTGTAAACTAGTGTTACCTTTGCCTCAATGGCATTAATTAGAGCAATTTAATCTTCCTCATTGAAGCGCTTCAAACGATTTTTACGTTTACCTTTCTTTTCGGACATATTTTTCGCTTCTGAGCGTCAAAATAAATAAATTTAATTAGTTTGGAAACCCAAACAGAACTCGAACAGCTGTTCATATCAACTGCAAATTCAGAGTTCTACGCCTGTTTGTTGGTCTATGTCAGAGATGGGCGCGTCGCGACGTTCCAATGCTCACGAGGCAGCATGTGAATAGGACCTCTGCCGCGGCCGACTGCACAAAATCACACGTACGCTATAAGCATTGAAAGCTATTTATAGAACACGAATGCGGCGCACGCAAATTGTGCTTGTATGCGTGTGAAAAGTGCGACGAAATGTGTGCATGCCCATCTCTGACTCTACCCTATACTCTGACTCTACTGCCCATCATAGACTCTATGTACACAATGAAAAACCTTACGTTTTACGTTACGGTTTTACGTTTTTCTTATGTGGAGTTTTTCGTTTGTTTTTCATGCTTAAAGTATAGTTGAAATCGTTAAAAATGTTAATTGCACCACATTTTGTTCATGTGGACCCACTGTGCTGTGCGTAACATAACAGCTGTTGACTGTGAACAGTAGCAATCAAATACGGTCTCACTAATCTTATAAACAAATCAAACTCAATCAACAAAAATGAATGAAGCTGCAGTGGAGATGGCGGAGGCGGGTGCGGTGGCCAACAATAAAATTCACTTCTCCAAGGAAGTGAAGCAGGTCATTGACAAGGTGAGTTAAGCAAAACCAAAAAAGGAAGTGAACTCCTTTGGCACCACCTTCTCTTCCAGGTACTCAAGACCGACGATCCCATGGATGCGCCCGATTTTAACACCGTCGACTATATCAATCAACTGTTCCCCAACGAGCAATCTCTGGTGGGCATAGATGAAACCATTCAACGTATGCAGTGCGAAGTCTCCTTGATTGATGACAACATACGGTCCGTAGTGCGGGGACAAAGCAATACGGGTCAGGATGGTCAGCTGGCTTTGTGTGAGGCCCAGAAAGTGATTAGTTCCCTATTCAGTCATATTATTGATGTCAAGACGCGAGCGGAACGCACCGAGGAAATGGTCAAGGAGATAACGCGTGACATTAAGCAGCTGGACTGTGCCAAGCGGAATTTAACCTCAGCGATTACCACTCTAAATCATTTGCATATGCTGGTCGGTGGTATCGAGAGTCTGAACAAGTTAATCGAACGCAGATCCTATGGTGAGATATTGAATCCGCTGCAGGCCATCACCGAGGTGAATCAACATTTTCAACAGTACTCGGATATAGAGGAAATCAAGGTAGGGATCTGTACGTTTGACATTTGAAATGGAAATAATTGTTTCCAATCCTTTAGAATCTCTCCCAGAGTGTCGACAAAATTCAAATAACTTTGGCCCAGCAGATTTCGGAGGATTTTAAAGAGGCCTTTGCGGCCAAACCGGCCTCATCACAGTCCCAGCATCGTTTGGGTCTCAATCAGTTGGCCGATGCTTGCAAAGTGTTGTCCGTGCTGGAGCCAAAGGTTAAAAAGGAGCTGCTCAAATGGTTTATAGCCCAACAGCTGGAGGAGTATATGCAATTGTTTCATGAGAATCAGGATATAGCCTGGCTGGATAAGATTGACAAACGTTATGCCTGGCTGAAGCGACATTTGCTTGACTTTGAGGACAAATATGGTGCAGTCTTTCCGCTGGATTGGGAGTTGTCGGAGCGTATAACGGTGGAGTTTTGCAAACAAACCCGGGAACAGCTGTCTCAGATAATGGCCAAACGTCACACAGAGATTGATGTGCGTCTGCTGCTGTTTGCCATTAACAAAACCCAAACCTTTGAGCAGTTGCTGTCCAAACGATTTACGGGCATAACCCTGGGAGTGGATACCAACGCCACTGTTAATGTGTTCCATGACCAAATTGGTCATTGCTTCAAGTCTCATTTGGATATCTATATACGCAGCATTGATCGGAATCTTAGCGAGCTAATGGATAAGTTTGTGGAAATGTCCAAGGAACCGTACAAGTTTGCCGAATCCAAGACAACGGTGTATGCCAGCTCCGGAGATTTGTTTGTCTTTTACAAAAAGTGCATGGTCCAATGCAATCAGCTAAGCAATGAGCAACCCATGTACGATTTGGCTTTGGTCTTTAAGAAATATCTAAGGGAATATGCCGCAAAGGTCTTGGAAGGCAGCACACCCAAATTGACGCCCATTAGCACTGGCAGTTCCATTGGCAAAAGCGTCTCAATGCTGACCCGAGACATGCAGAATTTGTCCACAGCCGCTGGCCAGGTGTTTCATAACTTTCTCAAGGAAGGTGATGCACAACGTTTTTCGCGTGATGACTTGGTGCGCATTTGTTGTGTATTGACCACGGGTGAATATTGCCTGGAAACGGTACAACAGCTGGAGGATAAACTAAAGGAAAAGGTCACCTCGGCGTATGTCAGCAAAATTGATATGAGCGAGGAAAAGGATGTGTTTCATCGGTGGGTTGGTTGCAACTTTTAGAATGAAGAATTTTCTAAATCGGTTTTTCTACATCTTTTCAGCATCATTTCCAACTGTATCCAGCTGCTGGTGCAGGATCTGGAGACGGGCTGTGAGCCCTCGCTGCAGGCCATGGCCAAGGTGCAGTGGCAACACATCAACAATGTGGGCGATCAGAGCTCCTTCATCAGCAGCATCTGTGGCAACTTCAAACAGTCCGTGCCCACCATACGTGACACTTTGGCCAGCTCGAGGAAATATTTTACCCAATTCTGTCATCGTTTTGTGGCCGCTTTCATACCCAAGTTCATACAGGTTCTCTACAGATGCAAACTCACCCTTTCGGATGGCTCGAATAATGTTTTGGGTTGCGAACAGCTGCTCCTGGACACACACTCGCTGAAGTCGGCACTGCTGGAGCTGCCCTCGGTGGGTTCCAGTGTCAATCGCAAGGCACCCACCAGCTACACCAAAGTGGTGGTCAAAGATATGACCCGTGCCGAAATGATTATCAAAGTGGTAATGACGCCAGTTCAGCCACCGGCACATTTTACACAGCAAGTCTTAAAATTGCTGCCGGACATTACCATTGCCGAATATCAAAAGATTTTGGACATGAAGGCCGTTAAACGGGTGGATCAGTTGCAATTGATTGATCTCTTTAAGCACACCGCTTCAGCGGCTGCTGTCAGTGGTTTGATGCCCACAATCACCGTGGCCAGTGGTGAGGAGGAGATCAACGAGCCAGCTGCAGTGACAACTAACGATGAAACTGATCAGCCGTTGCCAGCAAGCGAAACTACAACAGCTTCCTCATCAACGCCCAAGCGTGCGTTTATCTTTAGTGTGGGCAGCTTTACGGGCAGTGCGGATAAAAATGCGGATGGTAGCTCCCAAACGGGCATACGAAAGCTTGAAAGTTTGCTTAAGAAACGTTTTCCGTAGTCAAGCGATGAGCACATATGTATGACAACATTCCACAAAATGACGCACATGCTCTTCCCGGTTTCACTATTTATTGTTTTTTAATTAGTTTTCTGAATTTTGAAGTATTTTTAAACCGTCTGTACTTATATTTACTAGTCTTCTGGTTCCCAAACTACACAACTTTTAATTATTATGACCCGATTTACAGCTTAATTTAACTTGGCAATAAAAATCAAATATCAAAATCAAAATTTTTTGTGAAAAATGTAATAATAGACAAAGATAAGGCTATCTTCTTGGGTAATTCTTAAGTTAACCAACGATCTAGTTTTCCAAAAGACTCCATCTCCCGCTATGAAAGCTAAGCAGAGTTAAAGACAAAGAGCTCGAAATCAAAAAAAAGTAGTAAAATTCTTCTGAATAAAAATCGGACAGCAAGTCTATTGCTTTATAGCAGGGTTGACCAATTTTTGTGGAGTTAATAGCTCACCGGTACTAATATGTTCTGGAATTTCTAGAAAAAATGTTAATTACTTAAAAATATTAAGGTTATTGTAATTTTTTTTTTAATCCGAATTCCATTTGTAACTTTTCAGGAAGGAAAATATTTTTGAAAACTGATTTTGTTGTAGCACTGGAATTTATCAACTGCAACTCGGATTTGTAAATAATCCGAGTAAGGCCCAATTTCTCAAAAGTTGCGGTTAGGTAAATTTGCCAGCCGGAATTACTAGAGGTTAAGTCTTTTGGTTTTCTCAACGAGACTTACCTAGACTGAGTTTGTTTGGTTTTTTTTTTTTTTTAATGCTATTGTTGTTGCTGGTAATCATTTAGCAAAAAAAGTTGATTTAAATTGCTAGCGAAAATGAATCAAGGTGAGGCATCGAAAAGACCACGAGGTAAAAACTTTTCTGTGGCTGAGGAACATTTGCTGGTGGATCTTGTTGAATCAAACAAATATATTTTGGAGAACAAGAAGAGTGATGTGGTTACGTGGAAACAGAAGGCCGAAGCGTGGCAAAGACTTGGAGATCAGTTTGCTGCTCAAGCCGGAATACATCGCCCTTGGAAAGCCTTACGGGAGAAGTACGAGAACTTAAAAAAACGGTCGCGTAAGGAATTCGCAGCTGAGAAGCGAGAGACTTATCGCACTGGTGCCGGCGTTCCCAGCACCGCTGGAGTCTCGTCCATTTCCCAAAAAATTGGTGGGATGATCCAAATTTCAGCGACTGGATTGGGAAGTGTACGCATACACTGAAGTTTGCTTAATTTTCTAATTAAACTTTTTTATTTAAGGTAACAATAATGACAGCATGGCGAACTACCTCAAAGAGTGTGATGTTAGCATGCAACAAGTAAGAGGTCCATTGGTTTTACTTTAAGAAAAGTAAGCTATATTTTAATACATTTAATTATTTGCAGGATTTTGCTTCTGATACGGATGGCCAATTTATAGGTTTGGAAGCACCAGCTGACAGTTCCGGACGTCAAACGGAGGCTGAAAGCTCGTCTTCATTCGCGACGTGGAATCCGGCGAAGCTGAAGGAGAAGAAGTCGCAGAAGCTGACGGTCTGCAGACGCAAAAAAAACATGGAGGAAGAAAAGTGTTTCTTGTTAAAGCTTCAGCAAGATCTGTATCGCGACGAAAACGTTTGCACTGCTGAAAGGCACAAGGAGGAGACCTTGATAGCTGCAGATGCAGCTGGAAATGGAAGGCATCCGCCTTAAAAATTAGCTCCTTCGAATTGAGCTTTCCGAAAAAAACAAAAAAATAATTTATTTAGTTTTTAAATACATTAAATTTTTTTTATACATACATAATTAGCCACGCTTTAAAAAAAGACTGAAATAATGGAATTCAAAGTCTGAAATAAATAAATATAAATAGAAATGAATAAATAAACATTGTTGTATATGAGGAACTTTAGACTCAGGTTGAAAAATAATTTGCAATCAAAATTTGCCTGGCTCTTCCAGTGATTTCATTTCTGTCACTACTTCTGGCTTCATCTACATAATCAGCGTCTTCAAATGAGTCAACTATTTCGTTTTCCGGAGGTAGAGGATCATTTTGAAGAATGGCAATGTTGTGCAAAACCCCACAGGCAACAATCACATCCATTGATGTAAATCGAGATATTTGCATCCCCATTGACAGCACTGGAAATCGCCTTTTTCAAATGCCAAAACAGCGCTCAATCACGTTTTTCGTTCGGATTTGGGATTCATTGTAAAGTTTATCTGCTTCTTGCCACTTACATAAAAACGCAGCGCCACCAAAAATTTGGTCTCCGACAACAATGCATGATTCCTGTTAACAATCCGAGACATGAAAATTTGAATGGCAACAGAAGTTAAGGTTTTACCTGTGACTTTGAGAAGACACTTGATTTCTAATCCCAGCAAGAATTATTTTACATGTTGATTTTGTCAACCTGAATATTTCAACAAATTTGGCGTCATCCAGCTCATTAAAATAATTAGGCCTCTCCCTGTACTCTCTTGCATTATTTATGCGTTGCTCTGTCTCCTCCAGTTCCATTTCCATAGCGGGGATGTAAAAAATTCGTTTATTTATAAACATTTTGTTTTGGCAATTAATAAAGTAAACAAAACATGTGCTGGACACAGCTGTTTGTCTATCGATAGTTCTATCGCTACTTGCCGGCAGGTTAAAATTTGACCCCATCATGAGGCAGCGGTTAACTTTGCCGCCCGGTTCTCGCCAAAGACAGCATGAGACACGCAAATTCGGCTAACCTGCCGGTAAGTTTGACTAACCGGACATTGAGAAATTGGGCCTAACGCTATCTTATATGATCAACTTTTAGTACCAGCTTTCTCAAAGCATGATCTACTCTTCTTGGTATATAATGTAGTCCCTGAATCTGAAGACTGCTCCATAGAACCCGGAATTCCTGCTTTTTTTTTACTTTGAAACAAACCCTGAACCGAACCACGGGGACGAAAATATTTGAACCCGAATCCAAGCTTTTGGTTCGGTTAAAAAAAAAAAAATTATTGACATTAAATTTATTTGGGTACGCTTGCATGTACGCCACAACAGAGTCGACAATTAGAAATATAGTAATACTGTAAGTCGGTCAAACCCGACTATGAAATACATACTTTGCTCTTACTTCCAGTCAAACATATTAATTTGTAATATACAAATTCAATGTAAATAGCTATGTACACACCTGATCATATTAATAGGTACACACCGGAATTTTTTAATTATAGATGGTTTTTTCGTACTTTTAGTGTTGACAACTTTTTAATTCTTGGTTTTTTGTTGTTGTCAATGTCTGGCCACACTGTGGCAAAGAGTTGAAAGAGGGGCTGCCCCGTATATCAAAGCTTTTCTATAAATTGCGAGTCCACCACACATTTCGCCTGATTATAATAATAGGTACAGTCTCCGTTTCTCACAAGTATCAAGTGAATCTTTTGGTAACTAAAGATAAATTAATTATAGCTCCTGTCAATACAGAGAAAGAAAAAATGGGTCGAAATTCTCATTGTACTAAAGAAGAAGCTCGATTGGTTCTTAGTCTGAGAAAAGAAGGCAAATCTTTACGAGCCATCGCCAAATTAATGAACAGGTCTCATAATTTTGTTTAAAATGCATTAGAAAGAAAACCAAAACCAAGGAAACCCGTGGAAGGCCACAAAAAACAACAGAAACCCTTGACCACTACATAGTAACTTTGAGCAAAAAGGACCCATTTAAGTCATCGAAGGCTATTGCAGCCGAAATTGGGAATTCAGTTAGTGCTCCAACTATCCGAAGACGACTACAAGATGCCAACCTACCAGGAAGAATTGCCAGAAAAGTCCCACTTATGCGCAAAAAAAATATCACCATGAGGCAAACTTTTGCAAGGGATCACAAAGACTGGGTAGGATGCACCGGGGAGAAAAAATGGAGAAACATATTATGGAGCGATGAAACCAAGATTAATTTTATTTGGGAATGACTGTGAAAGGAATGTTCGACGCCCTAATGGAAAGGAATTCCATCCACGGTTTACACTAAAAAAACAGTCAAACATGGAGGTGGCAATATAATGGTATGGGGTTGCTTCTCCTGGTACGGCGTAGGTCCAATTTATCAGACTACAACGACAGAGTACAAATCTATATTGGAAACAGTTATGGTACCGTATGCTGAGGAAAATATGCCATTACGTTGGGTATTTCAGCAAGATAATGATCAGAAACACACATCAAGGCTGTTATCTAAATTTTTCGAGGACCAAAAAGTTGACGTTCTAAAGTGGCCAAGCAAATCCTCCAAACTTAACCCCATTGAAAACTTGTGGGGAGACTTAAAAAAGAAATTGGCAAAGCATTCATTTTCAAATAAACAAAAATTATGGGAAGGTGTCCAAAAACTGTGGTATGAGACACCAGTAGAGACCTGCCAGGCTCCTATTAAAAGTATGCCAAAAAGAATAGCAGTAGTGGCCAAAAATAGAGGTGGATACACTGGATACTAAGTTAGGAAATACTAATTTACCTAAAAAATAAGAACACAAAATGGAAATTAAAATTTGTTTTCTTACCAACGCCATGAAGTGTACCTATTATTATGATCACACTGAAAACGTATCTGAAACACAAAATGATCTCTTTTATGTGTTATTATTATTCTATGTTACAATTAAGTTTATTTTATTAAAAACAAATAGTTTAAGAACCAATGAGAACAAATTTTAAGTTTGAAACAATGAATAAAACTGTTTTCTGTTTACCTTAAAGTTAGAGTTGATGTGTGTACCTATTAATATGATCAGGTGTGTATGTACGTATACAAATGCAACAAATTTAGATGATCTAGAAGACTGCTATGATGATCACCACGGGGCCCTACTCGCGGGAGGGTGTGCAACTAAGATGGCGATATTTTAACATATAATATAATAATTTTTTTTTTTTTCGTTAAAGTTAAGTTAGAGCATTGCATAAAAACTCTGTATAGTTTATTTTCTAGCATAAACTTAACTACCTTTTTTACGCTTCTGAGTGCATGTACCCCCTTAATTGTGGTCACAAACGTGCCCGCTTCACATTGAAAAGTACTCGTTCCTGTGACACACGATTTCTGTGACAAGGCATTGGCCGTTTACATTGCGCTGTGCCACTGTGATCCTGAAATGTGGCGCACTGTGCCCCAATGTAAACGCAGCATAACTAAAATTGGACAAATTTGGGCAAGCCAGTTTGGCTTTTTTTCATAAGTGTGAGTCCTTGTGGTGTAAAATTGTCCAATATGAATTGCAATTGCTTTCCGCAATTTCTCAAGATTTTTGACTTTTCAGTGGAAATGTCAGTATCATAGCTTGCCCTGTATTTAAACAAAAAAGCAGGTGATGAGGCGTATGTTTTCGTTACTGTTTTGAGAATTATTTAGCAGAATTTGATCAAAAATTAATTTTTTTTTTGAGAACCGAAAACCGTTTACCGTTATTAATGAAACCGATTGAACCGGAACGAAACCGAAACGTTGGTACCGGTACGGTTTCGGTTTTTTTTTACCTTTGCAGAGCGCATCGTAGATTTGTTCACGAGTTGAAGGTCTACATAGAAGATCTTCAACATTTGCTCCAGTTTTACGGCTGCAGATAATAACTTTCTTCTGCACCGGAAAGTGTGGGATTCAGTTCGCGAAATTGTACGCATATTAGAACCAGCGCAGGTGGCCACAACTAAACTTCAACCAAAAATCTTATTTTGGGTGATTTTTATTCCATTTGGATACACAGGATCTCTAGCAAAACAGTTACTGGATTCCATTAAGACTTTCCTCGCACTTAAGCGTGTTTAAAACGATGAAAACATTCTTAACAGGTGATCAGAATCCTCGACAAAGTTCTCAGAATTGTATGAGAATTCAAAAGTCGTGCTTTCTGTTCCAGCTACGCAGGTTCTCTGGCGATAAATTTATAATGAATCCGCTAAGAAGTTGTATGGACTCAACCACATTGAATGCAGTTATGTTACCGCGAGCAAATCACAAAAATGCTATATTAGTTACATAAGACGCTGGGTACCGTATCGAAACCGAAAACAGCAATTAATTGAAAACCGAAATAGAACCTTTAACCGAAACATTCATTTCGGGACGAACCGGAACCGGTACCGGAACCGAAATTCTTTTCGGGATTAAGCCCTGCCTAAAACTCTTAAGGTTTGAAGTTTCATCGCGATAACTATTTATTTGTTCGTTTTAATAATTAAATGCCTTTAGAGCAGCCATTTGGACCACTGTGAAGCCGATGTTGGCTTTCCCCAAAATTCCATATCTTATCTTAAAAATTAAAAAAAAAAAAAATTAGCAATAAATTTCGACAATCAAATCCCTGTGGAACTATTATTTTGTGTACAAAATTTCCATATGGGACTGTTAATGCCGAAATACATAGCGTCTGATTTTAATGGAGATTTCGTCTATCGAATACGTGTGAGTCAGTCATGCCAACTGGTCCAGACTGTTCAAAAAATATTTCGTGGATTCAGTATAAATAATAAAATAATCATTTGAATAAAAAATAAAGAAAACAATGGAGAAGTCAAAAATTATAAATCATGATCGTCGTGTATCCATACAGTGGAATGCCAATTTGATCCCTTAGCTTATTAAGGCCGTGGAGCAGTCGGAATGCCTCTGGAATGTGACCAGTTCAATGTGATGCAAAGGAATCAAACTGAAACAGCGATCTGCGTGATGTTGACATTTATGAAAAGCTTGATTAATATAACGCACACTTGCCAATTTTCAGTCACATTGCCTTGAAACTGACTACGTGGCAAAGCTTTCTTTAAGGGCATATTTTTATTTGTTTATAACTTCATTAATTAATATCTTTTAAACTATAAAAGTCTGTATCTTTTTTGGGGCAATAAATTGTATATCCTTAGAAGTTATATCAGGGTGGTTAACACTGAAAAAAAATTATACATAAAATTAAACAACAATTACTGAATATTGTTTTATAATTTAAAAATGTGTTTAACTATGATTTAAGTAATCGATTTCGCCAAAGGACATAGCCGGATTTGTAGGGGTACCGGCCCCCAACGCAATTATTTTTTCCGTCGGTCGGATCGGGTGTGTCTCACACACATTTCTCTATTCTCCAGTTTTGCTCTGAGTGTAGGCGCAACAGATTAGCGGCGCGGTACCTCAAATTGGAGAAAATATATTGGGTATTTCCAGTAGGCCTGCAGCGGTCTGCCTGGCTGCTGTTGATTCCCGTGCTGACAAGGGCTCATACGTGTTCCAAATATGTGGGTAAAAAACAAGAAAGAAAGTCGGTCAAGCCCGACTATAAAAAACTCTCGCATTTGCTAACGAATTATACGCGCTCATCTTTAAGTTTCTCTCTCTCTCTCACTAAGATTGCTTCTGTTGAACGGAATGCTGTGGTTATTTGTGGGAAGGTGGGGGGTGTTAACGGCCGTTTTTTGCTCATAACTTGTGTTTCGTTCATCCGATCTTTATCATTCCTTCAGCAAATCGATAAATAATTTTGATAACTAGAAATCTATAGAAGGTACGAACAATCTATAATTAAAACTTTGGGAGATATGACGTTTTTTCAAAATTGCGGCGGCGGGAGGGGGCGTGGCAAAAATTGAAAATAAACTTGATCTGCCTGCAAGTATAGGAAATATATGTCCCATACATGTCAAACCTCTATCTCTTACCATCTCTGAGATCTCTTCGTTCATACGGACGGACAGACGGACAGACAGACAGACAGACGGACGGACGTACTTGGCTATATCGACTCGGCTGTTGATGCTGATTAAGAATATATATACTTTATAGGGTCGGAGATGATTCCTTCTGGCTGTTACATACTTTTGCACCAACTTAATATACTCTGTGTACCTTGGGTACAGAGTATAAAATAGACTGGATTTCGCTTTTTTTTTTCGAATTTTTTTGTTTATTTCAGGTTCGCCCAAATCTAGGATCAGCCGCGATGAAACAGCACTGCGGTCTTGGCCCGAGAATGTGCCCGGCCCTAGAGGCTATACCGCCTTTAGCGGAACAAACTCACTCGGATTTCCAAATAATCTCCGGCAGTAGCCGTCATGGGACCTGGAGTGTCACCCAAAGTCTCCCTTCTGCCACAGGGTTAGGCTTTCGTATTCTGTCGTCCGACCGTCGCCGGCCCCTTTCCCTTCTTATAGCCTCGGTCACCCTCAGTTGCGCCGCTTCCCCATGAGACCGCCCCATTTCGAATAGTTGCAGCCCAAGCATCCCGGCTATTGAGCTGTTTGGACATTGACACCTTATCAAATAACAATACTTATAATAAAAAATAAATAAATAAATAGAAATAAATTTATATTCATTCAATGTGGGGAACGGGAAATCAAAGCCGAGTTGGAGTTGGTTCTGCAATTGGAAAATTGAATTTTGCTGTTTGCTAAAGCTGCCTTTACACTTTTCATACATCTCTAAATAGTCGGTTGTCAAAATTCTCTAAAGAGAAACTCTTATCAAATAGAACATGTTCTATTTCAACAAAAAAGTCTCAATTTTTCAAATATTTAGAGTTATTTGCTTTGCTCGTCTCTTTAGAGAAATATGACAAGTGTAAAGGCAGCTTTAGCTTAAGTGTTTAAAGAACGAAATTTTCAATATTTATAGAGCTTGAATTTGTAATTTAGGCCATTTATCAATAAACATATATTCTTAAGAATCCACAGGCCAAGAGAAAAGAGAAAAAAGCATGATATTGGTGACATGTCCATTATTTGATGACCTCCTCGCCTCAATTGATCCCAGTTCAAGTTTGGCGGATTTCGCTCGGCCTATCGATACAAGCAGAATGCAACAAGTCAAAAGAGGATTCAGTGCAAAATTTCAGCTCGATAGCTTCAAAACTGAGGGACTCGATCGCGAAGAAACAGACAGACTAACGGACAAAGCTCAATAGACTCAGCTCGTCATGCTGATCAAGAATATATATTCTTTATGTGGTCGGAGATCATGCGCCGGTATGGGCAGAGGTAGCGGAGTTTTCCGTCGAGAAGCCACAAATGCACTTAGGCGGCTTTAGAACAGTTTTGAAAGCTGCAGCAGCTATAATAGCTAACAGCATGCCACATGACCCGGAAGTAAAAGCTATTAAAGCACGACGGACGGGAATATCTGCGCAAGATGCGCATAATAGGAGTCTCCGAGCATGACAAGAATGTTGGGATAGGTCAGATACAGGAAGGAGGATCCACCAACTCATTCCGAACATAGAGAAGTGGCTTAACCGATGCCATGGAGAAGTAAAAAAAACTATCTAACCCAGTGGCTTACAAACCATGGATGTTTTAGGGAGTACCTTCTCCGCATTAAGCACGTAGATACACCATAATAGTCTGCAAAACATGTGTTGTTTGAGTAATAGAGGTTTTTCTTTTTTTGTAATTTTCACCCACTTTGCGGTCAAATTTTCCAAATTTTATTTCATAGCGCGCCTGCATAACTAAACGAAGGTCTAAGCCAAATCTTAGATCTCTAGGAATAAGCGGGGTTGATAATCAGTCAGTCAGGCGTAGAGATTTATTTGTATAGATGGGGTAGAAGCTGCTTTATGCTGGCTTTGTTTCGGCGAGCCGATGTTGGCTTTCCCCAAAATTCCATTTCTTATCTTAAAAATTCAAAAACAAAAAATTAGCAATTAATTTCGACAATCAAATCCCTGTGGAACTATTATTTTGTGTACAAAATTTCCATATGGGACTGTTAATGCCCAAAATACATAGCGTTTGATTTTAATTGAGATTTCGTCTATCGAATACGTGTGAGTCAGTCATGCCAACTGGTCCAGACTGTTCAAAAAATATTTCGTGGATTCAGTTTAAATTGTGCCTGCTCTCTGATTGCTACTCCAAAATGTTTAATATTAAAATACAAATTCTTTGCTTACTTTCGGTTACAAGTTGTAGGCAACTTGCGGCGACCAAGCAGGACGAAGCATTTTTAAGCGAAGTCAGAGAGGACTATTGTGAAAAATACTATAAAATCAAGAGCGATTTGATAAATGATTGTATCCAATTCTATGATTTGATATCAACTGACAGTTATAAATTGGATCTATCAAAACCAAGTGAATTAGAGGTCGAATTGTATAGAAACTTCAAGTTGGATTTACTTTTACCACTGGACACTACCCAAAATAAATCACTACGAAAAATTACTATAAATGGAAATGATCACGCGTTTGTGCCTGGAATGCAATATCTTGAGGCTTTTGGCATACGTGAAATAGAATATTATGAGGATAAGCTTTCGGAATCTCACCGTGGGACTGTTACTGTTTACGAGGAAGACATTCATATTGTAAATGGACCAAGGAAAATAAAAATACAATTTGAAATAAATTACAATCATTCTATGTCAAACATAATAAATGTTTACCCATGGAGGACTATGACGAACTTGGAGTCAATTATATTTGAAGGGTCTTCTAGCGGCTCTTACAATACAATTTCAATTCCAAGTAAATTATTTCAAAATCAAATTAAGTTAACTTATCTAGATTTCTTTAACTTAATAATTGAAAACCTCAATGTCGCACCATTTGAAAACTTGACAAATTTACAAGCATTGACTTTTGTAAACACAATTGTTGAGGATCAAACATTTTTAAGGTTGGTTTATTGAATTTCAAATGATTTTAATATGCTTTAATCATATAATTATTGTTTCTTTGCAGTTCACCCATCCTTCAAACTAATTTGGATTTTATGGCACTTGATATCGGAAAGATAGTTAATCTGGAAGTTTTTCTGAAATACACTAAACTTCAGTTATTATATGTTCCAACTGAAAAATACAATCCCTGCGACAAACTGACTGCTTTTTTGTGCGAAGACAAAAAGGAAAACTACATGATGCAACTTCCAAAGTTTTGTAAGTTTACTCTCGGTATAGATGGCAGGCGTTGTCCTAAAAGCTGTAACTGTCTTTTGGACTTTAAAAACGACACCTTTTTAATTAACTGCACTGGTCAAGGGTTAACGGATGTTCCTGAGCTGCCTACACCAATCTATGGCGATCCAGTTCTTCTGTTTGGAGATAACAATCTCAGCGTTTTACCCAGCAAAAACTCAGCAGGAGGATTCGCGAATCTTAAACAACTTGATCTGTCTAATAACAACCTGACTACGCTGAACATTGATCTGCTGCCACCTGGACTAACCCATTTGAATATAAGCAACCACTTTGAAAATCCAAATAAGATCATAGCAAGACTTCTGTCGAATAACTTTTATGTTATGAAATCTAGAAATACCTGGATCAGTTACTGTCAATACTCACATTTATTAGTTAATCTAACATACTTAGTTGTGGGTGAAAAGCATGGAAAATTTATTAGGGAACCCTGTCCTTACAGGTGTCATTGTTGTTTCAATCAAACTACCGAGCAATTTATGATAGATTGCCAAAATGGGCACCAAACAATCCTTTTTCCACTTCCAGATAATTTACCTGAAAACTCAGCTCTTCTTCTTAACAACAACCAACTTGAGGCTCTCCCAAAATTGCTAAATTCTACACTACAGAAGCTGCATTTAGTTAATAATAGTCTTACGCATCTAAGCATAGATGAACTGCCGCCTAATATCACCTACTTGGACATACGTAACAATAGATTGGAGACTCTAGATGATAGTTTAATACAGTTTCTCTTAGATCGATTTCAAATGAGAGTAGGGACAATTCAACTGTCAGGCAATCCATGGAAGTGCGATTGTAAGTCAAAGTTACTTTCGAATTTTCTAAAAATTCATGAACCCAATGGCTATAACGAGGCACTCGAGCGTGTTGGGGTAGATTGTCCTCAAGAATGCGTTTGCTGTCTAGATTATGATTCAATGCAATTGATGGTCAACTGTACTAACCAAGGACTTACTAAAATACCCAGTTTACCCATTCCTAAAAACTTTGGAGTCTCTCTGTTATTCGAGAACAACTATTTAGAGACTTTGCCCCTTGACCCTTTACCAGGCTATAGAAATCTGCTCGAATTACATTTAGCCAACAATCAATTAAAGACAATTGAGCTCCTGCCCGATAATATTACCCTTTTAGATATTCGAAATAATAGCTTGAGTTCTCTTAAAGAAAGCATAACCGATTTCCTTATTAAGAGAGATCCGAACATTAAGCTTTGGATTTCTGAAAATCCTTGGACTTGCAATTGCAATGAAAAACATTTTCTTCAATTTAAAAAAATGTTGTTTGCAAGCATTTCTGATTTAAATTCTACCAAGTGCCGAGATCTTACTTTGCTATCCTCAATTGAGGAGTTTGACGTGTGTCTTTCATTTTATGTGTCCATTTTAATTGCGATTATAATAACTATCGTCCTTTTTTCTGTCATTTTCAATTGTTTTCAATGCTATAAAAAGTCCATCTTAATGTGGCTCTATGAAAAGAATATATATTTGTTCTTTTCCGCCCAACCCGACCTGGCTAGCCACAAAAAGTTTGATGGCTTTCTGGCCTACACCCATAAAGATTCGGAACTAATAGCCGAGTATATAGAGAGGCTAGAGAATGGTCCACATAAATTTCGGATGTGTTTCTATGAACGTGATTGGCTTGTGGGTGTGTCAATACCCCACTGTATTTGTCAGTCCATCGAGGATTCCAGGCGAATCATCATTCTGATGACAAAGAACTTCTTAACTTCCAGTTGGGGTCGATTGGAGTTACGTAAGGCCATGCATGAGACGTCCAAAGATAGGTGGAAGCGCTTAATCATTGTAGTCTATCCGGAAGTGGAGAATTTCGATCTATTAGATTCTGAGTTGAAAAGTTATATGGCCATGAATATTTATCTGAAACGAGATGATTCCAATTTTTGGAACAAACTGATCTATGCAATGCCACACGATAGACTTGAGAATGAAGTAGCTAATGATAATGGGGGTGAGCTGATTGAAATGAATGAGATTTAATTGGAGAATTTAATGTTTGAAATAAATTGCAATAATGTTAAGTAGATAATTTTAAAAAATTTTAATATAATTGTAATATGAATAAGTTTAGTGGCCAAAAATCAATTGTTTAGAAGGTTTACGAATATATTTCTTAATTATATTAATAAAATCTAAATTGTGTAATCTTGTATCCAAATATATAGTAATGGAGTTCGCAGAAATGTTGTTTACTTTTGAATTTGAAAACTAAATATAATAACAATTGCTCAAAAATATGGAAGCTACGGCAGATTTAGTTATTCTTGCCTCGTACTCAGTAATACTACTGCAACTTGTGGAATTCAGGTATTCATAATAAAGTGTTCAATACAAGAAATAATATTTGAAACAGATACATGTTCATGTATGTATGTACATTAGAACTTTTATACTCTGTACCGAAGGTTCATAGAGTATATTAAGTTTGTGCAAAAGTATGTAACAGAGAGAAGGAATCGTTTCCGACCCTATAAAGTATATATATTCTTGATCAGCATCAACAGCCGAGTCGATATAGCCATGTTCGTCTGTCCGTCTGTCTGTCTGTCCGTCCGTATGAACGAAGAGATCTTAGAGATGGTAAGAGATAGAGGTTTGACATGTATGAGGCATATATTTCTTATACTTGCAGGCAGATCAAGTTTATTTTCAATTTTTGCCACGCCCCCTCCCGCCCCCGCAATTTGGAAAAAATGTCATATCTCCTACAGTTTTGATGATAGATGGTTCGTACTTTCTAGAGATACATTGAAAACAAAATTATTTATCGATTTGCAGAAGGAATGATAAAGATCGGATGAACGAAACACAAGTTATGAGCAAAAAACGGTCAGTTAACAACCCACCACCCACCCCACCCATAACCTAAGCATTGCGTTCAGCAGAAGCAATCTTAGTGAGAGTGAGAGAGAGAGAGAGCGAGACTTAGAGAGCGCACTGCGTTGTGCGTTGTGTGATAACTGGCCGTTTGACTCGTGACCAAATTCGAACTGCGACCTTAAGGGTGCAGAGTATGTTATAGTCGGGCTTCACCGACTTTCTTTCTTGTTTTTTTGTACGAAATATGTAATGTACATGATATGGACGCCCCTTGATTCGTAAGTTTATGGTGCATATTTAAAGTAAAAAAAATTATTTGAAAAAGTTATGTTTTAAGGGACGCGAAGGGACTCCAAAGTTTTTGATGTTACGCATACGCAGTGTCGCCAGTGATCTTTATGTAGTTGGCGTTGATTTCAAACAAAATGTTTTCGTACTTCCAAAAGGGTACTCTGATTTTAACTATGTATAGTTAGCAATAAATAGGGAATGATACTGTCGTTTATTATTATTATTATCTTAGTGATTCAATTACATGGAGACTTATGTTTATGGCACTAATCACAGGTTGACATCGGTTTGAAACAATACAAAAATATACTTACTTTTACTAAGATTAAATATTATAAAAAAAATTACTAATTACATTAGAAAAAAAATGATTATATTCTAAGTTCGTTGAGACGCATCAAAATTTAGTATCTCATAAAGATATGAAATCTCTGAAGTGTTTAATTATTTAGTGCAGGAAAATGACAGCTCTCAAGCAAATCCACGAGTTTAATATGTGATCCGATCGTTTTTTGTTGTAGACATACCTAGCTATATTGATGGAAGCAACATTATGTTTAGATTTAGACTTTGCACTACAACTACTGTTCGAACATGAACAAATGTTCAAACATGAACATGAGACGAGACCGATCATAACGCAGCATCATAAATATGTCATTAGATTTAATTACGGGTGCTTTCAAGGATAAGACAAACCACTTGAAAAGGGCATCCGGTGCACTTAACATGCATCGTGGAAGGCAATGTGTAGTCCTTCCACGAATGCATTTCTATATTTACATACACGGATGTGACTACACTCACATCCTTAAGATAAGATTAGAAATATGGGATGAGAATTTCTGAATAAAAGGGACCTCGCTTAGACTGAGCAGATTAGTACAATTGAAACCTGCAACGAGCGTGCTCATTAAAAGTGTATAAGTCCATACATTTTTTGGTCCTTCGAGCCGGATATCTACTTGAAGGATTGGTAGGTCCGTGCAGTGTTAAGCGTTTTCCGTGGCTTAGGACAACGGATTCGGTGGTTTTTTAATTAAAAACTGTAAATTAATACAACAGGGTCTACTTGGTGACCTAATTAAAAACAATAATCAGACGCGAAACAAACAAGTACATACATTTTTTGGTCCTTCGAGCCGCATATTCGATTTTCGCGGAAAATTGTTGTAAGCGCTACACATTTTTTGGTCGATCGAAATCCGTGAAGTGGGTGCGAATATGGGAATATTCGACATAACCATGGCGCATATCAAGCCTTATGAGGAGGCGAGATTAAAGGTCAATATGTGTGACCACGCCATGCAGGACGCCGGGCTATCACAACGAAATGATGTGCAGCGGTACACGACGCCCACACATGCTACCGAAGCGGACAGCCTTGGCTCTGCAAACCCAATAGACGAATTGGCAAAACTATTGGATTCACTTGCAGGAAAACTAAGCCAAGCTATTGAAGAAGCTAGCAAATGCTTTTCATGGAATGATGAAATACTTAAGCACAATTCCAAGATTGAAGTTGTGCTTGGGGAGTTGGAAGAAACGCATAACAAGCTGAGGACTATGAATAATCTCAGCCATTTTGACAAGATTCTCGATCTGAGAATAGAGGCCATTACGATGATGGAAATGCTGGATGTCAGAAAGCAGCGTCTAAAAGAATCAAACGTGGATAAGACATTATTACCTCTACCAGCTGCACCAGAAATACAAATGCCTAGATTTAATGGAAACCCCAAATATTGGCCAACATTCTATGGATGGTTTAAGCAGGCAGTCCACGAGAGAGCAGACTTCGGGGATGGCATCAAGATGTATTACCTGAACGCGTGGCTTAAAGGGGAAGCAAGAAGTTCCCTTACTTCCTCCCTTATGCAAGAACCTTCTTACTATACAACAGCATGGGATCGTATATGTAAGAAAAATGAAGAAAGCTGGAACAGATTTCCAGAGCAGCTGAAAGTCAGAAAGCCACATCTGGAGCCAGCAGGTATACTCCAGTTAGAGAGACGACTACAACTCCCAAGAAGCCAACTTTCCTGTTATTCAAAGGCACCCCGAGGCGGGTAAATAAAAAAGATAAGCTGGTCGAGGATGCTGCTCAGTGATGTCCCCAGGAGGCACCTTCAACAATTTCGGGCTGAATCGAAACCTGCCGACGAATCCAAGTGTCCAGCCACCGAATTCCAAAAACTGGATGCGAACAACTCCAAGAAGAAGAACATGCCGAGCAGCTCAAAAGGCAAGTAATGGAGGTGGGTCACACTCAGCAGGAAAGCGGACCCACCATGGAGAAGAAGGACAAGGATGTCTTTCAGTCCCGTGAAGAGCTGGCGGTCAACTATGGGCAACAGGAACACGTCGACAAGGATGTCTTTCAGGCCCCTGAAAATGTTGGATTTCAGGCCCGTGAAGAGCTGGCGGTAAATTATGGGCTACAAGTGGAGCACGCCGACAAGGACGAAGAAAGCAGCCAAAGAGAAGTGGGAGCTCAACATGATAAGACTCACATAATACTAATACCCAAAGCGACTACAAAGAAACCCAACCCATCCAAACCCAAGAAGAAACATTTGAAGCAAGCTGCTTGCTTGCCTCTTAAACTGGAGTCGCTTGCTAAGATGGAGTCGTTTGGTAAGGCGGGAGATTCTCAATTGTACTTGCAATTGGAAGATCAAATCGCCAACAATATCCTGGCTGACGACAAAAATGAACTGCCTAATATCACGCTGGAGGGTACAAGACAGAAAGCCTGGATTACGAGCTCGAGCATCGAGCAACTCACCGTGAAGAGGGATGAACCACAATTTAACCACGGGCGGCTCTGTACAGTGGACAGTGCCAAAACAGACGGACACCGCAGGACTACAATGCGGTCGAAGACCATTGGGACTTTTAAGGCCATTTATTTCCGGAACTTCTTTCCTATTTGGCTGGCAAGGAAATCTATCAGCACGAGCAAAGATTCAGATGAAGTCAGATCGCTTAAACCAACACCAAATGGGTCCGCGATGGACAAAACAAAGGAACTGGTGCGCCAGCGCCAGCTTAGCAACCACTATCAAACATCATAATTTTATATATTTTAAATGAACACTCAGGGTTCTGGTTGGTGCTTACGTCGATTAGAGTCTATGGTTCTTACGGAAGAGTAAGACACAAACTGGATGAGTGGCTGTCGCATTTTAGGCCCCCCGAGAATGTTCAAACTTGAACATGATATTCAACTCGGCCCACACGTAGTGTTAATCTCATATTTAAATATGTAGCCTATGTCGCCATATGTGTCAGAAACATGTCCTCTTATGTAATATTAATAGCCGCAATGACGAGGATCAGCCCAGCCTTAATATGCATCGTGGAAGGCAATGTGTAGTCTTTCCACGAATGCATTTCTATATTTATACACACGCAGCTATTTTACAAATACTGCCTTAGTTAAGTTAGAAGATAAGGGATGATAAATTCTAAATAAAAGAACCTCGCTCAGACTGAGCAGGTTAGTACAATTGAAACCTGCAACAAGTGTGCTCATTAAAAGTGTATAAGTTCATACAGGTACAGGTACTATGTATGTTTTTTGCAACCAGTTGATTAATATGTGCTGGTATGGAACTTTTCGTTAGATTTAACTGCCGAACTAAGTAGTATGTTTTGCCAATTTGCTTTGTTTATGTGATGTTATCCCATGATAAAATATTGTTAAATGTAAAACCTAAATTTACTGCTCGCTCAACGTAGTACTCAACAACGTACTGATACCATCAATCTTTAGATTTGGTAAGCAACCTTTATCAAATCTCTTTTTATATACAACAATGCACTTGGACTTTGTTGGGTTGATTTTTAGACCATTTTTCATTGCCCAGCTCCGTATCAGCTCTAGTTCACTATTACCAGAGAGGACTAAATAACCAGAGATGAATTCGCTCTCTTAAATTTAGTCCGAAAAAAACCATGAGGCTATCGAGGCTCTGGCAGTTTTCGGACACGAACGCACAGAGCGTTGTCTTTGCCCATGCTTCTTTGTTTTTATTTTTTGCTTGTGTTTCTTTCCTCTCGCACATGTGCGTTGGTTTTTGTTTTTGTTTTTGTAATTTGCTTATGCTTATGACGTCAGACCAACGTTGCGAAGTTGGCACACCGAGCTCGTCGCTGAACTTCGTTCAGTGCCCTTCAGTTCGCGTCGCCTATGAATCACCAATGATTCACCGATGAATCGGCCTGGGGCATCGATGAATCATCGGTGAGCTCCCATACAAAAAAGTGGTGAATTTAACATGGGCATGTCCTAGGCGGTCATGCATGACTGTTTATGGGTGAATCACTGATGAATCACGTATAGATTCATCGATGATTTCATCATGATTTCTTTGCAAAATTCATTAATGAATTCACCAATTAATTCACTTAAGGTTCACCCATGATTCCTGCATGACTTTTGCAAAGAAGTCAACACTGAATCATCGATGAATTTGTATCAGAATTCATCAATGATTTCACCTATAAATTCATATTAGATTTTCGATGAAATTGTTGCAAAAATCACCGATGAACTCAAACTAGATGTATTAAAATTCGATTCATGAATTTCATAAAATAATAAAAATAAACCAAGGACTTTTCCCCCGATTCCCAAACACGCAACATTTTATATTTGTTTTATTCACTCATTTTATTTATTTATATATTGAATAATAAACATAATTAACAAATAACAAATAAATATAGAAAACTAATAATAGAATTGAATGAAAAAAACTACATAAGAGAAGCTATCCACATCACAGCAACTAGTCTGCAGACAATTAATGCGCATACGATCATTTCGGCCACAACAAAATTTAACAAATTGACAAGATAAACGTCTCGCGCTGCCAGTAAAAACACAAATGCAACTAAGATTTTTCTACGCAAGTGACGACGGGCACGGAAACGTAAAAGACAAAAGCAGCAATTGATGCGCCGTAAATTTTTTTTTTGAGCTTCGGTTACTTTTACCTACTCAATGCAAAGGCATATCCGACTATATAAAGTATATGAATACATTTATTTATGATCCATAAATAATTGATTGCATTTGGGAAAATAATGAAAAAAGTCCATTATAAGGCTATACCAGAAACGACCTGAACGACCTGTCCAAGCGTCTTATTTTAAAATTCTAAAATATATTCCTAAAATATAGTTTTAATGCTTGCACAAATTTAAAGGGTATGCAAACTTCTTCGTTTGGCGTTGGCAAAAATTTTGACTTTGCCTGTGAGAGCAGCGCGAGGCGTGGCCTTTTTTTTGGGTTTTTTGTGGGTAAAGTTGCAACAACAAATATACACAGAATTGAGCTCTGCCGACGTCGACGTCAACGCTGATGCGTGAAAGACGAGTGAATTTTGCGAGTAGTGAATTCTGGAACTGAAGGGTGGCTACACACACATACATGCCAAGCCAAGCCAAAATGTGATTTTGCTTTTTGTCGTCCACTGCTTCAGACCGAACACGTGAAAATCGTCAACACCGCAAATTTGCCATGCATTTGGCTGGTGCGCGCATTGCGACCAGCTTTGCGGCATTAGCGATTCAGCCGTGGACACAACAAGTCTCTGTGCGAATCTGCTGCGATTTAAAATAATAAATTTTAAAAATGACAAATATTAAGTATATTAAGTGCGTGGCTCTAGGCTGTCTTGGAGGTGCCAAAAGTTTTCGAATTCCTGAAAAACAGGGTGGGAGAATGGTGTGAAAATTTGCGACTTGACGTGGATAGCATCAATGCCCAATCGCGAATCTGTGAGCGCCATTTCACTGATGTATGTCACTCTGAAGGCGGGCGTTGGCTCCGTACGGGATCGATCCCAACTATTAGTTTGGGTCATGCTGGACAGCCTGTACACCAGCCGTGTTTTGAATCATGGCAAAGAATGTGCTGTGTGGTTGGATGTTCATGCACCTCCCCTCTATCTATTTTGCATGGCTTTCCCACTGATCCTCGGAAACGCGATCAGTGGAAGCTAAACTGCAATATCAAATCGTCCATGCAGAGCAAAGTGCATTTGTACATCTGCAATAAGCACTTCCACCCTCAGGATGTACTTAAGACGAAAATAAAAAAAAATGCCTATCCCATTATGGATATTGAGGGGATCCAGGGGGATCAGGAGGAGCTGCTATCTGACGTGGTCCAGGGTGAAGAAGAAGAGGCGGTAGAATTGGGTTGTGCACGATGCGAAATGTTCTTTTCGGACCCCATAAACTAAACATATTCTTGATCAGGGCGACGACCTGAGTCGATTGAGCTTTGTCCGTCTGTCTGTCCGTCTGTCTGTCTGTCTGTCGAACTAGTCCCTCAGTTTTTAAGATATCGAGCTGTAATTTAGTACAGAGTCTTCTTTTTACTGCACGCTACTAATATGTCGGAACGGACCGGATTTGATGACTATATCTTATAGCTGCCACAGGAACCATCAGTCGAAAAATGGGTCTTAGTGCGAAATACTTTTTTGTTTTCAATAAAAACGTCCTTAAACACGGCCATTATTGATATTATATGCTATGCTAACAATTGGCCTTGAACTCTTCCCAGAACTCCTTTTTCTCACCTCGAACTTCATACCCACCCCCGCAACCCATTTCCCACCATTTGTCGTGAATTTTCCAATCACTGGAAATCACATTCAAATTATTTTGCCTACTGTCCTTACCGTGTATTAACTCATACGGATGAAAAATAGTGATTTCCATACAGAGTTTTTCACACCCTGGGGGCTGATTTTCCAGCATCGGAAACTGAAATCACAAATTATTTGGCATTCTATCCTTACAAACCAAGTTTCAAGTCAATGGGATGAAAAATGGGTTCTTGCATGCAGAATTTGCGGCCATTTTCCTCGTGGGCGGATTTTTCAAAATCGGGAATATACGTGTACAAACCGACTTTTAAGTCAATCGGATGAAAAAATTTCCCAATACAAACTTTTCCGGCGATTCATTAATTAATTAATTTTTAAAACATTTCAATAATTTTCCCTTATTTCAATTCTTATAAAATAAGGTGTTTGTATAATTTATACTTTTATTTTTCACCCTCCACCTCATTTTCCTATCTTCGGGAATTAATTTCGAAAATGGGAGAAAAACATACATATGTTTCGCAAACTATGCTTTCGGATGATAAAAATAATTTCCATACAAAATTTTCAGTCAATTTCCTTTGTGTGTGAATTTACCAAAATCGGAAGCTTCCCAAATTTTATTTCAAAGTGCACGCCTAGATAAATTAAAATAAATGCGAACTCGATAACAGGTGCCATTCAACAGGCAACAGGTTGTCATTCGCTTAGGTAATAAAATGAGAAGTCACTTTGGTGAAGATTGGCAACAATGCCGACAATGACAACAATACGAATTTCTAACAAACAGTCTTGGCAACATCACATAACGAGAGCGTAAGTTAAAGTCGGCTCTAACCGACTTCGATATACCCGTTACTCATGGAAGCAAATGTTTAATAGCCTTCCTGTATGCCTGAGGTGGGTCAGCCGAAAAGTATGCAACATTTTTTAACTCGGCTATTTATTAGTTTATTGAAGTTTCGGCATCGAGCTTAAGCTAATCAGAAGATCTTCAGGTCCAATCCGCTTTTCCTCCAGAGAGCCTTCTGCCGCTTGAAGCGACCACGCTTTCCGCTATCCGATCTCTACTTTTGGGATGGTTTTGTTGACGGTGGGGTGGTCTCCTGTGGTGCTTCTGGGTTGCCTCCGTGATTGCTTTGCCGGCTTTCGTTTCGAATGGAGATTCCATCCCCGTCGTGGTGCCTTCTCCCTCACTGTCAGTGACTTCGAGGTGCAGCCCTCAAGTGTCTTAAGATACTTAAGTGATGCTTTGTACCAGGAGCACTGTTTACGCCGGGTAGCGTCATCTGTATCTTTTTCCTTCAACGGAACCGTGGCCGATGTAGGCTCTTTCTTCTTCAGTGTCTCATCGTTGACAGGCATGCAAGCACAAGCTATTCTAATGCCATTGACGGTCCAGTGATTCTGAATTCTCCATTTTCGACCTCTGGCTTTACATCTTGAAGACAACATGAACATTCACTGTGTATAACTTGATTAATACGACTCGATTAAACGACAATGAATAAATCAATTTCAATAATATACATTTTATTGTTTTCATTACATTTAACCACCTTCCACAACTTTTTGGAATGACAATTGGACTTGTAAAAATCGAATGTGGAACCTCAACTAGAAGTCTTAAATAAATGGTGTTAAAAATTTCGCGCAATTTTGTAGGTAACGGCTTGCATTTTAAGAATCACCAAAATTATTCTGAGGGAGTGCATACCAGAGAACTGCAAAACGTACCAAAAACGTATACGCATACTTATAGCTTCAAATGCGTCAATGCTTCAATGGGTATTCAGTCAAAAAACGTATGCGTACTTCAATACGCATTTTTAACAAAGTACGTTTACGTATACATCATAGTGCGTATGCGTATTTCAACTACGCTGACGTATACTTCAAAAGTACGCACACTACGTTTTAATATTTGAGGCATACGCACACTACGCATAATTTCTGTGCGTATACGCAAATCAAATTCTCCCTATTACATACTTTCGCATAAACTCAATAAGTATAAAAATATAAACGAACCTTTAGGTCAAGACAAGAATACCCAAATATCTCTGGAGCAACATCTTGTAAACTTGTGCAATTTGCAGCTGCCATAATAAATTGAATCTCGGCTTGGCCCTTAATGGATGTTGCAGCCAAACTTATTTAACATGCTATAATAATTTGCGGCCGATGTTTAAATGCTATAATATTTATAGGCAACTTCCATAAACAGTTCACCAAAACCAAACAATTAAAAGTGGTAAAAAATATTATGTTTTCTCATATTTTCATAGGGAAAAAATTAAATTGAACTAATGGGAGCCAATCTTAAATTTATTCATAGCCCGTTTGGAAATTTTCGGTTTCACTGCGCAATTTTTCTCATTTTGACATTAATCTTGCATATTTTTATACCCTTGCAAAGGGTATTATAATTTTGCCCAGAAGTTTGCAACGCATAGAAATATTCATTTCCGACCCCATAAACTATATATATTCTTGATCAGGGCGACGAGCTGAGTCGATTGAGCTTTGTCCGTCCGTCTGTCTGTCTGTCCGTCTGTTTTAAAGCTATCGTGCTGAAATTTTGCACAGAGTATTTTTTTTACTGCACGCTGCTAATATGTCGGAACCGACCGGATCGGATGACTTAATCTTATAGCTGCCATAGGAACCATCGGTCAAAAAATGGGTCTTAGTGAGAAAAACTTTTTTTAGCGGCCTTAAACTCGGCCATTATTAATATTATATGCTTTCAAACAAATTTGCAAATTTTGGTCAAGATCAGATGACCATATCTTATAGCTGCCATAGGACCGATCGTTCGGAAAATGGGTCTTAGTGAAAAAAACTTTCTTGTTTTCAAGTAAATCGTTCTTAAAGTCGGTGATTCTGAATATTAAACGCTTTCAAACTAATTTGAAAAAGTTGATCGACATCGGGTGACTATATCTTATGGTTGCCCATAGGACCGATCGGTCGAAAAAAGAGTCTTTGTGAAAAAAACTGTTCTGTTTTAAATTTTATCTTTCTTAAACTCGGCGATTGTTAATTTGATATGTTTTCAAAAAGATTCGCGAAATTGGGTCGAAATCAGATGTTTATCTGTCGGAAAATGGGTTTAAGTTAAAAATTTTTCCGATTTTTATGTAAGCGTTCTTAAACTCTGACATTTCAAAAACAGCATTTGCAAGGGTATAAAAACTTCGGCACAGACGAAGTTAGCTTTGCGTTTTCGTTTTTTTGATAAAACTTTTGCCATCTTAAATCTTTCTGAGGGTACACAGGGTAAAAAAAGAATGCATACGAAACCATAAGAAACCATGTGATTGCAATTAACTGTAAGTTTTGTTTTGCATTAAAACACATAATTTAAAATTATGGAAAAATGTAGCGTGCGTCACAAAGGATTCCCGTCCATTGATAAAAACTGACAAAATATTTTTGCTGCAAATTTTTTTTTTTTCTTTTAAAGTATTAGTCACACTTTAACTTTCAAAGTGACTTCCACTTTTTGTAGCGTGCGTCACAAAGCTTTGTGATCAATTATTTCGCAAAGGGTGATGGAAATTAGACCACGGTCGGTGGTCTAATTGCGTTCTGACTAAGGAATTTATAGCCTATTTCCACCAAAGAAATGAAGCTTCATTTCTTGAAATGACAAGAAATGAAGAAAATGATATCATTTCTTCCATACAAATTGTTGTTGCATTTTGCCCTTCATTTCTTTCATTTCTCAAAAATGATGGCATTCCCCACGAAGTAATTTGGTATTTTTTTAAAAAGTACTCGCTACTCTGTGGCACTACTCGTTACTCTCTGGAAATAGAAAGTGTCATCACCAATAAACTATTGATTTGAATTTAAAAATAAGGCGCAATTTTGTTTATATTATAATTTAGTCAAAATAAGTTGTGTATTTAGCTTTCTGCCGATTATTCAGGGCGTTAACAATGCGCTCGCCCAGGGTAATTGCTTTCCTGCCGGGTATGTCTTTTTTTGGGTAAATATTGCAAAAACTCCCCGTGAGTTTGAAAGTGGCGCCTGTAGTTTAAATCAAACCATTCAGCTGTTTTTGTCAACGTGGCATTGCGAATATCAAAATGATGAAGATTTGTCAATGGAAACAGCATCATTTTTAGAAATGAAAATGATAAGAAATGAAGCCAGTGGAAATAGGCTATTAGACCGCCATCACAAAATGAAATAAGACCGCGCCGTCTAGTTCTTCAATGTTTGTTGTTTGAACGAATTGTGGATAGATACTTTCAAACTCATTTCCACACCCGCCGTAGACAAAATTTTGAAGAATGAAATAAGGCCGCGCGGTCTAATTTCATTTTGTGATGGCGGTCTAAAATCATTTTGAAAAATGAAAAAAGCCCGCGCGGTCTAATTTCATTTGATGGTCGCGGTCTAAATTAATTTTGCAGAATGAAATTAGACCGCCTTGCAAAATGCACGGCGGCCTAAATTCACGCGTTCTAATTTCACAGAGCTACGTGCGTAGTACGCATTAATGACTACGAATTGCAGTTCTCTGGTGCATACACGCCAGCTTTGACCAAAGAAAAAATTGAAATTCTGTAATGCATAGTAGGCCCGAAAATAGCTTTTGTTTGAAATGATAAAAATCGCTAGTAAAAATTCAGGGTTGGTACTAGAAGTATATGAAATATCGTTAAATTACTTCCTATTGATGAACTTTAAAACTGCATACTTAAAAAATTAATAGCATTGGGGGCCGGTTCCCCTACAAATCCCGCTATGCCCTTTGTTTTGTATGCATAGTAGGCGAAATAATTCGACACGTGTTTTTTGATTTCCTGAGAAAAATTCCATGCGGAAAACTATTTTTTATCAGATTGACGTGAAGCTCGGTTTGTAGTGATAAAATTCGAATTCATCTGTGATATCATTTTCCGATGTTGGATATACCGTCGGGATGCCCACTGAGAAGTGGGTGGGTTGTGGGTGGGAATTGGAAGGAAAACCCAGCAGCAAAGTCAAAGGCAAAGTAGTAAGACGTTGATTTCAATCCGATGTATGTAAGATTCGCTTTGTGGGCTCCACGGGAGACGCAAAAATGGAAAAGGCTATACTGATGGCAGCGACGGGTCTATACATATAAGTCTCTACTACTGACTGACTGACTAACTGAATGACTGATTATCAACCCACACCCAATACCGCTTATCCCAGAGATGTAAGATTTGGCATAGACTCTCGTTTAGATATGCAGGCCCCGAAGCGGGTGAAAATTACAAAAAATAAAGAACCTCTGACACTCAAACAGACTCCACTTGGTTAGTGCAGCAAAGGTATCAATGGTGTATCTACGTGCTTAAAGCGGTGAAAATACTTCCCAAAACATCCATGGTTTGTAAGCCACTGGGTCAGGTATTGGCTTACTTCTCCATGGCTTCGGTTAAGCCACTCCTCTATATTCGGAATGAGTTGGTATCCGACTTGTCCCAACTTTTTAGCCTTGCTCGGAGACTTCTATTATGCTCATCTATTCGATCAGATATTCCCGACCAGGTCGAGGGGCATGCTGTTAGCTATTACAGCTGCTCGCGTGTACGACGGAAACTCTGTTGCCTCTGCCCATACCGGCGCAGCGTACTTCAGTGTGGTTTTGCCAGAAGGAATCATCTCCAACCACATAAGTATATACAATATCAGGGCTGCAAACCCAAAAATTTTTTCGAAACCTCCGGTCTGCTGGTTCGAACCAAAATTTATCAACGGTTAGGGTTCGGAAATTTGAGGTTCAAAGTTTTTGGGCGTTGGTTTTGGTTCGAACCTTGGTTCGTTGCACATTTTTCCCAATATATTTAAAATAACAATACAATAGGTACACACTTGACGCCTAGATACATTGTTATTCCGCATGTTCCTCATAAAGTTTTTGTTGGTAGGGAAGAAGTGTAAAGGGGCAGTCGTAGCAGGCAAAGCTTCATGGCAAGCTGGCAATGAAGTTTTTCGATATGTATATGTGTAAGATGAAAAATTTGTGCCAGTTTTCTCTAATTTCGCGTCTGTTTATGTTCTGTACCAAAGGTACTAAGAATATTTGTGCAAATGTTTGTAACCGCCAGTTCGCCGGTTCGGTTCAAAACCGGTTTGCAGCCCTGATATATATTCTTGATCAGCATGACGATTAACATGAGTCGATTAAGTCCGCCTGTCTGTTTCTACGCGAACTAGTCCCTCCTCAGTTTTGAAGCCATCGAGCTGAAATTTTGCACAGAGTTTTCTTTTTACTGCACGCTGCTAATATGTCGGAACCGACCGGATCAGATGACTATATCTTATAGCTGCCATAGGAACCATCGTTCAAAAAATGGGTCTTAGTGAGAAAAACTTGTTTGTTTTCAATGTTAGCGGCCTTAAAGTCGGCCATTATTAATATTACATGCTTTCAAACAGATTTGCAAATTTTGGTCAAAATCGGATGACCATATCTTATAGCTGTCATAGGAACCATCGGTCGGAAAATGGATCTTAGTAAGAAAAACTTTTTTGTTTTCAGTGCTAGCGTCATAAAACTCGGCCATAATTTATATTATATGCTTTCAAACAGATTTGCAAATTTGGGTAAAAATCGGATGACTATAACATATAGCTGCCATAGGACCGATCGTTCGGAAAATGGGTCTTTGTGAATAAAACTTTTTTGTTTTCAAGTAAATCGTTCTTAAAGTGAGTGATTCTTAATATTAAACGCTTTCAAACTAATTTGAAAAAGTTGATCGACATCGGGTGACTATATCTTATGATTGCCCATAGGATCGATCGGTCGGAAAATGGGTCTTAGTGAGAAAAACTTTTTTGTTTTCAACTTTAGCGTCCTTAAATTCTGCAATAATTAATATTATATGCTTTCAAACAGATTTGCAAACTTTGGTCAAAGTCGGATGACCATAACATATAGCTGCCATAGGACCGATCGGTCGGAAAATGGGTCTTTGTGAATAAAACTTTCTTGTTTTCAATGTTAACGTCCTTAAATTCGGCAATTATTAATATAATATGCTTTCAAACAGATTTGCAAACTTTGGTCAAATTCGGATGACTATAACATATAGCTGCCATAGGACCGATCGTTCGGAAAATGGGTCTTAGTGAGAAAAACTTTTTTGTTTTCAATGTTATCGTCCTTAAATTCGGCAATTATTAATATTATATGCTTTCAAACAGATTTACAAATTTTGGTCAAGATCGGATGACCATATCTTATAGCTCTCATAGGAACCATCGGTCGCAAAATGGGTCTTAGTGAAAAAAACTTTTTTGTTTTCAATGTTAACGTCCTTAAATTCGGCAATTATTAATATAATATGCTTTCAAACAGATTTTCAAACTTTGGTCAAAGTCGGATGACTATAACATATAGCTGCCATAGGACCGATCGTTCGGAAAATGGGTCTTAGTGAAAAAAACTTTCTTGTTTTCAAGTAAATCGTTCTTAAAGGCGGTGATTCTTAATATTAAACGCTTTCAAACTAATTTTAAAAAGTTGATCGACATCGGGTGACTATATCTTATGGTTGCCCATAGGACCGATCGGTCGGAAAATGAGTCTTTGTGAGAAAAATCTTTTCTGTTTTAAATTTTATCTTTCTTAAACTCCGCGATTGTTAATTTGATATGTTTTCAAAAAGATTCTCGAAATTTGGTCGAAATCAGATGTTTATCTGTCGGAAAATGGGTTTAAGTTAAAACATTTTTTCGATTTTTATGTAAGCGTTCTTAAACTCTGACATTTCAAAAACAGCATTTGCAAGGGTATAAAAACTTCGGCACAGACGAAGTTAGCTTGGCCTTCTCGTTTTAATATGCATTTTTTCATTTTTTCGGTATTATTGGCAATTTAATTACATTTCGATTCATATCCTTCTTGGCACCATCTGACGATTATAAAGTGAGATATGGCTTAAAATGTAAGTGCATGCACCTACCGAAAAAATGAAAAGAAATCTTATTTGCCAAGGAAAAAAATTGTTTAAATTGATTTTTGAGATCACCAATCCAAACTACACTTAAAAATAGTTTCAGTAGAAATGGATAATGTTCCTGGATGGATTGCCTCTGCCCATACCGGCGCAGCGTACTTCAGTGTTGTTTTAGCCACTGTTGCTTGGAGTGGCCCCAAGGCAGTGTATAAGTGTATGTTTGTCTACGGTTCATTAAATTCTGTTGACCTTGCTACCTTTGCTGATGGCACGGCCATTTTGGCCATACATCCCTGGGACTACAGAGCCACGGACATTCTACAGCAGTACATGTACCGATTTTGCAGATGGGCAAGGCGCTGGATTATTGGTATCAAGCAAGTACTTGGGAGTGTACTTTGACAGGCGCCTCACTTTCGGCTTCACATGAACCAGCTGTTCAATTGGGATGGCTGCTAAACAGCAGAAACAAATTGTCATTGAAGAACAAGGTACATATATACAAGGCAATCTTGCAACCGGATGGAGATCACAAGATCCATGTCCTCCAGACTTTCATATAATATTTCCAAGTTACGGCTTTTGTCAAAAGCCTGCTGACTTCTGCCGGTATTTCAGTGTAAGCGCTTCTTCGTCAAGTGATACCGGTCTCAGTGTAAGTGAGCTAAAAGTGTCTCCTTCTCTAGGCAACAGGCAAAATAATTGGATACAGTTACGAACTCTATTAAAAGATTACACAATAAAGATTTATTAATATAATTAAGAAATATATTCGTAAACATTCTAAACAATAGATTTTTGGCAATCAAATAAATTCATGTGACAATTAAATTAAAATTATATATAATTTTTTTAAATTATCTACTTAACATTATTGCAATTTATTTCAAACATTTGATTTTCCAATTAAACCTCATTCATCTCAATCAGCTCACCCTCATTATCATTAGCTACTTCATTCTCAAGTCTATCGTGTGGCATTGCATAGTTCAGTTTGTTCCAAAAATTGGAATCATCTCGTTTCAGATAAATATTCATGGCCATATAACTTTTCAATTCAGAATCTAATAGATCGAAATTCTCCACTTCCGGATAGACTACAATGATTAAGCGCTTCCACCTATCTTTGGACGTCTCATGCATGGCCTTACGTAACTCCAATCGACCCCAACTGGAAGTTAAGAAGTTCTTCGTCATCAGAATGATGATTCGCCTGGAATCCTCGATGGACTGACAAATACAGTGGGGTATTGACACTCCAACAAGCCAATCACGTTCATAGAAACACATCCGAAATTTATGTGGACCATTCTCTAGCCTCTCTATATACTCGGCTATTAGTTCCGAATCTTTATGGGTGTAGGCCAGGAAGCCATCAAACTTCTTGTGCCTGTCCAGGTCGGGTTGGGCGGAAAAGAACAAATATATATTCTTTTCATAGAGCCACATTAAGATGGACTTTTTATAGCATTGAAAACAATTGAAAATGACAGAAAAAAGGACGATAGTTATTATAATCGCAATTAAAATGGACACATAAAATGAAAGACACACGTCAAACTCCTCAATTGAGGATAGCAAAGTCAGATCTCGGCACTTGGTAGAATTTAAATCAGAAATGCTTGCAAACAACATTTTTTTAAATTGAAGAAAATGTTTTTCATTGCAATTGCAAGTCCAAGGATTTTCAGAAATCCAAAGCTTAATGTTCGGGTCTCTCTTAATAAGGAAATCGGTTATGCTTTCTTTAAGAGAACTCAAGCTATTATTTCGAATATCTAAAAGGGTAATATTATCGGGCAGGAGCTCAATTGTCTTTAATTGATTGTTGGCTAAATGTAATTCGAGCAGATTTCTATAGCCTGGTAAAGGGTCAAGGGGCAAAGTCTCTAAATAGTTGTTCTCGAATAACAGAGAGACTCCAAAGTTTTTAGGAATGGGTAAACTGGGTATTTTAGTAAGTCCTTGGTTAGTACAGTTGACCATCAATTGCATTGAATCATAATCTAGACAGCAAACGCATTCTTGAGGACAATCTACCCCAACACGCTCGAGTGCCTCGTTATAGCCATTGGGTTCATGAATTTTTAGAAAGTTCGAGAAGTAACTTTGACTTACAATCGCACTTCCATGGATTGCCTGACAGTTGAATTGTCCCTACTCTCATTTGAAATCGATCTAAGAGAAACTGTATTAAACTATCATCTAGAGTCTCCAATCTATTGTTACGTATGTCCAAGTAGGTGATATTAGGCGGCAGTTCATCTATGCTTAGATGCGTAAGACTATTATTAACTAAATGCAGCTGCTGTAGTGTAGAATTTAGCAATTTTGGGAGAGCCTCAAGTTGGTTGTTGTTAAGAAGAAGAGCTGAGTTTTCAGGTAAATTATCTGGAAGTGGAAAAAGTATTGTTTGGTGCCCATTTTGGCAATCTATCATAAATTGCTCGGTAGTTTGATTGAAACAACAATGACACCTGTCAGGACAGAGTTCCCTAATTAATTTTCCATGCTTTTCACCCACAACTAAGTATGTTAGATTAACTAATAAATGTGAGTATTGACAGTAACTGATCCAGGTATTTCTAGATTTCATAACATAAAAGTTATTCGACAGAAGTCTTGCTATGATCTTATTTGGATTTTCAAAGTGGTTGCTTATATTCAAATGGGTTAGTCCAGGTGGCAGCAGATCAATGTTCAGCGTAGTCAGATTGTTATTAGACAGATCAAGTTGTTTAAGATTCTCGAATCCTCCTGCTGAGTTTTTGCTGGGTAAAACGCTGAGATTGTTATCTCCAAACAGAAGAACTGGATCGCCATAGATTGGTGTAGGCAGCTCTGGAACATCCGTTAACCCTTGACCAGTGCAGTTAATTAAAAAGGTGTCGTTTTTAAAGTCCAAAAGACAGTTACAGCTTTTAGGACAACGCCTGCCATCTATACCGAGAGTAAACTTACAAAACTTTGGAAGTTGCACATTATGGTTTTCCTTTTTGTCTTCGCACAAAAAAGCAGTCAGTTTGTCGCAGGGATTGTATTTTTCAGTTAGAACATATAATAACTGAAGTTTAGTGTATTTCAGAAAAACTTCCAGATTAACTATCTTTCCGATATCAAGTACCATATAATCCAAATTAGTTTGAAGGATGGGTGAACTGCAAAGAAACAATAATTATATGATTAAAGCATATTAAAATCATTTGAAATTCAATAAACCAACCTTAAAAATGTTTGATCCTCCACAATTGTGTTTACAAAACCCAATGCTTTAAATTTGTCAAGTTTTCAAATGTTGCGACATTGAGGTTTTCAATTATTAAGTTAATGAAATAAAGCTCAGTTAACTTAATTTGATTTTGAAATAATTTACTTGGAATTGAAATTGTATTGTAAGAGCCGCTAGAAGACCCTTCAAATATAATTGACTCCAAGTTTGTCATAGTCCTCCATGGGTAAACATTTATTATGTTTGACATAGAATGATTGTAATTCATTTCAAATTGTATTTTTATTTTCCTTGGTCCATTTACAATATGAATGTCTTCCTCGTAAACTGTAACAGTCCCACGGTGAGATTCCGAAAGCTTATCCTCATAATATTCTATTTCACGTATGCCAAAAGCCTCAAGATATTGCATTCCAGGCACAAACGCGTGATCATTTCCATTTATAGTAATTTTTCGTAGTGATTTATTTTGGGTAGTGTCCAGTGGTAAAAGTAAATCCAACTTGAAGTTTTTATACAATTCGACATTTAATTCACTTGGTTTTGATAGATCCAATTTATAACTGTCAGTTGATATAAAATCAGAGACTTGGCTACAATAATTTATCAAATCGCTCTTGATTTTATAGTATTTTTCACAATAGTCCTCTCTGAATTCGCTTAAAAATGCTTCGTCCTGCTTGGTCGCCGCAAGTTGCCTACAACTTATTACCGAAAGTAAGCAAAGAATTTGTATTTTAATATTCAACATTTTGGAGTAGCAATCAGAGAGCAGGCACAATTTATACTGAATCCACGAAATATTTCTTGAACAGTCTGGACCAGTTGGCATGACTGACTCACACGTATTCGATAGACGAAATCTCAATTAAAATCAGACGCTATGTATTTCGGCATTAACAGTCCCATATGGAAATTTTGTATTTGCACAAAATAATAGTTCCACAGGGATTTGATGGTAGAATTTTTTTGGTAATTTAGTTTTTTTTTGAATTTTTAAGATAAGAAATGGAATTTTGGGGAAAGCCAACATCGGCTCGCCGAAATACAGCCAGAATGAAGTAACTTCTACCCCATTTATACATATAAATCTCTACGACTGACTGACTGATTATCAACCCCGCTTATCCTAGAGATCTTAGACTTGGCATAGACCTTCGTTTACACTGCTCGCCACTTGAATAGGACACCTCTAAAGTCGATTTTCTATAGTTAATTGCTGCTAAACCAAGCCATCTAGGAAAATAATTTTTGTTTTCTTATAAAGTTTATTTAAATGTAGTAATTAGACGAAAATTACAAAATTATTCAAAAGTTGTAAGTATACAAAAAACATTGTTAACCAATAAGTAACAAATTTTGGAGTCTTCATTTTGCACCACTTGAATAGGACACTTTATCTAAAAACCATTTAAGAATATTTCAATCCTTTTCAAATAACAATATTACTTAAATAAGAAATTTAACAATCCGGGCCGTATGTGTAGGGGCATTATCATGTTGATAAATCCATTTTAGATTTGCAAAAAGAGTTTGGAAGTGTGGAAAGGCCATTATAACACAACGCATTCATGGTGGTTGGAATAAATTTAAGCTCACAGGTGCCATAATAGGAAATGGCCCCCCATACCATAATACCTACAGCACTGCTGTGCAACTTATCAAGATGGTGTGGTTCTTTTCGAAGATCATGAAAATAGTAGCTGTAGCCATCGGGGCCCTCCAAATTAAACTTTTTTTTCGTCCGAAAAGACAACACGTTGCCACTCCAAAGTCCAGGTGACATGTGCGCGCGCGAAATCAAGGCGTTGTAACTTCCGAGCCGGGTTAAGAGGTGGCTTCTTCTTGATTTTTAGTCTCTTCAGGTGTGTAGCATTATTAATAACACGACGCTTGGTTGTCAAACTTGCTTTAACGTTGCATTTTTCCTTTATCTTGGCCAAAGAGTCGTGCGAATTGGAAGCTTCTTTTAATATAAGTCGCTTGTCCGCGATGGTAAGCACACTGTGGGTGCGGCCCTTCATGTTTTTACCATAATTAGCCCCATTCCTGTCGACTTTTTTTGCTATTTTGGCAATAGAAAGGCCAGAATCCTTGTAAGCTTGGATTTTTCCTTTCTCCGACTTAGATAATGAAGTGCCACGCCCCATTTTAATTTTTTTTAAATTTTATATACACTTCAATTAAAGCAAAAAGTTTAAGTAAACCAAAATTTGTGTGCACGTGTCAACGATACCGACCAAATAAAATGCATGTTCTATTCAAGTGGCGCAAAAATTCCATTGAATTTTTGCGAATGCTCACATAAAGTGCAAACAACTTTATAACGGTTCTATTCCAAAACTTGGAATATACCAGAAAGAGCGAAGAATGCTTGCACAAAGATAATATGCAAAAAATACCGTTATTCTACCATTTCGTTTTCGAGTTACGAGCAGTTTTATAGAGAGCATACAGGCTGTCCTATTCAAGTGGGTGTCCTATTCAAGTCAAAAATTACAAAAAAAGAAAAACCTCTGACACGCAAACACCACTTGTTTTGCAGACTCCACTTGGTAAGTGCAGCAAAGGCATCAATAGTGTATCTACGTGGTTAATGCGGAGAAGGTACTCCCTAAAACATCCATGGTTTGTAAGCCACTGGGTCGGGCAGTTTTTTTACTTCTCCATGGCTTCGGTTAAGCCACTTCTCTATGTTCGGAATGAGTTGGTGGGTCCTCCTTCCTGTATCTGACCTATCCCAACATTATTGTCATGCTCGGAGACTCCTATTATGCGCATCTTGCACAGATATTCCCTTCCGTTTGCTTGTTGCATTCTGCTTGTATCGATAGGCCGAGCGAAACCCGCCAAACTTGAACTGGGATCAATTGAGGCGAGGAGGTCATCAAATAATGGACATGTCACCAATATCATGCTTTTTCCTCTTTTCTCTTGGCCTGTGGATTCTTAAGAATATATGTATGTTTATTTAAGGGATCGTAAATGGCCTAAATTACAAATTCAGGCTCTATAAATACTGAAAATATCGTTCTTTAAACACTTAAACTAAAGCTGCCTTTACACTTGCAAAGCAAATAACTCTAAATATTTGAAAAATTTAAACTTTTTTGATGAAATATAACATGTTCTATTTGATAAGAGTTTCTCTTTAGAGAATTTTGACAACCGACTATTTAGAGATGTATGAAAAGTGTAAAGGCAGCTTTAGCAAACAACAAAATTCAAATTTCCAATTGCAGAACCAACTCCAACTCAGCTTTGATTTCCCGTTCCCCACATTGAATGAATATAAATTTATTTATTTTTGTTTATTTATTTTTTATTATAAGTATTGTTATTTGATAAGGTGTCAATGTCCAAACAGCTCAATAGTCAGGATGGTTGGGCTGCAACTATTCGAAATGGGGCGGTCTCATGGGGAAGCGGCACAACTGCGGGTGACCGAGACTATAAGAAGGGTATAAGAAGGGAAAGGGGCCGGCGACGGTCGGACGACAGAATACGAAAGCCTAACCCTGTGGCAGAAGGGAGACTTTGGGTGACACTCCAGGTCCCATGACGGCTACTGCCGGAGATTATTTGGAAATCCGAGTGAGTTTGTTCCGCTAAAGGCGGTATAGCCTCTAAGGCCGGGCACATTCTCGGGCCAAGACCGCAGTGCTGTTTCATCGCGGCTGATCCTAGATTTGGGCGAACCTGAAACAAACAAAAAAATTCGAGAAAAAAAAAAGCGAAATCCAGTCTATTTTATACTCTGTACCCAAGGTACACAGAGTATATTAAGTTTGTGCAAAAGTATGTAACAGCCTGAAGGAATCATCTCCGACCCTATAAAGTATATATATTCTTAATCAGCATCAACAGCCGAGTCGATATAGCCAAGTACGTCCGTCCGTCCGCCTGTATGAACAAACAGATCTCAGAAATGGTAAGAGATAGAGGTTTGACATGTATGGGACATATATTTCTTATACTTGCAGGCAGATCAAGTTTATTTTCAATTTTTGCCACGCCCCCTCCCGCCGCCGCAATTTGGGAAATACGTCATATCTCCTACAGTTTTGATTATAGATTGTTCGTACCTTTTAGAGATATCTAGTAATCAAAATTATTTATCGATTTGCTGAAGGAATGATAAAGATCGGATGAACGATACTCAAGTTATGAGAAAACGAGAAGGCCAAGCTAACTTCGTCTGTGCCGAAGTTTTTATACCCTTGCAAATGCAAATGTCACAGTTTAAGAACGCTTACATAAAAATCAAAAAATTTTGTAACTAAAACCTATTTTCCGACAGATAAACGTCTGAAAAAAGTTTTTCTCACTAAGACTCAATTTCTGACCGATCGGCCCTATGGCAGCCTTAAGATATAGTCATCCGATTTCGGCCCAATTTTGCGAATCTATTTGAAAGCACATAAAATAAGTCATCAGCGAGTTTAAGGACGCTAACAAAACTAAACAAAAAAATTTTTTACCAAGACTCATGTTCGACCGATCGGTCCTATGGCAACCATATGATATAGTAACCCGATGTCGATCAACTTTTTCAAATAAGTTTGAAAGCGTTTAATATTAATAATCACCGACCTTAAGAACGATTTACTTAAAAACAAAAAAGTTTTTTTTCACTAAGACCCATTTTCCGACCGATCGGTCCTATGGCAGCTATAAGATATAGTCATCCGATTTTGACCAAAACTTGAAAATCTGTTTGAAAGCATATAATATTATTAATGGCCGAGCTTAATCACGTTAACATTGAAAATAAAAAAGTTTTTCTCACTAAAACCCATTTTTCGACCTATGGTTCCTATGGCAGCTATAAGATATAGTCATCCGATTTTGACCAAAACTTGAAAATCTGTTTGAAAGCATATAATATTATTAATGGCCGAGCTTAATCACGTTAACATTGAAAATAAAAAAGTTTTTCTCACTAAAACCCATTTTTCGACCTATGGTTCCTATGGCAGCTATAAGATATAGTCATCCGATTTTGACCAAAATCTGCAAATCTGTTTGAAAGCATATAATATTATTAATGACCGAGTTTAATCACGTTAACATTGAAAACAAAAAAGTTTTTCTCACTAAAACCCATTTTTCGACCGATGGTTCCTATGGCAGCTATAAGATATAGTGATCCGATCCGGTCGGTTCCGACATATTAGCAGCGTGCAGTAAAAAGAAGACTCTGTGCAAAATTTCAGCTCGATAGCTTTAAAACTGAGAGACTAGTTTGCGTAGAAACAGACGGACAGACAGACGGACAGACAGACAGACAGACAGACAGACAGACAGACAGACAGACGGACAGACAGACGGACGGACAAAGCTCAATGAACTCAGCTCGTCCCCCTGATCAAGAATATATATAGTTTATGGGGTCGGAAATGAATATTTCTATGCGTTGCAAACTTCTGGGCAAAATTATAATACCCTTTGCAAGGGTATAAAAACGGTCAGTTAACACCCCCCAGACACCCCACCACCAGACCCATAACCTAAGCATAGCGTTCAGCAGAAGCAATCTTAGTGAGGAAGAGAGAGAGAGAGAGAGAGAGAGAGAGCGAGAGACTTAGAGAGCGCACTGCGTTGTGCGTTGTGTGTTAACCAGAGGTCGCAATAATCGGTCTCTCTCGTGCTTGTTGTCAGAAAACAACCGCTCATTCACTGCCACGATGCGTAACTGTTGCGAAAAAACACACAAACTTCGTTCTTCTTTGGCTTGCTCTTCGCTCAACCGCCGACCGCTTTTGGTCGCTCGCTCGGCTCAGTGTTCACTCGAGACCTTTTCGGTCGTAAAAACTCGGCAAATGGTCTTTTGCGCATGTATGTATGCATGTGAGTTGCGCGTGTGGATAGCTAGGCGTTTTTATTTCATATTATTTCATTTATTCATTTTTTAGTTATATGCAAAAATATGTAATTATAAGCATTGTTGAAAAAAAATACATGAAGATTAAATTTGTTTTGACACACATACATATTTGTATTTTAATTTTCATTTACATTTTGTCGACAAATGTCATACTTTGAATTTAACAGAAATTTTTATTATGCGGCGCACTGACTATTTATACATACGCATATGCACACAAATGAGCGCCATATCACCTTCTCCCTTCCTCTTTAATGCTTTGCCTGTGACGAAATTCTAAGGCAACAACATAAGGCAAACGCAACAACAAAAATAAAAACCTTTTTTGCTGACTTTTTCCTTGCTTCGCTCACTTACTGACTCTCAGTAGCTGAACAACAACCGGTTCTGTTCGCTTCGCGCGGTCAGTAAAAGACCGACTCGTGTGTTGCGCTCAACCCGAAACCGAAGAGCGAGAACACGAAAGAAACGAAAAAGAGGGTTGCTGGTCAGACACTGAGCGATGCCGTTTCATTTTTTTCGGTCTTTGTTGTGAGCAGACCGCGCAGAAAATTTTGGTTGAGCAGATTTTGCGACCTCTGGTGTTAACTGGCCGTTTGACTCGTGACCAAATGCGAGCTGCGACATTAAGGGTGCAGAGTATGTTATAGTCGGGCTTGACCGACTTTCTTTCTTGTTTTTTATTCAAATGATTATTTTATTATTTATACTGAATCCACGAAAGTATTTTGAACAATCTGGACCAGTTGGCATGACTGACTCTCACGTATTCGATAGACGAAATCTCCATTAAAATCAATTGCTATGTATTTCGGCATTAACAGTCCCATATGGAAATTTTGTACACAAAATAATAGTTCCACAGGGATTTGATTGTCAGAAATTTATTGCTAATTTGATTTGAAATTGTTAACATAAGAAATGGAATTTTGGGGAAAGCCAACATCATCTCGCCGATACACAGCCAGAATGAAACCTCTGACACTCAAACAACACATGTTTTGCAGACTCCACTTGGTAAGTGCAGCAAAGGCATCCATAGTGTATCTACGAGCTTAAAGCGGTGAAGATACTCCCTAAAACATCCATCGTTTGTAAGCCACTGGGTCAGGTATTGGCTTACTTCTCCATGGCTTCGGTTAAGCCACTCCTCTATATTCGGAATGAGTTGGTATCCGACTTGTCCCAACTTTTTAGCCTTGCTCGGAGACTTCTATTATGCTCATCTATTCGAGCAGATATTCCCGACCAGATCGAGGGGCATGCTGTTAGCAATTACAGCTGCTCGCTTGTACGACGGAAACTCTGTTGCCTCTGCCCATACCGGCGCAGCGTACTTCAGTGTGGTTTGTGCCAGAAGGAATCATCTCCAACCACATAAGTATATACAATATCAGGGCTGCAAACCCAAAAATTTCGTAGCAGGCAAAGCTTCATGGCAAGCTGGCAATGAAGTTTTTCGATATGTATATGTGTAAAATGAAAAATTTGTGCCAGTTTTCTCTAATTTCGAGTCTGTTTATGTTCTGTACCAAAGGTACAAAGAATATTTGTGCAAATGTTTGTAACCGCCAGTTCGCCGGTTCGGTTCAAAATCGGTTTGCAGCCCTGATATATATTCTTGATCAGCATGACGATTAACACTCGTCTATTAAGTCCGCCTGTCTGTTTGTACGCGAACTAGTCCCTCCTCAGTTTTGAAGCCATCGAGCTGAAATTTTGCACAGAGTTTTCTTTTTACTGCACGCTGCTAATATGTCGGAACCGACCGGATCGGATGATTATATCTTATAGCTGCCATAGGAACCGATCGGTCGGAAAATGGGTCTTAGTGAGAAAAACTTTTTTGTTTTCAATGTTAGCGGCCTTAAAGTCGGCCATTATTAATATTACATGCTTTCAAACTAGATTTGCAAATTTTGGTTAAAATCGGATGACCATATCTTATAGCTGCTCATAGGAACCGATCGGTCGGAAAATGGATCTTAGTAAGAAAAACTTTTTTGTTTTCAGTGCTAGCGTCATAAAACTCGGCCACTAATTAATATTATATGCTTTCAAACAGATTTTCAAACTTTGGGTAAAAATGGGATGACTATAACATATAGCTGCCATAGGACCGATCGGTCGGAAAATGGGTCTTAGTGAAAAAAACTTTTTTGTTTATAAGTAAATCGTTCTTAAAGTCGGTGATTCTTAATATTAAACGCTTTCAAACTAATTTTAAAAAGTTGATCGACATCGGGTGACTATATCTTATGGTTGCCCATAGGACCGATCGGTCGGAAAATGGGTCTTAGTGAGAAAAATCTTTTCTGTTTTCAATGTTAGCGTCCTTAAACTCGGCGACTGTTTATATTGATATGCTTTCAAACAGATTCGCGAACTTTGGTCGAAATCAGATGTTTATCTGTCGGAAAATGGGTTTAAGCTACAAATTTTTTAGACTTTTATGTAAGCGTTCTTAGACTCTGACATTTCAAAAACAGCATTTGCAAGGGTATAAAAACTTCGGCACAGACGAAGTTAGCTTGGCCTTCTCGTTTTAATATGCATTTGTTCATTTTTTCGGTATTATTGGCAATTTAATTACATTTCGATTCATATCCTTCTTGGCACCATCTGACGATTATAAAGTGAGATATGGCTTAAAATGTAAGTGCATCCACCTACCGAAAAAATGAAAAGAAATCTTATTTGCCAAGGAAAAAAATTGTTTAAATTGATTTTTGAGATCACCAATCCAAACTACACTTAAAAATAGTTTCAGTAGAAATGGATAATGTTCCTGGATGGATTGCCTCTGCCCATACCGGCGCAGCGTACTTCAGTGTTGTTTTAGCCACTGTTGCTTGGAGTGGCCCCAAGGCAGTGTATAAGTGTATGTTTGTCTACGGTTCATTAAATTCTGTTGACCTTGCTACCTTTGCTGGTGGCACAGCCATTTTGGCCAGCCATCCCTGTGACTACAGAGCCACGGACATTCTACAGCAGTACATGTACCGATTTTGCAGATGGGCAAGGCGCTGGATTATTGGTATCAATCAAGCAAGTACTTGGGAGTGTACTTTGACAGGCGCCTCACTTTCAGCTTGCACATAAACCAGCTGCTCAATTGGGATGGCTGCTAAACAGCAGAAACAAATTGTCATTGAAGAACAAGGTACATATATACAAGGCAATCTTGCAACCGGATGGAGATCACAAGATCCATGTCTTCCAGACTTTCATATAATATTTCCAAGTTACGGCTTTTGTCAAAATCAAAAGTGAACAAAAGCCTGCTGACTTCTGCCGGTATTTCAGTGTAAGCGCTTCTTGCGGCAAGTGATACCGGTCTCAGTGTAAGTGAGCTAAAAGTGTCTCCTTCTCTAGGCAACAGTCAAAATAATTGGATACAGTTACGCACTCTATTACAAGATAACACAATAAAGATTTATTAATATAATTAAGAAACATATTCGTAAATATTCTAAACAATAGATTTTTGGCCACCAAACTTATTCATGTTACAATTGAATTAAATAAAACTTAATTATTTAAAATTATCTACTTAACATTATTGCAATTTATTTTAAACATTTAATTCTCGAATTAAACCTCATTCATTTCAATCAGCTCTCCCCCATTATCATTAGCTACTTCATTCTCAAGTCTATCGTGTGGCATTGCATAGTTCAGTTTGTTCCAAAAATTGGAATCATCTCGTTTCAGATAAATATTCATGGCCATATAACTTTTCAATTCAGCATCCAATAGATCGAAATTCTCCACTTCCGGATAGACTACAATGATTAAGCGCTTCCACCTATCTTTGGACGTCTCATGCATGGCCTTACGTAACTCCAATCGACCCCAACTGGAAGTTAAGAAGTTCTTTGTCATCAGAATGATGATTCGCCTGGAATCCTCGATGGACTGACAAATACAGTGGGGTATTGACACACCCACAAGCCAATCACGTTCATAGAAACACATCCGAAATTTATGTGGACCATTCTCTAGCCTCTCTATATACTCGGCTATTAGTTCCGAATCTTTATGGGTGTAGGCCAGGAAGCCATCAAACTTCTTGTGCCTGTCCAGGTCGGGTTGGGCGGAAAAGAACAAATATATATTCTTTTCATAGAGCCACATTAAGATGGACTTTTTATAGCATTGAAAACAATTGAAAATGACAGAAAAAAGGACGATAGTTATTATAATCGCAATTAAAATGGACACATAAAATGAAAGACACTCGTCCAACTCCTCAATTGAGGATAGCAAAGTCAGATCTTGGCACCTGGTAGACCGTAAATCAGAAATGTTTGCAAGCCAACTTTGTTTTGTAATCTAAGAAAATGTTTTTCATTGCAATCGCAAGTCCAAGGATTTTCAGAAATCCAAAGCTTAATGTTCGGGTCTCTCTTAATAAGGAAATCGGTTATGCTTTCTTTAAGAGAACTCAAGCTATTATATCGAATATCTAAAAGGGTAATATTATCGGGAAGGAGCTCAATTGTCTTTAATTGATTGTTAGCTAAATGTAATTCGATGCAGACTTCTATAGCCTGGTAAAGGGTCATGGGGCAAAGTCTCTAAATAGTTGTTCGAGAATAACAGAGAGACTGTAAAGTTTTTTGGAATGGGTAAACTGGGTATTTTAGTAAGTCCTTGGTTAGTACAGTTGACAATCAATTGCATTGCATCATAATCTAGACAGCAAACGCATTCTTTAGGACAATCTACCCCAACACGGTCGAGTGCCTCGTTATAGCCATTGGGTTCATGAATTTTTAGAAAGTTGGAGAATAACTTTGACTTACAATCGCACTTCCATGGATTGCCTGACAGTTGAATCGTTCCTACTTTCATTTGAAAACGATCTAAGAGAAACTGTATTAAACTATCATCTAGAGTCTCCAATCTATTGTTACGTATGTCCAAGTAGGTGATATTAGGGGGCAGTTCATCTATGCTTAGGTGCGTAAGACTATTATTAACTAAATGCAGCTGCTGTAGTGTAGAATTTAGAAATTTTGGGAGAGCCTCAAGTTGGTTGTTGTTAAGAAGAAGAGCTGAGTTGTTCAGGTAAATTATCTGGAAGTGGAAAAAGTATTGTTTGGTGCCCATTTTGGCAATCTATCAAAAATTGCTCTGTAGTTTGATTGAAACAACAGTGACAGCTGTAAGGACAGAATTCCCTGATAAATTTTCCATGCTTTCCACCCACAACTAAGTATCTTAGATCAACTAATAAATGTGAGTATTGACAGTAACTGATCCAGGTATTTCTAGATTTCATAAAATAAAAGTTATTCGACAGAAGTCTTGCTATGATCTTATTTGGATTTTCAAAGTTGTTGCTTAGATTCAAATGGGTTAGTCCAGGTGGCAGCAGATCAATGCTCAGCGTAGTCAGGTTGTTATTAGACAGATCAAGTTGTTTAAGATTCTCGAATCCTCCTGCTGAGTTTTTGCTGGGTAAAACGCTGAGATTGTTATCTCCAAACAGAAGAACTGGATCGCCATACGATTGGTGTAGGCAGCTCAGGAACATCCGTTAACCCTTGACCAGTGCAGTTAATTAAAAAGGTGTCGTTTTTAAAGTCCAAAAGACAGTTGCAGCTTTTAGGACAACGCCTGCCATCTATACCGAGAGTAAACTTACAAAACTTTGGAATTTGCATCATGTAGTTTTCCTTTTTGTCTTCGCACAAAAAAGCAGTCAGTTTGTCGCAGGGATTGTATTTTTCAGTTGGAACATATAATAACTGAAGTTTAGTGTATTTCAGAAAAACTTCCAGATTAACTATCTTTCCGATATCAAGTGCAATTAACTCCAAATTAGTTTGAAGGATGGGTGAACTGCAAAGAAACAATAATTATATGATTAAAGCATATTAAAATCATTTGAAATTCAATAAACCAACCTTAAAAATGTTTGATCCTCCACAATTGTGTTTACAAAAGTCAATGCTTGTAAATTTGTCAAGTTTTGAAATGTTGCGACATTGAGGTTTTCAATTATTAAGTTAAAGAAATCTAGATAAGTTAACTTAATACGAAAGTAAGCAAAGAATTTGTATTTTAATATTAAACATTTTGGAGTAGCAATCAGAGAGCAGGCACAATTTATACTGAATCCACGAAATATTTTTTGAACAGTCTGGACCAGTTGGCATGACTGACTCACACGTATTCGATAGACGAAATCTCCATTAAAATCAGACGCAATGTATTTCGGCATTAACAGTCCCATATGGAAATTTTGTACACAAAATAATAGTTCCACAGGGATTTGATTGTCAAAATTTATTGCTAATTTTTTTTTTTTGAATTTTTAAGATTAATTATTTCGGCTCGCCGAAACAAAGCCAGCATAAAGCAGCTTCTACTCCATTTATACATATAAATCTCTACGCCTGACTGACTGTTACTAATTTTCAACCCACAGCCAATACCGCTGGATCCTAGAGATCCAAGATTTGGCATAGACCTTCGTTTAGTTATGCAGGCGCGCATAAGAAAGAAAATTTGGAAAATTTTACCGCGAAGTGGGTAAAAATGACAAAAAAAGAAAAACGTCTGACACTCAAACAACACATGTTTTGCAGACTCCACTTGGTAAGTGCAGCAAAGGCATCCATAGTGTATCTACGAGCTTAAAGCGGTGAAGATACTCCCTAAAACATCCATGGTTTGTAAGCCACTGGGTCAGGTATTGGTTTACTTCTCCATGGCTTCGGTTAAGCCACTCCTCTATATTCGGAATGAGTTGGTATCCGACTTGTCCCAACTTTTTAGCCTTGCTCGGAGACTTCTATTATGCTCATCTATTCGAGCAGATATTCCCGACCAGATCGAGGGGCATGCTGTTAGCAATTACAGCTGCTCGCGTGTACGACGGAAACTCTGTTGCCTCTGCCCATACCGGCGCAGCGTACTTCAGTGTGGTTTGTGCCAGAAGGAATCATCTCCGACCACATAAGTATATATATCAGGGCTGCAAACCCAAACATTTTTTTCGAAACCTCCGGTCTGCTGGTTGGAACCAAAATTTATCGTCGGTTAAGGTTCGGAAATTTGAGGATCGAGGTTTTTGGGCGTTGGTTTCGGTTCGAACCTTGGTTCGTAGCACGTTTTTCCCAATATATTTAAAATAACAATACAATAGGTATACAATTGACGCCTAGATACATTGTTAGTCCGCATGTTCCTCATGAAGTTTTTGTTGGTAGGGAAGAAGTGTAAAGGGGCAGTCGTAGCAGGCAAAGCTTCATGGCAAGCTGGCAATGAAGTTTTTCGATATGTATATGTGTAAGATGAAAAATTTGTACCAGTTTTCTCTAATTTCGCGTCTGTTTATGTTCTGTACCAAAGGTACAAAGAATATTTGTGCAAATGTTTGTAACCGCCAGTTCGCCGGTTCGGTTCAAAATCGGTTTGCAGCCCTGATATACATATACTCTTGATTAGCATGACGATTAACATGAGTCGAGTAAGTCCGCCTGTCTGTTTCTACGCGAACTAGTCCAGTTTTGAAGCCATCGAGCTGAAAGTTGGCACAGAGTCTTTTTTTTACTGCACGCTACTAATACGTCGGAACCGACCGGATCAGATGACTATATCTTATAGCTGCCATAGGAACCATCGTTCAAAAAATGGGTCTTAGTGAGAAAAACGTTTTTGTTTTCAATGTTAGCGGCCTTAAAGTCGGCCATTATTAATATTACATGCTTTCAAACAGATTTGCAAATTTTGGTTAAAATCGGATGACCATATCTTATAGCTGTCATAGGAACCATCGGTCGGAAAATGGATCTTAGTAAGAAAAACTTTTTTGTTTTCAGTGCTAGCGTCATAAAACTCGGCCATAATTAATATTATATGCTTTCAAACAGATTTTCATTTGGGTAAAAATCGGATGACTATAACATATAGCTGCCATAGGACCGATCGTTCGGAAAATGGGTCTTAGTGAAAAAAACTTTCTTGTTTTCAAGTAAATCGTTCTTAAAGTCGGTGATTCTTAATATTAAACGCTTTCAAACTAATTTTAAAAAGTTGATCGACATCGGGTGACTATATCTTATGGTTGCCCATAGGATCGATCGGTCGGAAAATGGGTCTTAGTGAGAAAAACTTTTTTGTTTTCAATGTTAGCGTCCTTAAATTCGGCAATTATTAATATTATATGCTTTCAAACAGATTTGCTAACTTTGGTCAAAGTCGGATGACTATAACATTTAGCTGTCATAGGACCGATCGGTCGGAAAATGGGTCTTAGTGAAAAAAACTTTTTTGTTTTTAAGTAAATCGTTCTTAAGGTCGGTGATTATTAATATTAAACGCTTTCAAAATAATTTGAAAAAGTTGATCGACATCGGGTGACTATATCTTATGGTTGCCATAGGACCGATCGGTCGAACATGAGTCTTGGTAAAAAATTTTTTTGTTTAGTTTTGTTAGCGTCCTTAAACTCTCTGATGACTTATTTGATATGCTTTCAAATAGAATGACTATATCTTAAAGCTGCCATAGGGCCGATCGGTCGGAAATTGAGTCTTAAGGAGAAAAACTTTTTTCAGACGTTTATCTGTCGGAAAATAGGTTTTAGTTACAAAATTTTTTGATTTTTATGTAAGCGTTCTTAAACTGTGACATTTGCATTTGCAAGGGTATACAAACTTCGGCACAGACGAAGTTAGCTTGGCCTTCTCGTTTTTTTTTTAATTTTTAAGATAAGAAATGGAATTTTGGGGAAAGCCAACATCGGCTTCACAGTGGTCCAAATGGCTGCTCTAAAGGCATTTAATTATTAAAACGAACAAATAAATAGTTATCGCGATGAAACTTCAAACCTTAAGAGTTTTAGGCAGGGCTTAATCCCGAAAGGAATTTCGGTTCCGGTACCGGTTCCGGTACGTCCCGAAATGAATGTTTCGGTTAAAGGTTCCTATTCGGTTTTCAATTAATTGCGGTTTTCGGTTTCGATACGGTACCCAGATTTTTATTTCGGTATACCGGTACGTACCGGTACGTCCACGTCTTATACCAGCAAAACCCAGGAGCAGTGAGGCGCTCAACTCTCCTTGTAACTAGTGCTATTTTTAACATTGCCATGTCATTGGATGTCAGCGCTACACTCTCACTGCGAAAAAAGCGCTTTAAAGCCCTCCGCTCGCAATGTAAAAAGAGCTCTAGAAAGCGCTACACTGTCACTGCTAATAAAGCGCTTTAAAGAGCTCTGATCCCACTGTAGAAAGAGCTCTAGGAAGCGCTACACTGTCACTGCGGAAAAAGCGCTTTATAGCGCTCCTCTTGCAATATAAAAAGAGCTCTAGGAAGCGCTATGCTCCCAGAGTAAAAAGAGCTCTAAAAAGCGCTCCAAAAGAACATTTTTTACACAAAATTAAAATAAAATTTTCAATTCATTTCAATTTATTTATAACATAATTATTAGTTTTATTATTATTAGTATTTTAAGGTACGTTGAAAGTGGTATTATTAAGTAGTTTTAAGTTTAAGACTGCAGACATTTTTTATTAAGATGGGGAAACTTAATAACAAAGTCTTCTTCTTCAAGTTAAGGAACATATTTTTTTCAAATTTTAAATCAAAACAGGTCACTGAAACCCATACAATTATATTTCGTACATCTTTTATAAAATTTTAATCAGAATTTGGATTTGCTGGATTTGATGCGTCTGAGGACAAAAGTATTTTTTTTTTGTTGATAGGAATTCCTATAAATTTTGTTTTTCATAAAACGGAAGCCCTTCGCCATTTCCTTTGCATAGTTCTCTCGATTTAAATGGACCCCACTTACAGCATCTGTGAAAACCAGTTTATGAAAAAATGACTTCTTTATCGGGTGTGTCCCAGAAATCTCTAGAGATTTTCGTATAAACTTTAGCATTTCAAATTAAAGCTGTTTGACTGTATATGCAAAGGGGAAGCGATTTGAAACCGCCTGCTCAAAGTCAAGAAGATTTAATGCGTACATTTTTTCTTGCATATGATCTAGTAGCCGGTCGAACTCTTGTCACTTGACAAATAACGTAGTTCAAATTTAGTTCGAAGTTAGAGATTTCCAGGACACCCCTGTATTAAAGAAAGCAGAACAAAAAGAACAAAATAAAGAAGAAAAAATGCAAGCAGGCGGCGCTATACGCGCATACGCATACTGTTCATAGGAGAAGTGTTGTGAAATAACTGCTTTCGTGGAGTAGTATTTACAAGGACAGTTGAGCGCTTCAGTTGAGCACTTTTGTAGTGCTCGCAGTGGAGCGCTTCGAAAAAATTTGCTGGGATGTAGCTAATATAGCATTCTTGTGATTTGCTCGCGGTAACATAACTGCATTCAATGTGGTTGAGTCCATAAAACTTCTTGGCGGATTCATTATAAATTTATCGCCAGAGACCTGCGTAGCTGGAACAGAAAGCACGACTTTTGAATTCTCATACAATTCTGAGAATTTTGTCGAGGATTCTGATCACCAGTTAAGAATGTTTTCATCGTTTCAAACACGCTTAAGTGCGAGGAAAGTCTTAATGGAATCCAGTAACTGTTTTGCTAGAGAGGATCTCTGTGTATCCAAATGGAATAAAAATCACACAAAACAAGATTTTCAGTTGAAGTTTAATTGTGGCCACCTCGCAATTTCGCGAACTGAATCCTACACTTTAAGACGAATGCTCGGACTGGTTTGAGACAAACAGAGGAGTCAAACAAGGATGCCTATTAAGCCCGTTGCTGTTCGCACTGTTCATCGAAGACCTGCAAGACTACCTAAGCGGAGGTGCAAGACTTGGTGCTGTCACTTGTAAGTTACTTATGTATGCCGATGATATGGTACTACTGGCCGAAAGTGCGGAAGAGATGCAGTATACAATTGACAACGTATCTGTGTATTGTAAGCATTGGAGCCTTATCATCATCATGGTGGTTCGAAATGGCAGAGGGCGCCTTGCAAGAGCGAAGAAGTGGTACCTCGACGGGGCAGAACTGGAAGCTGTGAAGGAATACAAGTATCTAGGTGTTACACTGACACAGAATATGCGGTTTGAGACACATCTGCGGAACAAATTGGCAGAAGCAAGGATTGTCAAGAAAAGACATAAAACCAAGTGCGAAATATAAGCTTTTTGAAGCAACGGCAAGTTCCATTATGCTATATGCAGCAGAGGTGTGGGGTTATGCGGAATACGACAGTGTATTTTGTTAAGAAGCTTTTTAAACTGCCAATTAACACACCATCATATGCGATACACCTAGAGACTGGTCTACCTACCCTCTATCACAATACGCTGGACAGACATTTTACATATATTAGGAAAATCATGGATCTACCTCAAAACAGACTTCCTAAGTTAGTCGCTATGCAAATTCTTAGCGACCAATCGCAGTGCTTTGCAGAATGGCACAACATTTTCCAGGCTAAAAGTATTATTTGTGATATAGAAGACATATCTGGGAAATTGGGAATTGATCCCTTGAGGTAACTGCTCGAAGGAGCGAAACTCGGTTTTTGTATAAAGGCCTAAACTTCAACCTGGGTCAAAATAATAACATTAGAGAGGATTTTTCGATGGATGCCATAAAAGTAATATTTCAAGCGAGATCCGAGCTGCTGCCCCTCAATTAAAGTCCCCATATAAGCGACGAGAAGTGCACGCTTTGTAACATGAGCACCAGGGAGGATACCTTCCATTTCCTCTCAGAATGCCCAATCCTGGGAGAACTACGATACAAATATATCGGAGAAAGGTTCTTCACAATGGAAAAAAACTAGAGATCGACTCAACGGAGAAAATTGGATTACGCTTGCTGCTTATCTCTCTGCTGCTCTTAAATATAGGCTCAAAATTGTCACAGAGGATTTTTAACAAAATTTATCATTATTTAAACTCCTTACTCCTTATACTGAGCTATTAAAAACATTATATAAGTGTGCAAACGGCTTATGCCAAGCAAACAATTTGAAAATAAATCTACTACTATTACTACCATAGAACGTCAATTGGATCTTCCAGGCACAACCGAGAAAGTAAAGCCAACTAAAGCGCTTCTTAGGCGTTGCTTTAGGAAGACAGACTGGAATATTCTGAACAATTTGTTGCTTAATACTGACTGGTCATTTCTTAATCAAGTTCATTGTGTGGAAACTGCCACCAATCTGTTTTATTCTAAGCTGTACGAGCTATTTGATATCTCTATTCCTCAGGAGAGTGTAAGTTGCGCTCACAAAAATGTTCCATGGAGCTGTGCAAGCCTGAGATACTTGAAAAATGTGAAGTCGCGCCTTTTCAAAATTTATAAAAGACTCAACTGCTACGGCAAAATTTCAAGCCCAAAATCGAATTTGCTATAAAAACTACCTGTCTCGAGTACAGAGTAACTTTTGTAACGATCCAAAGAGCTTCTAACATTTCGTAAATACCAAAAGTCGTTCCAATGCCTTACCTTCTTCTCTTTACTTTAAACATGAAAATGCCTCGTCCGACATTGACATTGCAAATCTCTTCGCAAAATTCTTTCAATCAACTTACCCGTCGTCCGATGCCAGCAAAGGCTATTCCTATCCTATTTCCTCATATGATTTCATAAGCTGCCCCACCATTTCTTTTTCTTCTGTCATGAATGGTTTACTTTCGCTAAAATCGAACCTTTTTCCTGGCCCAGATAATATTATTACTTTTTTTTAATCCGAATTCCCTTTGTAACTTTTAAGGAAAGAAAATATTTTCGGAAACAGATTTTGAGATAGCACAGGAACTTATCAACTGCAACTGCAATCTTTCAGCTCACTGTCTCTTCACAAAGAGACAGTTAGAAGGAGTTTGTGCTGCGATTTTGGCATACGAGATAACACAATACATATATAGCTCATATTGGAGGTCGACCTAAACTTACCGATTGAACTTAGTTTTAGACAAGTAATAAAGAAGGAAAGTCCACCCGGGGGCGCCAAAATGTTTGTCCACCAATTGGCCAAAAAGGATTAGTGCATCAGCAAGGATGCAGCAGCAACAAGAGCTATTTAAATTTGTGGACACACGGGATCGTTCCGTTTAAGCTTCGCTTCACAACTAACTTTATTGCCCTTCATGGGCGCATATATAAATCGCTGCTCTCTGCAACAGCAATTATCTGGCGTCAGATCATTCCAGAGGCAGAGAGCGGTAACAAGAGAGAGACTTATCTACTAATAGCTTAACATTAAGGAGAAGATGTGCACATGCAAGTGCGAATTCAAGGTACTAAAACTAGCTATGTAATCTATGGCGAGGGCTGCACCAAAAGAAGCCTGAAATGGCTTAACACCGGCCGCGTTGAATGACCTCTGGTATTCAAGTAATTGGTAGAGGTGCAAGCTTATGTACATATAGCCCATAACTTCTTAACTTCTGCCACCCGGATCTTTCCATCAGCGCCAGGGTATACTTCAACGACCACGCCGAGCATCCAATGTTGCGGAGGTGCGTTGTCCTCGTGGAGAAGAACGACGGCCCCTTTCTCGAGGTTGGGAGCGTCGCGATTTCACTTGTGCCGCTGCTGAAGTGTTTGAAGGTAGTCGCGAGAGCAATCCTTCCAAAATTTCATTTTGATTGCGGAGACTAGCCGCCATCTCTGCAAGTACGACACCTTGCCGTCTGGTTCTGGATGCATGGACGCGGGTGGCAGCGAAGCTAGCGTTCTGCCTTCCAGCAGATGCGCTGGCGTGATGGCCTCTCCATCGTTCGGGCTGGTTGTGTCGACGTCGATCGGCCGCGAATTCAACACCGCCTCCACTTCGACGATTATGGTCTGCAGCTCGTCTTCGCTGGGTAAAATGCTGCCCAGTGCTCTCAAGAGCAAATGCGACTTCACCGCGGCCTCCCAAAGGCCGCCGAAATGCGGAGCTCTGGGCGGAATGAAGACGAATTCAGTTCCACGAGTTGCCAGATGAGCAACTATGACAGCCGTGTGAGCATCGAATTGGTCCTTGAAAGTGGCCAACTCTCTCGCCGCACCCACAAAATTGGTGGCGTTGTCGCAGTACAACTTGCTTACAGGGCCACGCCGGTTAAGGAACCTGGATAAACATAAAATAAATGATTTAGAAGTCAGGTCTTTTACTAGTTCTAAATGGACAGCTTTAGACAAAAAGCACACGAAAACTGCTAGATAGACTTTTACTGGGGGCTTGCCTCTAACCTTCAGTGACATCTGAATTGGACCACAAAAGTCCACTCCGCTTACCTACATTCTCTTTTCGCATTGATCAGCCAAATTCTTTGACGTAGTATACCAACCAAAGCCCGCGGTCCTGCGTGACAGTTTGTACGATGCAAATGTTGTAAGTAGAGCTGTACAAATCGGCTATTCTTCGGCATGAGAAGTGGGAATTTAGCATTGTGCGCCAGAGTGGATTGGAGTAAACGACCTCCGACTCGCAAGACATTAAACGCGAGTCCTCCTTCTGCTTCTGTGCACATGAATGGAGTAAGCTTCTGATATGATGTTTGCAGTGGTAATGATTTGCTCAATCGCTGTATTTCCTCTGCAAATGAGACACCTTGAATGCTTTGAAGTACTGTCAAAAACGCTCTATCGAGCTCTTGGGCTGATAGGACAAGTGATTTGCTTTGGTTCCGCCTTTTTCCATCAATAAACCGTCGCATGTATGCTACCACACGGACGATCTTAAGAAACGATGATGTTTTATTGACAAGCTCACAGATTCTGTTTGGTTCAGTATGGACGATCAATGCGGTAACAGAAAGACGTTCTTCCAGAATATGCTGTTCATGTGCTAGGTTGAAATGAGAATTTTCCAGCCATTGACCACTGTCTTGTTTTAAAAACTCTGGGCCAGTTAACCAGAAAGATTCATTGAGCTCACTGATTGTGCATCCACGGGACACCAAATCTGCAGGATTTTCCTATGTTGGCAGTTAGTTCCTGCACATCGGCAATTCGATTGTGTTGTACTTAGACTACTTCGGAATCCGACCACAACAGTACTTGTTCTATAGGACAAACAATCTCCTGCTTGACTTTGTCCCAAAGATTGGCCAGCATATGTGCAGCGCAAAGCTCTAATCTTGGGACAGTCCTTGTTTTCAATGGAGCTACTTTGGATTTCGCAGTGAGTAAGGTTACAGAGATACCGTTTGGTTGCACCACTCTCACATAAATGCAGCATCCATATTCTTCTTTGTAATACCAATGTACCGCGGAACTGTGATCAACTCAAGCGTTGAAAAACACGCTACGACTTCCTCCCAACGAGACCGAAGTTGTTGGGGTATTACCTCGTTCCAATTGAGGTTGTGTCGCCAAATATCTTGAATTAAAATCTTAGCCTTCGTAACAATGGGGCTCAGTAAGCCGAGGGGATCATAAAGTCTTGCTGTAAACGATAAGATTGACCGTTTCGTCGGTTCAGCAGACCGAGTAATATCGACTAAAGCTGACATGGAGTATTAAAGTGATCAGTACTTGGGTTCCAAACGGGTCCAAGAGTTTTTGTGTCTTCTTCCTCTCCAAGCGGAACCGCATCCTCCCCGCCCTTAAAATTGTTAAGTCGACAATTTGATGCCTATTTCGCTAACACTAGCCCGGCAGATTCTAGTATTTGCAGCAATTCACTACGCACCAAATTCACTTCCTCTGTCGTGTCAGCACCTGACAGTAAGTCATCAACATAAAACTCCATTGCAAGTGCTCTAGAACCCATAGGATGTGATGAAGCATACAATTCGCTCAAATATTTTAGACATCGAATTGCTAAAAATGGTTGGAGAATATCCGAAGCGTTTTCTCTCCACAAAATCAACTGATATTTTCGCTGAGCCTCGTCAACTTCTATCTGACGATACACTTTTGTAACGTCAGCTGTAAGCGCGAATTTGTTGCAACGAAACCGGAGTAGTATTGAATACAAAGTTGGTTGTATTGTAGGACCAACCATCAATACATCATTTAATGACAACTGTGTCGACGTTTTGCACGATGCGTCGAACACTACACGCAACTGTGTTGATGTGCTCTGTGGCCTTAACACGTATTGATGAGGTACATAATAATGCGGTTCTCTCGGGATATTACAATCGATTGGGGACATGCGGCCCAACGAAATGTATTCTTTCATAAAAGATATATACATTTCACGAACACTAGGAACCCAATATTTCATAGCCAGACAAAACACATTGACATCCGCTATAACTTCATTAGAGACTTCGTAAATAAAGGCGATATTCAAATTGAATGTATTTCAACGACCGAGATGCCTGCTGACGTATTGACAAAAGGAATAAGACCAACAAAACATATGACTTGTAAAGAAGCAGTGGGAATGAGACGGATACCGGAGCTATATGTAATAGTGTGCCATCTGAGGGGGGAGTGTTGTGAATAATTATACATCTGGCAACCAAGGAATTGACTATTCAAATTGTACCCTTAAGGTCTATTCTCAGATGAGCTAAAAATTTAGTTCGGCACTATATTTGGGTGCTTGTAATAGCGCCCGCGGACATAACGCCCGCGAGCTTTAAGTCACATTTGAAAGTGTCATAACGCCCGCGGGCAATATGTCACTTTTTTTCGGGCGCTATAACACTTTACGCACGAAAAGAAAAGTAAAATTCTGAGTAAATATTTTAAAAAATAGTTGTTCTTATGTTGTGGGAGTGAACCGAAAAATTATGGGGTGTGATCTCAAAAAATAGTTTAAGAAATTGTTTGTAAAAGAAATTGTGCTACTTGTTTAGTAGAGTTAACCGTTCTCCAAAAATTCTGAAAAAATATATATGTATGTGAACAATTTAGAATGCGCCGCAGGCAAAAAAAATTGTAAAAAGAAGTACAGACAATAATTTAATAAAAAAATCGCGCGATTTTGCTTGCGGCGCATTCTAAATTGTTCACATACATATCAGAGAACTGTAATGCGTAGTCATTAATGCGTACTACGCACGTAGGCTACGCATACGCACACTACGCATCAGAAAACAAGAAAGAAAGTAGGTCAAGCCCGACTATAACATACTCTGTACCCTTACACTCGCATTTGCTCAGGAATCAAACGGCCAGTTAACACCCCGCGCACAACGCGGTGCGCTCTCTAAGTTTCTCTCTCTCTTTCTCTCTCGCACTAAGATTGCCTGTGTTGAACGGTTAGGGTATGTTGCTGTGGTGGTGGGTGGGGCGGGTGTGGGATGTTTACCGGCCGTTTTTTGCTCATAACTTGAGTATCGTTCATCCGATCTTTATCATTCCTTCAGCAAATCGATAAATAATTTTTACAAGGTATCTCTAGAAGGTACAAACGATCTATCTTTAAAACTGTAGGAGATATGACGTTTTTTCCAAATTGCGGGGGCGGGAAGGGGCGTGGCAAAAATTGAAAATAAACTTGATCTGCCTGCAAGTATAAGAAATATATGTCCCATACATGTCAAACCTCTATCTCTTACCATCTCTGAGATCTCTTCGTTCATACGGACGGACAGACAGACAGACGGACATGGCTATATCGACTCGGCTGTTGATGCTGATCAAGAATATATATACTTCATAAGGTCGGAAACGATTCCTTCTCCCTGTTACATACTTTTGCACAAACATAATATACTCTATGTACCTTCGGTACAGAGTATAAAAACTGAGTATGCGTAGTACGTTGACGCAAAAGTTGAAATACGCATACGTACGCTGAAGCACTATGAAAAGTACGCACTAAATACGTACTCAAACTGAGCAGTTGGCATTTTCAAAATGATTCATTTTTACTTCATTTATGGGTACTTTGAAATTTCTATAGGAAATCTTAGTTACTTTGTTACCACTAGCAAATCAGCAAAAAAAAAATCCATTTCATTAGTTGATCTGTCTTGTGATGTAGAATGTACGGTATTTTGCTGTGCGCTTTGATTCGAGTTTAAAGATGAGCTGTTCTCCGATCTGAAGACGTCTCGTCTTATAATTTCACGGACACAAAAATCTTTAAATTCGTGATGCTGATTTTCTGGCAATTGGTTAGCAGGTGGATATAGAAAAAAGGCCACTTTAGGGATCATTTGTAAATTTGAAGTCCAAATATGAAGGCTTTTTAAAATGTTAGCTTTGAAGCTGGAAATTACTGGAATGTCGTTATGACTATCATTACAAATTAAGGTTACTTTTTTAATGGATGGTTGAACAAAACAAATAGATGGGTAGCTTACGCCTTGCAACTTTCTAGAAATTGTATCAACATCATCACATAATTTAACCAACGCCTCAATAATGGCTATATCAATTTTAGCAAGTCTCTAAATTTGGTTACTGTCAGCAAGTAATTCACTTATTTTTGTCCAATTGTCAAAGATTGACTTTAACATGACGAAATTAGAGTTCCAGCGTGTGGGACAGTGTCTTTTTAAAGTTGTTTTGAAATACTTTACAAGTTTTTTACAATTTTCAATAATTTCCACTAGCTCTGTTGTGGAGTCTACTGCGGATTCTAAAACATTAGACAATAAGTGGTTTGGGCAACTGATTCGCGAAAACTTTTCCAGACCTTTTCTTATGTTGCATCCCCTGTCCGTCACAAATTGTATTTTATCAAGGCTCAAAATACCAAATTGGGATAAAATACTAGTCAATTTGCTTAATATGTTTTGTCCACTTGAGCGCATAAAATTCATTGACTGCACGCCCAGGACCTAGGTTATGGAGATCGCCATTTTTTTGAAAGTGGATCGTAGCGCACAAAAAATTTCGTTTTACATAGTTGTCTGTCCATAAATCCGTAGTGATTGAAACATCGCCATTTTCAACAATTTCCCGATGCTTTGAAGCAATTTCAGTTGTTTTTTTAAAAGCCATCGGATTAATATGACGAGAAATTGTTGTAGACTTTGGGAGCAAGTCCTCAGCCCTAACTTGCCCTTCATATTTCGCTCCAATAGTTATAAAAAATGAGATCTTGTCTATAAATCCAGCGCCCTCGACAGCAGATAACGGGCGGCAGTCCTTGATGACCCATTGAGAAGCAGGCCTGGCCTCATCTGCTGATGCACATTTATGACGATGCAGGTTGGATGTTCTTTTGCCATCAAATTTAAAAATATGCTTGCATTGACGGCAACATAAGTATCCTTCCAAATTAGATCCATCATCTTTGCGCACCTCTGCAAACACATCCCACACTGAACTTCTGCCCCTGCGTTTGTCTAGTAATACATATGTACCATTTGCGATTTTGTCCATAATCTGGTTTTGGGTTTCCATTCTAAAAACAAAAATGATCTATCTTTGTTCTATTTTAAGATAATGGGTATTTCTTACTTTTTCTACGCCTTTAAATTATGCAATTAATGCAAGCCAATTGCTAGACTCCGTTCTAGACGCCCGCGGCTGTTATGTCGCACTGAAAGCGGGCGTTATGACACTTTCAAAAGTGACATAAAGCCCGCGGGCGTAATGTCACACTTAAGAGTGACATAACGCCCGCGGGCGTTATTTCATATAAATAGAAACAATTTTGAACAGTTTGAAATCTGATTGCTTTTGAAGGGCAGTCCTATTCATATGAAATATAGTGCCGAATTACATTTTTATCTCATCTGAGAATAGGCCTTTAGAACTTCTCTTGAGCTCTGTGAACACATTCACATCTAAATAAATAATCTAACAACAACCTACATGACCGACTGCAAGCAGTAGCTACGGTAAATGGAAGATCATCCTTTCAGTCACTAAGTCGTGCCGTCCCACAAGGCTCAGTTCTTGAGGACCGTTACTTTTTTCGATATATGTTAACGACCTCCCAAGTGTTCCGTCTAAATTCCGTGTGAAATTCAAATGTATGCAGATGATGTTCAGATGTATGTCAGTTGTTGTTGTATGTTGATGTTTGTAATAGTGAACTAGAGCTGATACGGAGCTGGGCAATGAAAAATGGTCTAAAAATCAACCCAACAAAGTCCAAGTGCATTGTTGTATATAAAACGAGATTTGATACAGGTTGCTTATTAAATCTTAAGATTGATGGTATCAGTATAGACTACGTAGAGTGAGCAATAAATTTAGGTTTTACATTTAACAATATTTTATCATGGGATGATCACATAAACAAAGCAAATTGGCAAAACATACTTCTTAGTCCGGCAGTTAAATCTAACGAAAAGTTTCATACCAACACAGATTAAACAACTGGTTGCAAAAACATACATAGTACCTTCGCTTTTATACGGTGTGGAAGTGTTCGGTAGTTGTAGTGCATAGTCTAAATCTAAACATAATGTTGCTTTCCACAATATAGCTAGGTATGTCTACAACAAAAAACGATCGGATGGTAAACTCGTGGATTTGCTTGAGAGCTGTCATTTTCCTGCACTAAATAATTAACACTTCAGAGATTTCATATCTTTATGAGATACCAAGAATATAATCTTTTTTTTTCTAATGTAATTAGTGATTTTTTATATAATTTATTCTTAGTAAAAGTTAGTATATTTTTGTATTGTTTCAAGCCGATGTCGACCTGTGATTCGGTACAGAGTATAAAAAGAAAGCATTCTAATAAACATACATGAACATGTATCTGTTTCAAATATTATTTCTTGTATTGAACACTTTATTATGAATACCTGAATTCCACAAGTTGCAGTAGTATAACTGAGTACGAGGCAATAATAACTAAATCTGCCGTAGCTTCCATATTTTTGAGCAATTGTTATTATATTTAGTTTTCAAATTCAAAAGTAAACAAAAGACTGCTGATTTCTGATTACTCTAGACAACGGCAAAACAAAAAAATTGGATTCAGCTGCGAACTCCATTACAATATATTTAGATACAAGATTACACAATTTAGATTTTATTAATATAATTAAGAAATATATTCGTAAACATTCTAAACAATAGATTTTTATCAACCAAACTTATTCATATTACAATTAAATTAAAATAAATTAAAATTTTTAAAATTATCTACTTAACATTATTGCAATTTATTTTAAACATTTGATTTTCCATTTAAATCTCATTCATCTCAATCAGCTCACCCCCATTATCATTAGCTACTTCATTCTCAAGTCTATCGTGTGGCATTGCATAGATCAGTTTGTTCCAAAAATTGGAATCATCTCGATTCAGATAAATATTCATGGCCATATAACTTTTCAATTCAGAATCTAATAGATCGAAATTCTCCACTTCCGGATAGACTACAATGATTAAGCGCTTCCACCTATCTTTGGACGTCTCATGCATGGCCTTACGTAACTCCAATCGACCCCAACTGGAAGTTAAGAAGTTCTTTGTCATCAGAATGATGATTCGCCTGGAATCCTCGATGGACTGACAAATACAGTGGGGTATTGGCACTCCAGCAAGCCAATCACGTTCATAGAAACACATCCGAAATTTATGTGGACCATTCTCTAGCCTCGCTATATACTCGGCTATTAGTTCCGAATCTTTATGGGTGTAGGCCAGGAAGCCATCAAACTTTTTGTGCCTGTCCAGGTCGGGTTGGGCGGAAAAGAACAAATATATATTCTTTTCATAGAGCCACATTAAGATGGACCTTTTATAGCATTGAAAACAATTAAAAAGGACAGAAAAAAGGACGATAGTTATTATAATCGCAATTAAAATGGACACATAATATGAATGACACACGTCCGCCTCCTCAATTGAGTAGAGCAATGTCTGATCTTGGCACTTGGTAGAATTTAAATCAGAAATGCTTGCAAACAACTTTTTTTTTAATTGAAGAAAATGTTTTTCATTACAATTGCAAGTCCAAGGATTTTCAGAAATCCAAAGCTTAATGTTCGGGTCTCTCTTAATAAGGAAATCGATTATGCTTTCTTTAAGAGAACTCAAGCTATTATATCGAATATCTAAAAGGGTAATATTATCGGGTAGGAGCTCAATTGTAGTTAATTGATTGTTAGCTAAATGTAATTCATGCAGATTTCTATAGCCTGGTAAAGGGTCATGGGGCAAAGTCTCTAAATAGTTGTTCTCGAATAACAGAGAGACTCCAAAGTTTTCAGGAATGGGTAAACTGGGTATTTTAGTAAGTCCTTGGTTAGTACAGTTGACCATCAATTGCATTGCATCATAATCTAGACAGCAAACGCATTCTTTAGGACAATCTACCCCAACACGCTCGAGTGCCTCGTTATAGCCATTGGATTCATGAATTTTTAGAAAGTTGGAGAATAACTTTGACTTACAATCGCACTTCCATGGATTGCCTGACAGTTGAATTGTCCCTACTCTCATTTGAAATCGATCTAAGAGAAACTGTATTAAACTATCATCTAGAGTCTCCAATCTATTGTTACGTATGTCCAAGTAGGTGATATTAGGGGGCAGTTCATCTATGCTTAGATGCGTAAGACTATTATTAACTAAATGCAGCTTCTGTAGTGTAGAATTTAGCAATTTTGGGAGAGCCTCGAGTTGGTTGTTGTTTAGAAGAAGAGTTGAGTTGATGGGTAAATTATCTGGAAGTGGAAAAAGTATTGTTTGGTGCCTATTTTGGCAATCTATCATAAATTGCTCTGTAGTTTGATTGAAACAACAGTGACAGCTGTAAGGACAGGGTTCCCTGATAAATTTTCCATGCTTTTCACCCACAACTAAGTATCTTAGATTAACTAATAAATGTGAGTATTGACAGTAACTGATCCAGGTATTTCTAGATTTCATAACATAAAAGTTATTCGACAGAAGTCTTGCTATGATCTTATTTGGATTTTCAAAGTTGTTGCTTATATTCAAATGGGTTAGTCCAGGTGGCAGCAGATCAATGTTCAGCGTAGTCAGGATGTTATTAGACAGATCAAGTTCCTTAAGATTCGCGAATCCTCCTGCTGAGTTTTTGCTGGGTAAAACGCTGAGATTGTTATCTCCAAACAGAAGAATTGGATCGCCATAGATTGGTGTAGGCAGCTCTGGAACATCCGTTAACCGTTGACCAGTGCAGTTAATTAAAAAGGTTTCGTTTGTTAAGTCCAAAAGACAGTTGCAGCTTTTAGGACAACGCCTGCCATCTATACCGAGAGTAAACTTACAAAACTTTGGAAATTGCATCTTGTAGTTTTTCATTTTGACTTCGCACAAAAAAGCTGTCAGTGTGTCGCAGGGGCTGTATTTTTCCCTTGGAACAAATAATAACTGAAGTTTAGTGTATTTCAGAAAAACTTCCAGATTAACTATCTTTCCGATATCAAGTGCCATATAATCCAAATTAGTTTGAAGGATGGGTGAACTGCAAAGAAACAATAATTATATGTTTAAAGAATATTAAAATCATTTGAAATTCAATAAACCAACCTTAAAAATGTTTGATCCTCCACAATTGTGCTTAAAAAACCCAATGTTATTAAATTTGTTAAGTTTTCAAATGTTGCGACATTGAGATTTTCAATTATTAAGTTAATGAAATTAAGCGTAGTTAACTTAATTTGATTTTTAAATAATTTACTAGGAATTGAAATTGTATTGTAAGAGCCGCTAGAAGACCCTTCAAATGTAATTGACTCCAAGTTCGTCATATTCCTCCAGGGGTAAACATTTAATATGTTTGACATAGAATGATTGTAATTCATTTCAAATTGTATTTTTATTTCCTTTGGTCCATTTACAATATGAATGTCTTTCTCGTAAACTGTAACAGTCCCACGGTGAGATTCCGAAAGCTTATCCTCATAATATTCTATTTCACGTATGCCAAAAGCCTCAAGATATTGCATTCCAGGCACAAACGCGTGATCAATTCCATTTATAATCATTCTACGTACTGATTTATTTTGGGTACTGTCCAGTGGTAAAAGTAAATCCAACTTGAAGTTTTTATACAATTCGACATTTAATTCACTTTGTTTTGATAATTTCAAAATGTAACTGTCAGTTGATATAAAATCAGAGAGTTGGCTACAATCATTTATCAAATCGCTCTTGATTTTATAGTATTTTTCACAATAGTCCTCTCTGAATTCGCTTAAAAATGCCTCGTCCTGCTTGGTCGCCGAAAGTTGCAAACAACTTATTACCGAAAGAAAGCAAAGAATTTGTATTTTAATATTCAACATTTTGGAGTAGCAATCAGAGAGCAGGCACAATTTAAACTGAATCCACGAAATATTTTTTGAACAGTCTGGACCAGTTGGCATGACTGACTCACACGTATTCGATAGACGATATCTCCATTAAAATCAACTGCTATGTATTTCGGCATTAAAAGTCCCATATGGAAATTTTGTACACAAAATAATAGTTCCACAGGGATTTAATTGTAGAAATTTATTGCTAATTTTTTTTTTTTTGAGTTTTTAAGATAAGAAATGCAATTTTGGGGAAAGCCAACATCGGCTCGCCGAAATAAAGCCAGCATAAAGCAGCTTCTACCCCATTTATACATATAAATCTCTACGACTGACTGACTGATTATGAACCCCGCTTATCCTAGAGATGTAAGATTTGGCATAGACCTTCGTTTAGTTATGCAGGCGCGCTCTATGAAATAAAATTTGGAAAATTTGACCGCAAAGTGGGTGAAAATTACAAAAAAAGAAAAACCTCTATCACTCAAACAACACATGTTTTGCAGACTATTATGGTGTATCTACGTGCTTAATGCGGAGAAGGTACTCCCTAAAACATCCATGGTTTGTAAGCCACTGGGTCAGGCAGTTTTTTTTACTTCTTCATGGCTTCGGTTAAGCCACTTCTCTATGTTCGGAATGAGTTGGTGGATCCTCCTTCCTGTATCTGACCTATCCCAACATTCTTGTCATGCTCGGAGACTCCTATTATGCGCATCTTGCGCAGATATTCCCGTCCGTCGTGCTTTAATCGCTTTTACTTCCAGATCATGTGGCATGCTGTTAGCTATTATAGCTGCTGCAGCTTTCAAAACTGTTCTAAAGCCGCCTAAGTGCATTTGTGGCTTCTCGACGGAAATCTCCGTTACCTGTGCCCATACCGGCGCATGATCTCCGACCACATAAAGAATATATATTCTTGATCAGCATGACGAGCTGAGTCTATTGAGCTTTGTCCGTTAGTCTCTCTGTTTCTTCGCGAACGAGTCCCTCAGTTTTGAAGCTATTGAGCTGAAATTTTGCACTGAATTCTCTTTTGACTAGTTGCATTCTGCTTGTATCGATAGGCCGAGCGAAACCCGCCAAACTTGAACTGGGATCAATTGAGGCGAGGGGGTCTTCAAATAATTTCGGATTCACTTATTCTGGACATGTCACCAATATCATGCTCTTTCCTCTTTTCTCTTGGCCTGTGGATTCTTAAGAATATATGTTTATTGATAAATGGCCTAAATTACAAATTCAGGCTCTATAAATACTGAAAATTTCGTTCTTTAAACACTTAAACTAAAGCTGCCTTTACACTTGCAAAGCAAATAACTCTAAATATTTGAAAAATTGAAACTTTTTTGATGAAATATAACATGTTCTATTTGATAAGAGTTTTTCTTTAGAGAATTTTGACAACCGACTATTTAGAGATATGTGAAAAGTGTAAAGGCAGCTTTAGCAAACAGCAAACAGCAAAATTCAAATTTCCAATTGCAGAACCAACTCCAATTCGGCTTTGATTTCCCGTTCCCCACATTGAATGAATATAAATTTATTTTTTTTTGTTTATTTATTTTTTATTATAAGTATTGTTATTTGATAAGGTGTCAATGTCCAAACAGCTCAATAGTCGGGATGGTTGGGCTGCAACTATTCGAAATGGGGCGGTCTCATGGGGAAGCGGCACAACTGCGGGTGACCGAGGCTATAAGAAGGGTATACGAAGGGAAAGGGGCCGGCGACGGTCGGACGACAGAATACGAAAGCCTAACCCTGTGGCAGAAGGGAGACTTTGGGTGACACTCCAGGTCCCATGACGGCTGCCGCCGGAGATTATTTGGAGATCCGAGTGAGTTTGTTCCGCTAAAGGCGGTATAGCCTCTAAGGCCGTGCACATTCTCGGGCCAAGACCGCAGTGCTGTTTCATCGCGGCTGATCCTAGATTTGGGCGAAGCTGAAACAAACAAAAAAATTTGAAAAAAAAAAGCAAAATCCAGTCTATTTTATACTCTGTACCCAAGGTACACAGTACTCTGTAAAGAAAGCTTTGCCACGTAGTCAGTTTCAAAGCAATGTGACTGAAACTTGGCAAGTGTGCGTTATATTTATCTATATCACATAGCTGTTCCAGTTTGATTCCTTTGCATCACATTGAACTGGTCACATTTCAGAGGCATTCCGACTGCTCCACGGAGTTAATAAGCTAAGGGATCAAATTGGCATTCCACTGTATGGATACACGACGATCATGATTTATAATTTGTGACTTCTCCATTGTTTTCTTTTTTTAAATTCTTGTTGTCATAGTTTTGATTTCTTTTTTTTTTATTCAAATGATTATTTTATTATTTATACTGAATCCACGAAAGTATTTTGAACAGTCTGGACCAGTTGGCACGTATTCGATAGACGAAATCTCCAATAAAATCAACTGCTATGTATATCGACATTAACAGTCCCATATGGAAATTTTGTCCACAGGGATTTGATTGTCGAAATTTATTGCTAATTTGATTTGAAATTGTTAACATAAGAAATGGAATTTTGGGGAAAGCCAACATCATCTCGCCGAAACACAGCCAGAATGAAACCTCTGACACTCAAACAACACATGTTTTGCAGACTCCACTTGGTAAGTGCAGCAAAGGCATCAATAGTGTATCTACGAGCTTAAAGCGGCGAAGATACTCCCTAAAACATCCATCGTTTGTAAGCCACTGGGTTAGGTATTGGTTTACTTCTCCATGGCTTCGGTTAAGCCACTCCTCTATATTCGGAATGAGTTGGTATCCGACTTGTCCCAACTTTTTAGCCTTGCTCGGAGACTTCTATTATGCTCTTCTATTCGAGCAGATATTCCCGACCAGATCGAGGGGCATGCTGTTAGCAATTACAGCTGCTCGCGTGTACGACGGAAACTCTGTTGCCTCTGCCCATACCGGCGCAGCGTACTTCAGTGTGGTTTGTGCCAGAAGGAATCATCTTCGACCACATAAGTATATATATCAGGGCTGCAAACCCAAAAATTTTTTTCGAAACCTCCGGTCTGCTGGTTGGAACCAAAATTTATCGTCGGTTAAGGTTCGGAAATTTGAGGATCGAGGTTTTTGGGCGTTGGTTTCGGTTCGAACCTTGGTTCGTTGCACGTTTTGCCCAATTTATTTAAAATAACAATACAATAGGTACACACTTGACGCCTAGATACATTGTTAGTCCGCATGTTCCTCATGAAGTTTTTGTTGGTAGGGAAGAAGTGTAAAGGGGCAGTCGTAGCAGGCAAAGCTTCATGGCAAGCTGGCAATGAAGTTTTCCGATATGTATATGTGTAAGATGAAAAATTTGTGCCAGTTTTCTCTAATTTCGCGTCTGTTTATGTTCTGTACCAAAGGTACAAAGAATATTTGTGCAAATGTTTGTAACCGCCAGTTCGGTTCAAAATCGGTTTGCAGCCCTGATATATATTCTTGATCAGCATGACGAAATTGCAAATAGATTTGCAAACTTTGGTCAAAGTCGGATGACTATAACATATTGCTGCCATAGGACCGATCGTTCGGAAATGGGTCTTAGTGAAAAAACTTTTTTGTTTTCAATGTTAGCGTCCTTAAATTCGGCAATTATTAATATTATATGCTTTCAAACAGATTTGCAAATTTTGGTCAAG
>JBAMBO010001945.1:0-22191 GCA_037044535.1 Lordiphosa magnipectinata
TCCTAGAGATCTTAGACTTGGCATAGACCTTCGTTTACACTGCTCGCCACTTGAATAGGACACCTCTAAAGTCGATTTTCTATAGTTAATTGCTGCTAAACCAAGCCATCTAGGAAAATAGTTTTTGTTTTCTTATAAAGTTAATTTAAATGTAGTAATTAGACGAAAATTACAAAATTATTCAAAAGTTGTAAGTATACAAAAAACATTGTTAACCAATAAGTAACAAATTTTGGAGTCTTCATTTTGCACCACTCGAATACTACACTTTATCTAAAAACCATTTAAGAATATTTCAATCCTTTTCAAATAACAACAATATTACTTAAATAAGAAATTACTAACATGTTTGTAAACCAAAAAGAAGTTTTTAGTAGTGTGTTGAGCCTCCTTTTTTCTCCAAAACCTCGCACATTCGGTCTAATAATTCAACGATATCGAGCCCCATGCTAATTTGATAGCTGCAATTAGTTCGGGAACGCTCGAATATTGCTGACCTGATCCCATATACTTCACGTGTTAGCCATCCCCACACATTCTCAATGATATTCAAGTCCGGTGAATAGGGTGGCCAGTTTAATAACTCCACGTTTTGGCTCGCTATATACGATTTAACAATCCGGGCCGTATGTATATAGGGGCATTATCATGTTGATAAATCCATTTTAGATTTGCAAAAAGAGTTTGGAAGTGTGGAAAGGCCATTATAACACAACGCATTCATGGTGGTTGGAATAAATTTAAGCCCACAGGTGCCATAATAGGAAATGGCCCCCCATACCATAATACCTCCAGCACTGCTGTGCAACTTATCAAGATGGTGTGGTTCTTTTCGAAGATCATGAAAATAGTAACTGTAGCCATCGGGGCCCTCGAAATTAAACTTTTTTTCGTCCGAAAAGACAACACGTTGCCACTCCGAAGTCCAGGTGACATTTGCGCGCGCGAAATCAAGGCGTTGTAACTTCCGAGCCGGGTTAAGAGGTGGCTTCTTCTTGATTTTTAGTCACTTCCGGTGTGTAGCATTATTAATAACACGACGCATGGTTGTCAAACTTGCTTTAACGTTGCATTTTTCCCTTATCTTGGCCAAAGAGTCGTGCGAATTGGAAGCTTCTTTTAATATAAGTCGCTTGTCCGCGATGGTAAGCACACTGTGGGTGCGGCCCTTCATGTTTTTACCATAATTAGCCCCATTCCTGTCGACTTTTTTTGCTATTTTGGCAATAGAAAGGCCAGAATCCTTGTAAGCTTGGATTTTTCCTTTCTCCGACTCAGATAATGAAGTGCCACGCCCCATTTTAATTTTTTTTAATTTTATATACACTTCAATTAAAGCAAAAAGTTTAAGTAGACCAAAATTTGTGTGCACGTGTCAACGATACCGACCAAATAAAATGCATGTTCTATTCAAGTGGCGCAAAAATTCCATTGAATTTTTGCGAATGCTCACATAAAGTGCAAACAACTTTATAACGGTTCTATTCCAAAACTTGGAAAATACCAGAAAAAACGAAGAATGCTTGCACAAAGATAATATGCAAAATATACCGTTACTCTACCATTTCGTTTTCGAGTTACGAGCAGTTATATAGAGAGCATACAGGCTGTCCTATTCAAGTGGGTGTCCTATTCAAGTCAAAAATTACAAAAAAAGAAAAACCTCTGACACTCAAACACCACTTGTTTTGCAGACTCCACTTGGTAAGTGCAGCAAAGGCTTGAATAGTGTATCTACGTGCTTAATGCGGAGAAGGTACTCCCTAAAACATCCATGGTTTGTAAGCCACTGGGTCGGGCAGTTTTTTTACTTCTCCATGGCTTCGGTTAAGCCACTTCTCTATGTTCGGAATGAGTTGGTGGATCCTCCTTCCTGTATCTGACCTATCCCAACATTATTGTCATGCTCGGAGACTCTTATTATGCGCATCTTGCACAGATATTCCCTTCCGTTTGCTTGTTGCATTCTGCTTGTATCGATAGGCCGAGCGAAACCCGCCAAACTTGAACTGGGATCAATTGAGGCGAGGGGGTCTTCAAATAATTTCGGATTCACTTATTCTGGACATGTCACCAATATCATGCTTTTTTCTCTCTTCTCTTGGCCTGTGGATTCTTAAGAATATATGTTTATTGATAAATGGCCTAAATTACAAATTCAAGCTCTATAAATACTGAAAATTTCGTTCTTTAAACACTTAAACTAAAGCTGCCTTTACACTTGCAAAGCAAATAACTCTAAATATTTGAAAAATGTAAACTTTTTTGATGAAATATAACATGTTCTATTTGATAGGAGTTTCTCTTTAGAGAATTTTGACAACCGACTATTTAGAGATGTATGAAAAGTGTAAAGGCAGCTTTAGCAAACAGCAAAATTCAAATTTCCAATTGCAGAACCAACTCCAACTCGGCTTTGATTTCCCGTTCCCCACATTGAATGAATATAAATTTATTTCTATTTATTTATTTATTTTTTATTATAAGTATTGTTATTTGATAAGGTGTCAATGTCCAAACAGCTCAATATTCAGGATGGTTGGGCTGCAACTATTCGAAATGGGGCGGTCTCATGGGGAAGCGGCACAACTGCGGCTGACCGAGGCTATAAGAAGGGTATAAGAAGGGAAAGGGGCCGGCGACGGTCGGACGACAGCCTACGAAAGCCTAACCCTGTGGCAGAAGGGAGACTTTGGGTGACACTCCAGGTCCCATGACGGCTGCCGCCGGAGATTATTTGGAAATCCGAGTGAGTTTGTTCCGCTAAAGGCGGTATAGCCTCTAAGGCCGGGCACATGCTCGGCCCAAGACCGCAGTGCTGTTTCATCGCGGCTGATCCTAGATTTGGGCGAAGCTGAAACAAACAAAAAAATTCGAAAAAAAAAGCGAAATCCAGTCTATTTTATACTCTGTACCCAAGGTACACAGTACTCTGTAAAGAAAGCTTTGCCACGTAGTCAGTTTCAAAGCAATGTGACTGAAAATTGGCAAGTGTGCGTTATATTTATCTATATCACATAGCTGTTCCAGTTTGATTCCATTGCATCACATTGAACTGGTCACATTCCAGAGGCATTCCGACTGCTCCACGGCCTTAATAAGCTAAGTTAACAAATTGGCATTCCACTGTATGGATACACGACGATCATGATTTATAATTTTTGACTTCTCCATTGTTTTCTTTTTTTAAATTCTTGTTGTTATAGTTTTGATTTCTTTTTTTTTTATTCAAATGATTATTTTATTATTTATACTGAATCCACAAAAGTATTTTGAACAGTCTGGACCAGTTGGCATGACTGACTCACACGTATTCGATAGACGAAATCTCCATTAAAATCAACTGCTATGTATATCGACATTAACAGTCCCATATGGAAATTTTGTCCACAGGGATTTGATTGTCGAAATTTATTGCTAATTTGATTTGAAATTGTTAACATAAGAAATGGAATTTTGGGGAAAGCCAACATCATCTCGCCGAAACACAGCCAGAATGAAACCTCTGACACTCAAACAACACATGTTTTGCAGACTCCACTTGGTAAGTGCAGCAAAGGCATCAATAGTGTATCTACGTGCTTAATGCGTTGAAGATACTCCCTAAAACATCCATGGTTTGTAGGCCACTGGGTCAGGTATTGGCTTACTTCTCCATGGCTTCGGTTAAGCCACTCCTCTATATTCGGAATGAGTTGGTATCCGACTTGTCCCAACTTTTTAGCCTTGCTCGGAGACTTCTATTATGCTCTTCTATTCGAGCAGATATTCCCGACCAGATCGAGGGGCATGCTGTTAGCAATTACAGCTGCTCGCGTGTACGACGGAAACTCTGTTGCCTCTGCCCATACCGGCGCAGCGTACTTCAGTGTGGTTTGTGCCAGAAGGAATCATCTTCGACCACATAACTATATATATCAGGGCTGCAAACCCAAAAATTTTTTTCGAAACCTCCGGTCTGCTGGTTGGAACCAAAATTTATCGTCGGTTAAGGTTCGGAAATTTGAGGATCGAGGTTTTTGGGCGTTGGTTTCGGTTCGAACCTTGGTTCGTTGCACGTTTTTCCCAATTTATTTAAAATAACAATACAATAGGTACACACTTGACGCCTAGATACATTGTTAGTCCGCATGTTCCTCATGATGTTTTTGTTTGTAGGGAAGAAGTGTGGGGGGGGGGGGGGGGGGGGGGGGGGGGGGCAGTCGTAGCAGGCAAAGCTTCATGGCAAGCTGGCAATGAAGTTTTCCGATATGTATATGTGTAAGATGAAAAATTTGTGCCAGTTTTCTCCAATTTCGCGTCTGTTTATGTTCTGTACCAAAGGTACAAAGAATATTTGTGCAAATGTTTGTAACCGCCAGTTCGCCGGTTCGGTTCAAAATCGTAGCAGGCAAAGCTTCATGGCAAGCTGGCAATGAAGTTTTCCGATATGTATATGTGTAAGATGAAAAATTTGTGCCAGTTTTCTCTAATTTCGCGTCTGTTTATGTTCTGTACCAAAGGTACAAAGAATATTTGTGCAAATGTTTGTAACCGCCAGTTCGCCGGTTCGGTTCAAAATCGGTTTGCAGCCCTAATATATATTCTTGATCAGCATGACGAGCTGAGTCGATTAAGTCCGCCTGTCTGTTTCTACGCGAACTAGTCCCTCCTCAGTTTTGAAGCCATCGAGCTGAAATTTTGCACAGAGTTTTCTTTTTACTGCACGCTGCTTATATGTCGGAACCGACCGGATCAGATGACTATATCTTATAGCTGCCATAGGAACCATCGTTCAAAAAATGGGTCTTAGTGAGAAAAACGTTTTTGTTTTCAATGTTAGCGGCCTTAAAGTCGGCCATTATTAATATTACATGCTTTCAAACAGATTTGCAAATTTTGGTTAAAATCGGATGACCATATCTTATAGCTGTCATAGGAACCATCGGTCGGAAAATGGATCTTAGTAAGAAAAACTTTTTTGTTTTCAATGCTAGCGTCATAAAACTCGGCCATAATTAATATTATATGCTTTCAAACAGATTTGCAAATTTGGGTAAAAATCGGATGACTATAACATATAGCTGCCATAGGACCGATCGTTCGGAAAATGGGTCTTTGTGAATAAAACTTTTTTGTTTTCAAGTAAATCGTTCTTAAAGTCGGTGACTCTTAAAATTAAACGCTTTCAAACTAATTTGAAAAAGTTGATCGACATCGGGTGACTATATCTTATGATTACCCATAGGATCAATCTGTCGGAAAATGGGTCTTAGTGAGAAAAACTTTTTTGTTTTCAATGTTAGCGTCCTTAAATTTGGCAATTATTAATATTATATGCTTTCAAACAGATTTGCAAACTTTGGTCAAAGTCGGATGACTATAACATATAGCTGCCATAGGACCGATCGTTCGGAAAATGGGTCTTAGTGAGAAAAAATTTGTTGTTTTCAATGTTAGCGTCCTTAAATTCGGCAATTATTAATATTATATGCTTTCAAACAGATTTGCAAACTTTGGTCAAAGTCGGATGACTATAACATATAGCTGCCATAGGATCGATCGGTCGGAAAATGGGTCTTAGTGAGAAAAACTTTTTTGTTTTCAATGTTAGCGTCCTTAAATTCGGCAATTATTAATATTATATGCTTTCAAACAGATTTGCAAACTTTGGTCAAATTCGGATGACTATAACATATAGCTGCCATAGGACCGATCGTTCGGAAAATGGGTCTTAGTGAGAAAAAATTTGTTGTTTTCAATGTTAGCGTCCTTAAATTCGGCAATTATTAATATTATATGCTTTCAAACAGATTTGCAAACTTTGGTCAAAGTCGGATGACTATAACATATAGCTGCCATAGGATCGATCGGTCGGAAAATGGGTCTTAGTGAGAAAAAATTTGTTGTTCTCAATGTTAGCGTCCTTAAATTCGGCAATTATTAATATTATATGCTTTCAAACAGATTTGCAAACTTTGGTCAAAGTCGGATGACTATAACATATAGCTGCCATAGGACCGATCGTTCGGAAAATGGGTCTTAGTGAGAAAAACTTTTTTGTTTTCAAGTAAATCGTTCTTAAAGTCGGTCATTCTTAATATTAAATGCTTTCAAACTAATTTTAAAAAGTTGATCGACATCGGGTGACTATTTCTTATGGTTGCCCATAGGATCGATCGGTCGGAAAATGAGTCTTAGTGAGAAAAACCTTTTTGTTTTCAATGTTAGCGTCCTTAAATTCGGCAATTATTAATATTATATGCTTTCAAACAGATTTGCAAACTTTGGTCAAATTCGGATGACTATAACATATAGCTGCCATAGGATCGATCGGTCGGAAAATGGGTCTTAGTGAGAACAAATTTGTTGTTCTCAATGTTAGCGTCCTTAAATTCGGCAATTATTAATATTATATGCTTTCAAACAGATTTGCAAACTTTGGTCAAAGTCGGATGACTATAACATATAGCTGCCATAGGACCGATCGTTCGGAAAATGGGTCTTAGTGAGAAAAACTTTTTTGTTTTCAAGTAAATCGTTCTTAAAGTCGGTCATTCTTAATATTAAATGCTTTCAAACTAATTTTAAAAAGTTGATCGACATCGGGTGACTATTTCTTATGGTTGCCCATAGGATCGATCGGTCGGAAAATGAGTCTTAGTGAGAAAAACCTTTTTGTTTTCAATGTTAGCGTCCTTAAATTCGGCAATTATTAATATTATATGCTTTCAAACAGATTTGCAAACTTTGGTCAAATTCGGATGACTATAACATATAGCTGCCATAGGACCGATCGGTCGGAAAATGATTCTTTGTGAGAAAAATCTTTTCTGTTTTAAATTTTATCTTTCTTAAACTCCGCGATTGTTAATTTGATATGTTTTCAAAAAGATTCTCGAAATTGGGTCGAAATCAGATGTTTATCTGTCGGAAAATGGGTTTAAGTTAAAATTTTTTTTCGATTTTTATGTAAGCGTTCTTAAACTCTGACATTTCAAAAACAGCATTTGCAAGGGTATAAAAACTTCGGCACAGACGAAGTTAGCTTGGCCTTCTCTGACGATTATAAAGTGAGATATGGCTTAAAATGTAAGTGCATGCACCTACCGAAAAAATGAAAGGAAATCTTATTTGCCAAGGAAAAAAAATTTTTAAAATTGATAATTGAGATTGCCAATCCAAACTACACTTAAAAATAGTTTCAGTAGAAATGGATAATTTTCCTGGATGGATTGTCTCTGCCCATACCGGCGCAGCGTACTTCAGTGTTGTTTTAGCCACTGTTGCTTGGAGTGGCCCCAAGGCAGTGTATAAGTGTATGTTTGTCTACGGTTCATTAAATTCTGTTGACCTTGCTACCTTTGCTGATGGCACAGCCATTTTGGCCAGACATCCCTGGGACTACAGAGCCACGGACATTCTACAGCAGTACATGTACCGATTTTGCAGATGGGCAAGGCGCTGGATTATTGGTATCAATCAAGCAAGTACTTGGGAGTGTACTTTGACAGGCGCCTCACTTTCAGCTTGCACATGAACCAGCTGTTCAATTGGGATGGCTGCTAAAGAGCAGAAACAAATTGTCATTGAAGAACATGGTACATATATACAAGGCAATCTTGCAACCGGATGGAGATCACAAGATCCATGTCCTCCAGACTTTCATATAATATTTCCAAGTTACGGCTTTTGTCAAAATCAAAAGTGAACAAAAGCCTGCTAACTTCTGCCGGTATTTCAGTGTAAGCGCTTTTGCGGCATGTGATACCGGTCTCAGTGTAAGTGAGCTAAAAGTGTCTCCTTCTCTAGGCAACAGGCAAAATAATTGGATACAGTTAAGAACTCTATTACAAGATAACACAATAAAGATTTATTAATATAATTAAGAAAAATATTCGTAAACATTCTAAACAATAGATTTTTGGCAATCAAATAAATTCATGTTAAATTAAAATTATATATAATTTTTTTAAATTATCTACTTAACATTATTGCAATTTATTTCAAACATTTGATTTTCCAATTAAACCTCATTCATTTCAATCAGCTCACCCCCATTATCATTAGCTACTTCATTCTCAAGTCTATCGTGTGGCATTGCATAGATCAGTTTGTTCCAAAAATTGGAATCATCTCGTTTCAGATAAATATTCATGGCCATATAACTTTTCAATTCAGAATCTAATAGATCGAAATTCTCCACTTCCGGATAGACTACAATGATTAAGCGCTTCCACCTATCTTTGGACGTCTCATGCATGGCCTTACGTAACTCCAATCGACCCCAACTGGAAGTTAAGAAGTTCTTTGTCATCAGAATGATGATTCGCCTGGAATCCTCGATGGACTGACAAATACAGTGGGGTATTGGCACTCCAGCAAGCCAATCACGTTCATAGAAACACATCCGAAATTTATGTGGACCTTTCTCTAGCCTCTCTATATACTCGGCTATTAGTTCCGAGTCTTTATGGGTGTAGGCCAGGAAGCCATCAAACTTTTTGTGGCTAGCCAGGTCGGGTTGGGCGGAAAAGAACAAATATATATTCTTTTCATAGAGCCACATTAAGATGGAATTTTTATAGCATTGAAAACAATTAAAAAGGACAGAAAAAAGGACGATTGTTATTATAATCGCAATTAAAATGGACACATAATATGAATGACACACGTCCGCCTCCTCAATTGAGTAGAGCAATGTCTGATCTTGGCACTTGGTAGAATTTAAATCAGAAATGCTTTCAAACAACTTTTTTTGTAATTTAAGAAAATGTTTTTCATTGCAATCGCAAATCCAAGGATTTTCAGAAATCCAAAGCTTAATGTTCGGATCTCTCTTAATAAGGAAATCGGTTATGCTTTCTTTAAGAGAACTCAAGCTATTATTTCGAATATCTAAAAGGGTAATATTATCGGGAAGGAGCTCAATTGTAGTTAATTGATTGTTGGCTAAATGTAATTCGAGCAGATTTCTATAGCCTGGTAAAGGGTCATGGGGCAAAGTCTCTAAATAGTTGTTCGAGAATAACAGAGAGACTCCAAAGTTTTCAGGAATGGGTAAACTGGGTATTTTAGTAAGTCCTTGGTTAGTACAGTTGACCATCAATTGCATTGCATCATAATCTAGACAGCAAACGCATTCTTGAGGACAATCTACCCCAACACGCTCGAGTGCCTCGTTATAGCCATTGGGTTCATGAATTTTTAGAAAGTTGGAGAATAACTTTGACTTACAATTGCATTTCCACGGATTGCCTGATAGTTGAATCGTCCCTACTTTCATTTGAAATCGATCTAATAGAAACTGTATTAAACTATCATCAAGAGTCTCCAATCTATTGTTACGTATGTCCAAGTAGGTGATATTAGGCGGCAGTTCATCTATGTTTAGGTGCGTAAGACTATTATTAACTAAATGCAGCTGCTGTAGTGTAGAATTTAGCAATTTTGGGAGAGCCACAAGTTGGTTGTTGTTAAGAAGAAGAGTTGAGTTGATGGGTAAATTATTTGGAAAATGAGGTAGTCTTTTTCTGTGCCTATTTTGGCAATCTATCATAAATTGCTCGGTAGTTTGATTGAAACAACAATGACACCTGTAAGGACAGAGTTCCCTAATATATATGCTATCCTTTTTTCCCACAACTAAGTATCTTAGATTAACTAATAAATGTGAGTATTGACAGTAACTGATCCAGGTATTTGTAGATTTCATAACATAAAAGTTATTCGACAGAAGTCTTGCTATGATCTTATTTGGATTTTCAAAGTTGTTGCTTAGATTCAAATGGTTTAGTCCAGGTGGCAGCAGATCAATGTTCAGCGTAGTCAGATTGTTATTAGACAGATCAAGTTGTTTAAGATTCGCGAATCCTCCTGCTGAGTTTTTGCTGGGTAAAACGCTGAGATTGTTATCTCCAAACAGAAGAACTGGATCGCCAGCGATTGGTGTAGGCAGCTCTGGAACATACTTTAACCCTTGACCAGTGCAGTTAATTAAAAAGGTGTAGTTTTCAATGTCCAAAAGGCAGTTGCAGCTTTTAGGACAACGCCTGCCATCTATACCGAGAGTAAACTTACAAAACTTTGGAAGTTGCAAATTATGTTTTTCCTTTTTGTCTTCGCACAAAAAAGCAGTCAGTTTGTCGCAGGGATTGTATTTTTCAGTTGTAACATATAATAACTGAAGTTTAGTGTATTTCAGAAAAACTTCCAGATTAACTATCTTTCCGATATCAAGTGCAACTCCCTCCAAATTAGTTTGAAGGATGGGTGAACTGCAAAGAAACAATAATTATATGATTAAAGCATATTAAAATCATTTGAAATTCAATAAACCAACCTTAAAAATGTTTGATCCTCCACAATTGTGTTTCCAAAACCCAATGATGTTAAATTTGTCAAGTTTTCAAATGTTGCGACATTGAGATTTTCAATTATTAAGTTAATGAAATAAAGCTCAGTTAACTTAATTTGATTTTGAAATAATTTACTCGGAATTGCAATTGTATTGTTAAGGCCGCTAGAAGACCCTTTAAATGTAATTAACTCCAAGTTCGTCATATTCCTCCATGGGTAAACATTTAATATGTTTGACATAGAATGATTGGAATTCATTTCAAATTGTATTATTATTTGCCTTGGTCCATTTACAATATGAATGTCTTCCTCGTAAACAGTAACAGTCCCACGGTGAGATTCCGAAAGCTTATCCTCATAATATTCTATTTCACGTATGCCAAAAGCCTCAAGATATTGCATTCCAGGCACAAACGCGTGATCATCTCCATTTATTGTCATTTTTCGTAGTGATATATTTTGGGTTGTGTCCAGTGGTAAAAGTAAATCCAGCTTGAAGTTTTTATTCAATAATACAACTAATTCACTTATTTTGAATAATTTCAAACTGTAACTGTCAGTTGATATCAAATCAGAGGATTGGCTACAAGAATTTATCAAATCGCTCTTGATTTTATAGTATTTTTCACAGTAATCCTCTCTGAATTCGCTTAAATATGTTTCTTCGCGCTTGGTCGCCGCAAGTTGCCTACAACTTATTACCGAGAGTAAGCAAAGAATTTGTATTTTAATATTCAACATTTTGGAGTAGCAATCAGAGAGCAGGCACAATTTAAACTGAATCCACGAAATATTTTTTGAACAGTCTGGACCAGTTGGCATGACTGACTCACACGTATTCGATAGACGAAATCTCAATTAAAATCAATTGCTATGTATTTCGGCATTAACAGTCCCATATGGAAATTTTGTACACAAAATAATAGTTCCACAGGGATTTGATTGTAGAATTTTTATGGTAATTTTTTTTTTTGGAAATTTTTAAGATAAGAAATGGAATTTTGGAGAAAGCCAACATCGGCTCGCCTAAATAAAGCCAGAATAAAGCAGCTTCTACCCCATTTATACATATAAATCTCTACGCCTGACTGACTGATTATCAACCCCGCTTATCCTAGAGATCTAAGATTTGGCATAGACCTTCGTTTAGTTATGCAGGCGCGCACTATGAAAGAAAATTTTGAAAATTTGACCGCAAAGTGGGTGAAAATTACAAAAAAAAACGAGAAGGCCAAGCTAACTTCGTCTGTGCCGAAGTTTTTATACCCTTGCAAATGCTGTTTTTGAAATGTCAGAGTCTAAGAACGCTTACATAAAAATCTAAAAAATTTTTAACTAAAGCCCATTTTCCGACAGATAAACATCTGATTTCGACCAAATTTTGCGAATCTTTTTGAAAACATATCCAATTAACAATCGCGCAGATTAAGAAAGATAAAATTGAAAACAGAAAAGTTTTTCTCACTAAGACCCATTTTCCGAACGATCGGTCCTATTGGCAACCATAAGATATAGTCACCCGATGTCGATCAACTTTTTAAAATTAGTTTGAAAGCGTTTAATATTAAGAATCACCGACTTTAAGAACGATTTACTTGGAAACAAAAAATTTTTTATCACTAAGACCCATTTTCCAACCGATGGTTCCTGTGGCAGCTATCAGATATAGTCATCCGATTCTGACCAAAATATGCAAATCGGTTTGAATACATATAAAATTAATAATAACCGAGTTTTATAACGCTAGCATTGAAAACAAAAAAGTTTTTCTTACTAAGACCCATTTTCCGACCGATGGTTCCTATGACAGCTATAAGATATGGTCATCCGATCTTGACCAAAATTTGCAAATCTGTTTGAAAGCATATAATATTAATAATTGCCGAATTTAAGGACGCTAACATTGAAAACAAAAAGGTTTTTCTCACTAAGACGCATTTTCCGACCGATCGGTCCTATGGCAACCATAAGATATAGTCACCCGATGTCGATCAACTTTTTCAAATTAGTTTGAAAGCGTTTAATATTAAGAATCACCGACTTTTAGAACTATTTATTTGAAAACAAAAAAGTTTTTTTTTACTAAGACCCATTTTCCGACCGATCGGTCCTATGGCAGCTATAAGATATAGTCATCCGATTTTGACAAAAATTTGCAAATCTGTTTGAAAGCATATAATATTAATTATCGCCGAGTTTTATAACGCTAGCATTGAAAACAAAAAAGTTTTTCTTACTAAGATCTATTTTCCGACCGATGGTTCCTATGGCAGCTATAAGATATGGTCATCCGATCTTGACCAAAATTTGCAAATCTGTTTGAAAGCATATAATATTAATAATGGCCGAGTTTAAGGCCGCTAACATTGAAAACAAAAAAGTTTTTCTCACTAAGACCCGTTTTTTGACCGATGGTTCCTATGGCAGCTATAAGATATAGTCATCCGATCCGGTTGGTTCCAACATATTAGTAGCGTGCAGTAAAAAGAAGACTCTGTGCAAAATTTCAGGTCGATAGCTTCAAAACTGAGAGACTAGTTTGCGAAGAAACAGACGGACAGACAGACAGACAGACGGACAAAGCTCAATCGACTCAGCTCATCGCCCTGATCAAGAATATATATAGTTTATGGGGTCGGAATTCAATATTTCTATGCGTTGCAAACTTCTGGGCAAAATTATAATACCCTTTGCAAGGGTATAAAAAGACGTGTTGTAGCTTTATCATGGTGGTTAACACTGAGAAAAAAATTATATATAAAATATAGCAACAATTACTTCATATTATTAAATAATTTAAAAAGTTATTAAATTATTATTTAACTAGATACATCAAAATACTATTCAGCAATATGAACTCGAGACCTGTCCGATAAACCAAACCTGAGAAATCCACTTTTTAAAAACCCCTTTTATTTCCATTTTTCCGTCTTAGACGATTTTTGAAATTGTTTATAAAATTAAAAAACAATTTTTTTTGCAAAACCGCAAATTACGTTTTGGTGAGCATGTCGAGATCATATTTCGGATTTTTTTTATTGAAATCAAAAATGGTGAGTGTTTTAACTGTTCGGTGTATAAAAGAATGACCCTTATACCATACATATATGTACATCATTTTGTATTTTGCAATTGTTCTGCTTTATGAATTCTAGAGATAAATACTACTATTTTACATACTCGTTCATTTCTCTTGTACCGAGGTACTTACTAAAACTGTGACTAGAGTTTTTCGGGAATCCCTTCATTAAATTTACATAATGTTGTCTCATACCTAAGCACATGCCCTATTTTATGAGCATACTCCACATACCCCTATAATCCAGGCAATACAATTGTAAGTAGACAGCATAGTTACCTGCACAGATTTACGATTTAAGATTTGTACGTACTTTTCTGTATATAAATGTACATGCGCATATGTGACTTGCATTCAGTCGTTTGAACACTCTTAAAGGAAATTGTTACTCTTTTTTTGCAGTTAAAATGGAGAAAATTACATTTTATCAGATGTTGGTAAATCTTGAGGAAACTCCCGATAACTCGGTAAGTAAGTAAGGTTCATGCCGAATTTGTTAATTTAAATGCAAATCTATTTTAGTTGGAAGATGATTTGGAGAGCTTGCACAATCAATATAAAGGATGCTGTTACGACCAAGAAAAATTGGTAAAACAATGCAAATGTGAGGATGATCTCATACTGTCCTTGAAGAAGTCAATTGAATTGCAAAATACTATCGATTTGTTGAAAACTCAACTTAAATGTGAAGAGAATCCAGTTGAACCTAATCAAACTGAAACGCAAAGATCAGATCAAGAAACTTCAACTGGCTTTGAAGCAGCAAGAAGACAAATGTGCCGACTATGAAATAAAGCTCCAGGAAAAGGATAATCAGTTATCCAAATTGCAAAACGATTTGCAATCTGTAGCCAACAAACTGAAGGAGTCGAATAAGAACTATGAAGAGCAAAAGGTGTAAATTTCCCAAATCATGAGGTGCGCGCTGCGTGGCCAGAGAGACTTCGGCGATGCTGGAAGGCACAAGGCGGTCAAATTTGTTTTTTTTTTGCTAGAGGAGATGGACCATTATCTTGTACACAAACCTTCTGATTAGATTTTCAAATAAAACAAGTGAGAAAGTCGGTCAAGCCCGACTATAATATTATAATACATACATGATTGTAATTCATTTCAAGTTGTATTTCTATTTTCCTTGGCTTATCCACATAATATTGTAGTTCACGTATGCCAAAAGGCTCAAGATATTGCATACCAGGCACAAAGGCATGATCATTTCCATATATAGTCATTCTACGTACTGATTTATTTTGGGTAGTGTCCAGTGGTAAAAGTAATTCCAAGTTGTAGTTTTTATACAATTCGACATTTGATTCACTTATTTTGGATAATTTCAAACTGTAACTGCTAGTTGCTATCATTTTAGAGAACTGTGCACAAGAATTTATCAAATCGCTCTTGATTGTATAGTATTTTTCACAGTAATTCTCTCTGAATTCACTTACATATATGGACGTTGACGTACAATGCGCAGTACGTTCAAGTGGCCCATGCGACACCAAGCCTAAGCTTGTTACGCGCGAACCCCAAGCAAAATAGCAGCCCACCTCCCGCCCAACCGACCGAGAGGCGCAGCCACTTACGTGTGACACGAAATCGCGAAGGAAGAACAAAAAGTAATGTTAACTACGGGCTAAATAAGTTAAAAGAGAAATTTTTATAGCAGGAAGAGAAGCTTCAGAGTTAATTATTCGGAAGAGTTTATTGTAATCAGCACAGAGGACATGAAACGGTTCATGCCAGGCATAGTTAGTATTACAACGATGTAGTGATAGGGGGATATAATTACGAGTCGGTCTAATAGGAACGTTGAGGTTAATTTGGCCAACCAACTCAGTTGAGTCGATTTCACCATTAATTAGTCTATGTATAAAGATTACTCCAAGCATAACTCTACGGTTAATAAGGGAAGGAAGGTTAATCAAAAGAAGTCTACTAGAGTAGGATGGTAAACGGACCTCAGGATTCCAGCCCAAACCAGGAAGAGCAAACAATAAAAACTGTTTTTGCACAGATTCAATTCTATCTTGATGGGTCGAATATTGCGAAGACCACACACATGATCCGTACTCGAGAATCGGACGGACAAGAGAAGTGTACAAAATCTTCGTCGTATAGGGATCATCAAATTCCTTGGACCAGCGCTTAATAAATCCAAGAACACTCCTGGCCCTACAAACAGTAGCAGTAACATGAGAGTCAAATTTAAGTCGGTGATCAAGTATTACCCCAAGATCATTTACCTCATTGGCTGAGTCATTTAAGCACTCAAGTGGGACATTATCAAGCATATAAGTGAAGAATTGTGGCAAGCTCCTGTAAAATTACATAACCTTACACTTGGAACTGTTAAGGTTTAATAGATTATCTTTACACCAAGACTGAAATGCATCCAAATCAGCTTGCAAATTATAGCGGGAAACCAAATCGTTATATGTTAAACATAGTTTCACATCATCGGCGTACATAAGCACACGAGAGTGAGTCAAGACAGACGGAAGATCATTTTTGAAGAGAGTAAAAAGCAATGGACCCAAATGACTACCTTGAGGTGACTACCCCAGAGGTAACCTGGATTAGTTTCGAATATGAATTACAAAATAGAACTTTTTGTGTTCTAGAACTTAGGTAATCAGAGATCCAACTAAGAAATTTAGTTGGGAAACCAATTAAACTCAGTTTATGAAGCAATAAGGAGTGATTAACAGAATCAAAAGCCTTACTAAAATCAGTATAAATGACGTCAGTTTGCATCTTACCAAAGAACCCTTTGATCACTGATGATGTAAGCTCTAATAAGTCAGTGGTAGTAGATCAACGCTTCACAAATCCATGTTGATAGGGGGAAATAATGGAACTACATAAATGTTGCAGTTGAGATGTCATAATTCTCTCAAAAGCTTTTGGAATTGCAGACAACTTGGAAATACCTCTATAATTCTCCACATCCGACTTATTACCTTTTTTATGGAGAGGAATGATATAAGATTCCTTCCACAGATTAAATATGCTTCCTCCTGCTCGGTCGCCGCAAGTTGCATACAACTTGTTGCACAAAGTAAGCAAAGAATTGTTATTTTAATAACAAATCCACGAATATATATTTTGAACAGTCTGGACCAGCTGGCATGACTGACTCACACGTATTCGATAGACGAAATCTCCATTAAATTCAATTGCTATGTATTTCGGCATTAACAGTCTTATATGGAAATTTTGTCCACAGGGATTTGATTGTAGAAATTTATTGCTAATTTGATTTGAAATTTTTAACATAAGAAATAGAATTTTGGGGAAAGCCAACATCGGCTCACCGAAACACAGCCAGAATAAAGCAACTTCTACCCCATCTACTTCTACTCTATGTATAAAAGAGTTTGTCCTGACTGATTCACTGACTGACTGACTGATTGGCAATCAACGCAGAGCGCGACCGTTATGAGATAGAAGGCTGAAATTTGGACAGAAGCTTCCATTTGTGTTGAAAGTGAGTACTAAGACGGGGTTGTGGAATATTCCACCCCTAAGGGATGGAAAAGCGACAAAAAAGTTTGTATAGGAAATGTTTTTTTGTTGTGGTCAACGAACTATTACGAAAATTCCGCAGGAAAGCACCCAAGATAACCGCATATGCTGACGACATAATCATAACGAGAGCGTAAGTTAAAGTCGGCTCTAACCGACTTCGATATACCCGTTACTCATGGAAACAAATGTTTATTAGCCTTCCTGTATGCCTGAGGTGGGTCAGCCGAAAAGTATGCAACATTTTTTAACTCGGCTATTTATTATCCGACAGATATTAATAGACATTTGTCAATTACTAAATCCATCATAAATGACTCCAAATTCATCACGATAAACAGATCAGACAACAAAACTTTTGAAAACGTCGGTCAAGCCCGACTATTACATACTCTGCACCCTTAATGTCGCAGCTCGAATTTGGTCACGAGTCAAACGGCCAGTTAACACACAACGCACAACGCAGTGCGCTATCTAAGTCTCTCTCTCTCTCTCTCTCTCTCTCTCTCTCTCTCTCTCTCTCTCTCTCTCTCTCTCGCACTAAGATTGCTGCTGAACGCAATGCTTAGGTTATGGGTGGGGTGGGTGGTGGGTGTTAACTGACCGTTTTTTGCTCATAACTTGAGTATCGTTCATCCGATCTTTATCATTCCTTCAGCAAATCGATAAATAATTTTGAGTACTAGACATCTCTAGAAAGTACGAACCATCTATCATCAAAACTGTAGGAGATATGACGTTTTTTCCAAATTGCGGGGGCGTGGCAAAAATTGAAAATAAACTTGATCTGCGTGCAGACAATAGGAGTCTACATTTCAAATTTGGTTGCTCTAGCTCTTCTAGTCTCTGAGATCTAGGTGTTCATACAGACAGACGGACGGACGGACAGACGGACATGGCTATATCGAATCGGCTGTTGATGCTGATCAAGAATATATATACTTTATATGGTAGGAAATGATTCCTTCTGCCTGTTACATACATTTGCACGACTTTAGTATACCCTTTTACTCTACGAGTAACGGGTATAATTATCATGGGGAAATGTCCATCGACTGTTAGCTCAATCATGGACTCTACTCTCAAAGAGATACTAAAGTGGGCCACAGAAGCCGGACTCAGTATCAATGCGGAGATGACGGACCTGATTCTCTTCACCAAGAGATACAAGGTACCGCACAATGGACTCCACCTACGATAAATTGAATACAGCTAACGCCAAAGAATAACGTAAAATACCTTGGAGTAGTAATCGACAGTAAACTGTCATGGAGACTCAATGTGGAGGAAAGGGTGAAAAAGGCAACCAATGCGCTATATGCATCCCAGAAGATGCTAAGCAGCACTTGGGGCCTATCACCAAGTCTAACGCACTGGGTCTTCATCTCAATAATACGACCGATACTACTACATGGCATATTGGTATGGTGGTAAGCCACGGAGAAGTCCACAAACATATCTAAAGCTGATGGAAAAGGCCCAGCGGCAGGCATAAGTCTGCATAACGGGGGCGCTGAGGTCCACTCCAACAAAAGCACACATCGAACACATCCTAGGAGTCAACCCCCTGGACATCCAAGCACGCCTCCTTGCACAAAAGACGGCCCAACGTCTTTGTGCGGCTGGCACCATGGCGCTACAAAGCTATGGACACAGCATGGTTGGGTAGAGTGATCAACAGTAGCACGGACTACATGATACCAAAAACCAACTTCACAGGTGCATCAGCATTACTGGGACCAGAAGACTGGCGTACAGGACTGGCCCAGGAAGCAATGCACCTATTTACAGACGGCTCCAAGATGGCCTCAGGAGTCAGAGCCGCTGCGATGAGCCGGAATTGAGGCTCTGACAGCCAAGCGGCAATCAAAGCAATGCAGAGACACACTATTAACTCCAAAAATGTTCTGGCAAGCAGGGAGGCAATAGATTCCCTCAGCATCTCTAGAAAGGTGCAAATCTACTGGACTCCCAGCCACCGGGGCATTGATGGAAACGAAATGGCTGACAGTCTTGCAAAAGCCGGAACCGCACTAAGCCAAGAAGCAACACTAAACATACCTATCTCTCCGTACAGACGCTACACAGCAAAATGGAGGAGATAGCGGAGAAAGCAGCAGAGTAAAAATGGAAGAACACAACCGGCTGCAGAATCTCAAAAATCATGTGCAAGACAAGAGACAAAAAACTCACTCACTATATGCTACAGTTCCAAAGAAGAGACTGTAGACTGCTTATAGGCATACTAACTCAGGTCACTGCCTAGCAGCTGCTCACGCGAAAAAGCTAGGAATCACGACAACGGACATCTGCAGGAAATGTAAGGAACCTGGAGTCGTTGAAACTCTGAAACACCTCATCTGCAGCTGCCCAGCGATCGCTAAGACGAGACTAAGACATCTGCACTCCCCAAGTCTCACCTCTCTTGAAGAGGCGGCAAGGAGGTCTCCCAAACAACTATTGGCATTTGCCAAAACGTCAAACATCCTCTTGAATTTCTAATGGTACCCAGAAAAAGCCACCCGGCCTCACTAAGGACCGTAAGGTCTATGTGTGGTCCCTACAAAGGGCCAGCCGGAACTACCTACCTAAATGTTTTTTTTTTTTCATCCTATTGACTTGAAAGGGCATATCCGGATTTCTGGGGGAACAGGCCCCCAATGCTATTAATTTTTTAAGTATGCAGTTTTAAAGTACATCAATCGAAAGTAATTTAACGATTTTTCACATACTTCTAGTATCAACCCTGAATCTTTAACAGCGATTTTTATCATTTCAATCACAAGCCATTATCGGGCCAACTATTCATTAAGGAATTCCAAATACCTACAAAATTACGCGAAATTTTCAACATCAATTATTTAAGACCTCAGTTGAGGTTCCACTTTCGTTTTTTACATGTCCAATTGTCATTCCGAGATACAATTTCTGTCATTTTTTTAGAATTTTAAAAGTTGTGAAAGGTGGTTAAAATTGATAATATTGATTCGCACACTAACAGTAATAACGTTGTATTACTGTACGGATCTTAAATAGAAGTGAAAGAATCGCATGCGTTTAAATATTGCCAAGTGAAGTCAACATATCTTGTTGTTCTAGAATATTTTTCCAATTCAGTCCAGGAAGTGGTCGAATCTGCTTTTTCCGCAGACCACGTTTTCTATTTTTAAAACCTCGATTCTTGCACCAGGCCATAGAACACCAATGCCGTGAATTGTGTCGCTGAGAATGCTCAGCGATTCCACGAAATTAGCTCCCCTGTACCAGTTGATGCCATTAAACACAGTTAGGAAAAGATGTTTTCTCCATTTCAGGGTATCTTGAATAACCTGCATTATGACTCCCTCAAGGAATATCAATTTCTCTTTTGAAATGATCCCTTCCGGGTCGGTTCGGTCGATAAATGGCCACCTGAAGTGTCGGCTTCGAGCTTAAGCTAATCAGAAGATCTTCACGTCCAGTCTGCTTTTCCTCCAGAGAGCCTTCTGTCGCTTGAAGCGACCACGCTTTCCGCTATCCGGTCTCTACTTTTGGGTTGGTTTTGTTGACGGTGGGGTGGTCTCCTGTGGTGCTTCTGGGTTGCCTCCGTGGTTGCTTTGCCGGCTTTCAAATCGAATGGAGATTCCATCCCCGTCGTGGTGGTCGATTCATTCAATAGTTGTACGCTGCGCAGTGCCTTCTCCCTCGCTGTCAGTGACTTCGAGGTGCAGCCCTCAAGTGTCAAGTGCGTATACGCACTTTTTATTCAAAATTTATAAAAGCCAGAAAAATTCTCCCTATTACATACTTTCGCATAAACTCAATAAGTATAAAAATATAAACGAACCTTTAGGTCAAGACAAGATTACCCAAATATCTCTGGAGCAACATCTTGTAAACTTGTGCAATTTGCAGCTGCCATAATAAATTGAATCACGGCTTGGCCCTTAATGGATGTTGCAGCCAAACTTATTTAACATGCTATAATAAATTGCGGCCGATGTTTAAATGCTATAATATATATGGGCAACTTCCATAAACAGTTCACCAAAACCAAACAATTAAAAGTGGTAAAAAACATTATGTTTTCTCATATTTTCATAGGGAAAAAATTAAATTGAACTAATGGGAGCCAATCTTAAATTTATTCATAGCCCGTTTGGAAATTTTCGGTTTCACTGCGCAATTTTTCTCATTTTGACATTAATCTTGCATATTTTTATACCCTTGCAAAGGGTATTCAAATTTTGCCCAGAAGTTTGCAACGCATAGAAATATTCATTTCCGACCCCATAAACTATATATATTCTTGATCAGGGCGACGAGCTGAGTCGATTGAGCTTTGTCCGTCCGTCTGTCCGTCTGTCTGTCTGTCCGTCTGTTTCTACGCAAACTAGTCTCTTAGTTTTAAAGCTATCGTGCTTTAAGTTTTACTTTTTACTGCACGCTGCTAATATGTCGGAACCGACCGGATCGGATGACTATATCTTATAGCTGCCATAGGAACCATCGTTCAAAAAATGGGTCTTATTAAGAAAAACTTTTTTGTTTTCAATGTTAGCGTCCTTAAATTCGGCAATTATTAATATTATATGCTTTCAAACAGATTTGCAAATTTTGGTCAAGATCGGATGACCATATCTTATAGCTGTCATAGGAACCATCGGTCGGAAAATGGGTCTTAGTAAGAAAAACTTTTTTGTTTTCAATGCTAGCGTCATAAAACTCGGTCATAATTAATATTATATGCTTTCAAACAGACTTGCAAACTTTGGTCAAAGTCGGATGACTATAACATATAGCTGCCATAGGACCGATCGTTCGGAAAATGGGTCTTAGTGAAAAAAACTTTCTTGTTTTCAAGTAAATCGTTCTTAAAGTCGGTGATTCTTAATATTAAACGCTTTCAAACTAATTTTAAAAAGTTGATCTAGATCGGGTGACTATATCTTATGGTTGCCCATAGGACCGATCGGTCGGAAAATGGGTCTTAGTGAGAAAAACTTTTTTGTTTTCAATGTTAGCGTCCTTAAATTCGGCAATTATTAATATTATATGCTTTCAAACAGATTTGCAAACTTTGGTCAAAGTCGGATGACTATAACATATAGCTGCCATAGGACCGATCGTTCGGAAAATGGGTCTTAGTGAAAAAAACTTTCTTGTTTTCAAGTAAATCGTTCTTAAAGGCGGTGATTCTTAATATTAAACGCTTTCAAACTAATTTTAAAAAGTTGATCGAGATCGGGTGACTATATCTTATGGTTGCC